>CAXDID010001177.1:413977-708431 GCA_963988835.1 Hexamita inflata
AATCTTGAAGTCCGTAACCTCAGAAGACAGCTTCTGAAATGATTTGGAATGGAAAAATGCATCTGATTTACAAATTATAGCGGTTAGTAAGTGAGACGAACTGTTCCATTATTTAATTAATATCATATTTGAAATAATACACGAGTTGTTACTATATTAGCAAAAGACTATATTTTGTATTCATAATTATAAAAAGTATACACAGCTTAAAATGCATTATGTCTTCAGATTCTACGTACGATGTTTTTAGTTCACAAAATCTAATTATAATATATTTACATGTTCAGGTAGATTTCCAATATCTTTAACAAAAATAAATGACCATCACTTTGCTATTTTACCTAATTCGCGTTTAAGCTTATAATTTCTCGACTGCAGATCAATATATGGACTTATATCAGCATGCAATACAAATGTTAAAATTTAAAAGTAAATAATAAGGAAATATAATACATTTATAATATAATCGTAATAATTAGTTCATACAGCAAAATAACAATCATTCTGAGAACGAGCTATCTTCATACTTCATTAGAAGTCTTCTAATGTTTACAAATTGCATTATCACATTGTGTTTTGCTACATTTCTCCCAGTTCTTTGCAGAAATATTTAAGCCAATACAGCTGGCTTTTCTTCTGGATGATGTCGATTCATGGATTCTATTATTTTCTTGTCTTTTTGAGTCATTTTGGTATCGAAGAGGACCTTTGAGAAACAGGTGCGGAAGAAGTCGTACAGCTGCTTCTTGGTCTTGGAGGGCACCATGCTGGCGACCCTGTTCCAGAACTGCTGGGTGGAGTCGGCCTCGACGGTCTTGTTCACCAGGAGGCACAGCTCTCTGTCTGAGATGTCGGACGAAACCGCCTTCCCGAAGTCTCTGCACACCTCGGCCAGGGCGGCTCTGAGGAGGGCCTGTGTCTTGAGCACCTTCGTGGCGGTCTGCTTCGGCTGCGGGGCGGCGGACGAGAGGCTCTGGAAAGAGAGCCCGGACTGGGAGTCGAAAGAGCCCTGGGCCTCTCTGCGGACGAGGGAGCGCAGGCCGGCGTAGTACTCCTGCAGGGCCTGGGCGCTGCACTGGTGGATCTGGGACATGGCGGTCCAGAACTCCTGGGCCTCGGGGCGGCTCAGCTCGGAGATCATCTGGACCACGTCTTCCAGGGCGGCGTGCTCGGAGGCGGTCCCGGAGAAGGCGTACCTGAGGGACTTTATAATGGGAAGAGCGGTTTCACGGAACTAAGTTTGGTATCTATCGCAGATTTGTTGAATCATGTGTTTGATGAAGCGTGGAAGAATTTGAAACGACCTGATATAATGAGAATAGTAATGTTTTATCCATTTAAAAAAATAACAATTAGGACGTGTATCTTTGTTTTTATTTTCTTATATTTATGTAATTTTGAGTTGTATGATAAATAATTCATACAATTTTGTAAATGCATATATTTATATTTGAAATTAAATTTAGTGTACGAACATTGCAAGTTAAAATATTATTACTAAAACAGTTAATCACAGTAATATTTTATGTTTTTCATTCTGTATAAAATCATTTCAATGCAAAAGATAAAAATCATACTGTATATAGTACCCTATATATTTGAGTAATTAAGCGTATTCTCCTACATATGTTCCTTTTAACTGCTTCATGTACATTCAATGATGTGTATTTAACCAAATATTACTATGAAAACCTGAGGTTCGTCAATACACACTGCGAAAATATATTATATAAATATCATCTGTGCAGCATAATATTAACAATAAATATGATTCAATTTGATTTAAACTGTGGAACTGTATAATTGTATATAAAACTAACAAATATTATACAATGTGAAAATCTCCAATTCAATAGAAATATTTCAGTGTGTATTTTTCATATTATTTTTACCATTCTATCTCAATAATAAATCTTCTCTTTAAAGTTATCTCTTCTTCAAATATTCACATATATTAATTCTTAATCATCTTCAATATATTTAATATTTGTATTTGTGAATATTTTTTCTAATTTCAAATAGTTTGACCTCTGTTATGTAAATTCTATATCTTTATTAGTATTATTATATTAATATATACATTTTCAGCAAAACTGCTTCTCAACATAATCATTCGATCTTCGTCTAATTTACTGTACATATAAACTATGTCGAGTTAAATTGAAGTGACTACAGTGTTTTGTGACAATATTAGTTTAAATTTAGCTTTCTATTTTAAACTAACCGATACTAGTTGTTGGCATTAAAACGCATCCTCTTCAGAATTGCGTGCATAGCTGCTTGTTTGGACGGCACTAATCCACTTTCACTAAGTGTTTTGGAGGTCATCTCGCCGGTGTACTCACGACTTCTGCCGGAGGAAGCATTAATTCCATTGTAGTGTATGTTTTTATCTTATTTATTCGTTATGCTTTCAATTCGCTTAAATTGTGTAACTCTGGACCATATCATACAAATAGTTGAGTATTATTTTAAATTTTTGACTTTTTCTATAGAAATATAAATTCTAATTTAATCTATATTCAATACGAACTATCATTTTAGTTGCTTCATATATGTCATTATTTTCCGTTAATTTGTTTATATTTGTTTACATTGTTTAATGTTTAAAGTTGTTCCGTGTAATTTAAACAGAATGAATTTAAACAACTATTTTATCTATTTTCACCTATTTTCGGCCCGTTGTGTGTGCACTTTCCACTTCAATGAAGCGACCAATTCATAACAGGAACAATCAGAACATATACAAGCCCTAGAAGCTGAGTCCGATCACTATGAAGCGCGAGAACTCGAGCTTCAGCTCAGCTAGCGGTAAGTCTAGTTATTACATCGCGTTCAGCCAGTAATTACTTTTGTTGTCCGAATTAGCCGATTCGATGAGCGAGACGAAGAATTTAATTCTTAAAGCCGAACAGGTAAATTTATAAGTTGAAGTTCAGGCCCAGAAAATCAGCGCCCTGAATTAAGTTCAGGCCCAGATGAAGAAAACGGTGTTTAAAAATGCTTATTACACCGTGAAGTGAATTTTAGAATAAATTTGCGTTTTTAAGTTGTAAAAACGGGGTCCAATCGGTTATGAACTTCAATAATTAATTCTATAGTTATATTTAAGATAAGTATAAATAAAATGAAAAAAATGGAATTCGAAATTATGATCAGATTATATCGTAAATACATTTTCTATCATTTTCTGAATCTTTAGTCGTTTATAAATGTTAAATTAATGTAAATAGTTATATTTCTTTCATCAATTGTTAACAGAAAAAAATAAAATAAATAAAATCACTCACTTAACTGTAACCTTATCATCAGTACTAAGGCTAAATTTAATAATTCTTCATCTCATAAATCATGACAATCCATAGTTACAAAATTACGTTACCTCAAAATTAATCTTAACATCAACCCGTATCGAACTCCACCTCTAATTTTAGAGCGGGGAACAATGTCGTAACTCTTTAATCAGTTTCTTCCTGTTCAGGCTCATTTACTCTTGAAAGTGAAACCTCTACAATATATCATTTTCTGAACAGCGTAGCATATATGAAATCATCTTTTTCATGTATAAACAACAAATCGACTATTTCCATATATGGAGTGTTAGAATGATTATTATACAATACAAATATGTAAAATTTATTATAAATTGGTTTCATAAACCTTCAATTTATGGGTTGCTAAGATCTAATC
Source organism: Hexamita inflata (assembly GCA_963988835.1). Taxonomy (NCBI): domain Eukaryota; phylum Fornicata; order Diplomonadida; family Hexamitidae; genus Hexamita; species Hexamita inflata. Next base: position 417,668 of record CAXDID010001177.1, read on the forward strand.
TGATTTCACATGGGATGTGGGTATTCCATGCTTAATTTACCATAACGGGCTTCCATTCCGCTTTCATTTTAACAATTTTTGGATGGTCGTCAATCAAAAATTAACCAGGCACTTTGTGTTTTTCAGCTGTGAATATCATTTTCTGGGCAGCATTTTAACCGTACAAACGTTGAATTTAGGCCCGCTTTTCATTGATGCCGCTTTTAAGATGGTAATAGCCAATGGGAGCTGTCACAAACCAAACATCATATTGATTTATTAGCTTTTACACAAATGAAACCATCTGGTCATATGGATTTTCGTCGGCGAAGAAACTTGCTGACAGCATGGCATTCATAGACAGTTGTGCCTTCAATATAGATTCTTTGAGTTGTGTTTCTAAAACGTCGTACTCGGTAACGTCGCCTATTTTATGGGGCGACAATCTCTTTTTATATACGTCGACAAAGTTAAACAGCGTGCCGTCCATGTCCACCAGGATTGAAGAATTGGTAGGTTGCATGTAATGTGTAAAGTGGTAATATTTACTGTTACTCAGATAATGGGTTAACACAAGTTTTGAAGGCTTTTTGAAGCATTTTGAGCCATTTTACATTGTTTTAAATACATAACCTCGAATTGAACCACCTACCCTTGTTCGAATACAGACACCCGAGCAGTTTTCAAAAATGGCCAGGGTGTCTATAAGTGAGAGCAAATCTGGCCCAGTTTGGTATATTTTTCTGTGTCAGATTTGGTTTTCCATTTCACCTTTTCCAAAAATTTTCTGAAAATTTTAGTTTCTTGATCTAATTTGCATAAATTACCAATATATAGAAGATTAAGTAGCATATAATTTATATATATGGTCATACAAAGTTCAAAAGCTCAAAAATAATTAGTAAATACAAAAGAGATTTACATTGTTCAATTCACTTACAACCTTTTGTAGTTCAGTTATAAACACCTTTACTATAAAAAATCGAAGGTGTCTGTATCTGAGCACTTCGGGTGTCTGTAGGTGAAAGGGGTGGGTGTCTCAATTCGAGGTTATGTAGTAATTTTCTAAATGATAGAAAAATCTAAAACTTAATTGACTTCGTCTATTGGAGTAATAAGCATTTGTGGATGTGTATTAAATAATTCCTATATTTTCCAATCTTCTGATTCAAGTTGCGTGTGGTGTCCCACTCGACTTGGGACACGGAATTGCTAATATGAATATACTCTTCTTCTAGCCATAATCCGAGTTATAAATTAAAAATATTTTGATTGTCATGAAGGAGTCACTCAAATCTCGACCAAGAGGAAAAGTTACTATAATAATAGTAGTATCGCAAATCATCACTGTACCCAAGTATACGCTAAATAGCTTTCAGTAGCTGTCGCTGCAGCTGAACTCGATGTCGTTCCCGCCGACCAGCATTCTGTAGCCAGTGTCTTCTTCCTGGAGCTGCTCCACCTCGTTCTCGTCGAAGTCGTACACGCTGCTCTCCTTGTCGAGGGTGTCGAAGCTGAAGTTGTAGCCCTTTCCGCGGGCGATGAGGGAGATGCAGTCATCGCGGTCCGAAGACTCCTCGAAGCTGTGCAGCACCGAACAGTCCGCGCTGTAGGGGTTTGTCTTGATGATGGACAGGTCTGGGATTATCTCGGCCAGAATTTACAGCGACATATTGGGAGTGGGGCAAGAATGCACTTTATGGCAGGCACCAGCCACACGGGGTATTTTGATGGCTATTTAGTGTCTTTTAATCAGCACATTGAATCACAACCCAGATACCATTTCTATCTTCTAAGATCAATAGTACAATCTAGATTATGCGATAATACGATGATTTGCATTATACACAAATTACTATTATTCACTAAATCAAATCGAGTGAATGCATTTAATAGCGATATCAATTAATACTGGTATCTACCACGAATGCAGCATCGTGTCAAGTTATTATATACAAAGGTAGTATACCTAATACTTTTGTGTTTTAATAATAAGTTGATCGCTTAACTCCCAATATTCTAGTATTGTCGTATTGATCCTAAACGAATGTCATTTCAGCTTTTTCTTTAATTTCATCTCATAATTTCATCACTGAATATTAGTATTACAAAGAGTCAAAATAGAAGCAAAACTTCAATATATAGAGGCAAAAATTGATGGCGTACGCCGGAAGTGAAATTAAAGATGGACTAGCTTTGATAGGTGGTAATACACTAATAGATTAAAATATTATTTTCCATAAAATTTAATTACTTCCACTCCTCTCCAATTCAAGTTAATAAAACAGCTAATATTTAGGTAGTATTTTAAAAGGCAGTAGCTGAAGACTTGGCGTCTTATGAACTTCCAGTGTATGATTATGTACCAACAAGATAAAGATGAAGTCACAGCCTAAGAATGTATATTCATATTCTTCTACTTCAGAAAGTTAAATTATAAAGAAAGTATATTTATATTTAACAATTATAAATCGTAAAATGTTAATTTAATTGATAAAATCACTCGATATTTTCAAATTAGTCTTCCCAGTATCTCCCGTTCAGGACGTACTTGTTCATTACTTGTGCGTGATTCACTTTGTGAAGTTAATTTATCTCTTTCATACTTTGTAATAGTTTTTACTTCTGTGCGCTCGTTGCTGATTTCGCGAGAATCATTCTCAGGTTCTGGTCCTTAAATATTTTAAGGTTCAGTTCCAATTACTCGCCCAGTTCTGTCGTGGAGTGTTGAATCCGCTCCAAATGAATTTGAAGTGCCGAATTCTCGTTCACGACATCGTTGAAGCATAGTTCGTTTTAGAGCGAATCCGATGCTGAATCAACCTGAACGGATTCGAAATCGATTCTCTGAACCGCGTTAACACTGAAAATGTAGTTAAACTGAATTGTGAGCGGAATAAACTCCACCTCCTCTTTGCTACTCGATTTCAAATCGTAAACCAGATTACTTAGGAGTAAATGACTGGGGTGAAACCGATTCAACTATTAGCCATAGTTAAGATATGGCAAATTCTGTATTTTAATACATATATTTAATATTTTGTAGATCAGTTTTTCCTTACTCTGTATATAGCCTTTTATAAAGCTATTTTTTGTTCATTTATTTTCAGAGTGAAAAATGAAGTGTCTCAATTAATTCAATTTTCTAGTTATTGATATATTATATAACAATTTCGTGCAATTAAACATCACATTGACTTATATTAACATCTAAATATTAATTATTACTTTTTAAATATTTGAGTTCTATTGTGTCATTATGGCTTAATAGTTAGTGCGTTGGTATAAATTACCTGTGCTCTGGGGTTCAATTCCTAGAGGTTTTATATTTTACTATATTTTTATATAATAACTACTACATCAATAAGTGGAATTAAACCTATTATTACATCTATATACATAGTAACTAACATCATATATTAATATTATATGTATTAATATTTATCAAATCTAAACTAAATCTGATCAGGTATCTTAATATATCTCACCCCAGTCTTTGTATCCGATTACTTATTACTTTGTTATTTTCTACTTGAGCAAATAACAGATTCTTGTAAAAATAAACTGATGTTGGAGTTGAGCAAGTGACAATCACACGCAGAGGAGGCGTTGTATTCGAAATCTTGTACACAGTCTGACCATGCAACAAATATGTACACTAATCGAAATAATGAACATGCGTAGAAGATTTCTCAAGACCCAAAGTTATCGGGCACTACAACCAACCGTTGGAATAGACGTGCAAATTCTAATCCTTGTCCAAAACCAACAACTTCTTCTAAAAAATGGATGCACAAAAACGACGCGTCTTTACACACCAGAGAAATATTAAATCCAGCAAATTTATACATCACCGTTGAATTCAATATCAACCTGTAATAACTCTTCCCATACTTTTGAGCGCATGACGCTTTATCCTATTAGAAGGAAAATGGAAATAGAACATCGTGCTAACCACATAACACATGATTTTTATTATACATATAACATACATTTTAATTGTAACCATATATGAAATCATCTTTTTCATGTATAAACAACAAATCGACTATTTCCATATATGGAGTGTTAGAATGATTATTATACAATACAAATATGTAAAATTTATTATAAATTGGTTTCATAAACCTTCAATTTATGGGTTGCTAAGATCTAATCTGATTTCACATGGGATGTGGGTATTCCATGCTTAATTTACCATAACGGGCTTCCATTCCGCTTTCATTTTAACAATTTTTGGATGGTCGTCAATCAAAAATTAGCCTGGCACTTTGTGTTTTTCTGCTGTGAATATCATTTTCTGGGCTGCGTTTTATCCGTACAAACGTTGAATTTAGGCCCGCTTCTCATTGATGCCGCTTTTAAGATGGTAATAGCCAATAGGAGCTGTCACAAACCAAACATCATATTGATTTTTTAGCTTTTACACAAATGAAACCATTTAGTCATATGGATTTTCGTCGGCGAAGAAACTTGCTGACAGCATGGCATTCATAGACAGTTGTGCCTTCAATATAGATTCTTTGAGTTGTGTTTCTAAAACGTCGTACTCGGTAACGTCGCCTATTTTATGGGGCGATAATCTCTTTTTATATACATCAACAAAGTTGAACAGCGTGCCGTCCATGTCCACCAGGATTGAAGAATTTGTAGGTTGCATGTAATGTGTAAAGTGGTAATATTTACTGTTACTCAGATAATGGGTTAACACAAGTTTTGAAGGCTTTTTGAAGCATTTTGAGCCATTTTACATTGTTTTAAATACATAACCTCGAATTGAACCACCTACCCTTGTTCGAATACAGACACCCGAGCAGTTTTCAAAAATGGCCAGGGTGTCTATAAGTGAGAGCAAATCTGGCCCAGTTTGGTATATTTTCTGTGTCAGATTTGGTTTTCCATTTCACCTTTTCCAAAAACATTCTGAAAATTTTATCAAATTTCTAGTTTCTTGATCTAATTTGCATAAATTACCATTATATAGAAGATAAAGTAGCATATAATTTATATATATGGTCATACAAAGTTCAAAAGCTCAAAAATAATTAGTAAATACAAAAGAGATTTACAATATTCAATTCACCTACAACCTTTTGTAGTTTAGTTATAGACACCTTTACTATAAAAAATCGAAGGTGTCTGTATCTGAGCACTTCGGGTGTCTGTAAGTGAAAGGGTGGGTGTCTCAATTCGAGGTTATGTAGTAATTTTATAAATGATAGAAAAATCTAAAACTTAATTGACTTCGTCTATTGGAGTAATAAGCATTTGTGGATGTGTATTAAATAATTCCTATATTTTCCAATCTTCTGATTCAAGTTGCGTGTGATGTCCCACTCGACTTGGGACACGGAATGGCTAATATGAATATACTCTGCTACTAGCGAGAATCTGAGTTCTAAGCTAAAAAAATTTTGATTGATATGAAGGAGTCTCTCAAATCTCGATTGAGATGAAAAGTTACTATAATAACGGTAGTATCGCAAATCATCACTGTACCCAAGTATACGCCAAATAGCTTTCAGTAGCTGTCGCTGCAGCTGAACTCGATGTCGTTCCCGCCGACCAGCATTCTGTAGCCGGTGTCTTCTTCCTGGAGCTGCTCCACCTCGTTATCGTCGAAGTCGTACACGCTGCTCTCCTTGTCGAGGGTGTCGAAGCTGAAGTTGTAGCCCTTTCCGCGGGCGATGAGGGAGATGCAGTCGTCGCGGTCCGAAGACTCCTCGAAGCTGTGCAGCACCGAACAGTCCGCGCTGTAGGGGTTTGTCTTGATGATGGACAGGTCTGGGATTATCTCGGCCAGAATTTACAGCGACATATTGGGAGTGGGGCAAGAATGCACTTTATGGCAGGCACCAGCCACACGGGGTATTTTGATGGCTATTTAGTGTCTTTTAATCAGCACATTGAATCACAACCCAGATACCATTTCTATCTTCTAAGATCAATAGTACAATCTAGATTATGCGATAATACGATGATTTGCAATATACACAAATTACTATTATTCACTAAATCAAATCGAGCGAATGCATTTAATAGCGATATCAATAAATACTGGTATCCACAGCGAATGCAGCATCGTGTCAAGTTATTATATACAAAGGTAGTATATCTAAATTTTCTGTGTTTTAATAATAAGTTGACCGCTTAACCTTCCCAATATTCTAGTATTGTCGCATTGATCCTAAATGAATGTCAATTCAACTTTTTCTTTAATTTCATCTCATAATTTCATCACTGAATCTTAGAAAGAGTCAAAATAGAATCAAAACATCAATATACAGCAAGATTTTGTGCATTTATTTTACATTGCCGGGTAGGGGGTGAGACTGGCTCTTCTCTTTAAGAGTCAAAATCCATAAAGTAATGAGTCAAAATTTATAATGACTAAGAATATATTTGAATACACAAATCTAAAAAGTTTGGTATTAAGAGTATATGAATTATTCAACTCCACAAATATGTTAATGCTGTAATACCTCGTATTCAGAGCGATTCAGAACGCAGAAGAATTTTACAAGGTTTAATATAGTGAAAACAAGATAATAAGCATTCACGATAGGAAAATGAGTCTGAAACCGTATTATTTTAATTGAAAGTTATGGATTATGGCGAAGAATTTACCATTATATTATTAATTACAATTGGTAATTATAATTTATATAACTTGGTAATTTATCAAGATATAATTCAATAACATTGAGCTTCTTGCATTTTTCGTTCAAGCTCAGATTATTTGTTAACAAACAGTATAATTAACTATAAAAAAATGATGAGCAATAACTTAGCCACAAAACCACATACTGAGGTGGGCAGAAGAGGTTGATCAGAGTGAAATAAGAGAACTACAGTGTTTTTAACTGAAATTTAGTTATTTATTGTTATATATTATTAGAATTCTCACCAATTAAATCACTCAAATTCTTTGAGTATTCTAGTTATTGTACGTAGAGAAACAAGTTTTCCAGTTAACAAATAGTAACGATGAGCAATTAGGCGATTGCGGAGGAACGGATCTCCCACCGCTATATTCTTGATTATAAGACGATCGCTCTTTTTGAAGGTTTTTTAAACACCTTTAGAATAAGATGGTTTGATTCTACCTTCATTCTTGTAAGTATTCCAAATATTCTGGATGGACCCTCGGCAACATTTAAAAAGCTTATCAGCTTCTTCTTTTACCTTTCTTGTATCACCTTTTTCGATGATAATATCAACAATGCACTACCTATCGTGTTCAGTAAATTTTCTTGCATGTTTGCTAATATCCATTTTGAAGTGTGAAGTTTACAACTAAAAATATTCTAGTACATTTAATAATAAAATAATCTAACCTACAGAAGGAACTCGCCACTTGAAGAACTGGACGCCAACGAATGGAACTCAATTCTTTGTAATGTTGAACTATCTGCGAACTATAAAGAGCGTTTAGAAGCGATTGAGAAATTAATTGGGTTATTTTGTTAGGAACATTTTAAACTTCAAATTTGAATTTTTTAAGTTTACTTATAGTTATGTTTTATTGACCTCTAAGGATAAGAATCAAAGGATTAGCACAATAAAAAACTAAAAATGTAAATGTTGACTGAACAATATAATATATGGAAGTTTATACGGATCTAGTATACGAGATTTAAAAGGTATTGTATTATATTGTATTATGTTTTATTTATTTTTATATTATTAAATTACTTTGCAATCACTATTTTATAAATAAATGAATTGGATAAATAATTGAAAATATGTTTTGACAATTTTTAATCTATATATATATATTATAGGAAGCCTAGAAGAAAAAGAAGCAAGTTAAAGAATATCAGAAATAGTTTATCTAACAATAGAGAGCTAAATAAGATATCAATGCGCCTAAACCCTAGGAAATAGTTAATCTACCACCGGCAATATACTCCGAAATTAGGGATTTGCAAAAACAAATAAACTAAAAAGGACCCCAGGTACCTAATCAAGTTGATGAAACGATGCATCAAAGGCAACCACCACCAAGCAATGCCAATACAACGGAACAACCTCTCGTGCAAGCCGAAGGAAATAACGAGCAAAAAGGAACTGAGCGAGAACCAGTTTCTAAAAAGTAAGTTAGCGAATCAGGTGAAACTGGTCCGCTAACGACTCAGTGAGGGCCCTGCTGGGTCTTTACTGAGTGGGCATAAATGACGGGTTGAGCCCGTTTTGAAAGTGGAAACACTGGCGTGCGAGAGCCCATGTTTTGCTTTCGAAAGTCTCAATGAAGTCTGTTTGTGCCGTCTCGAGGAAGTGAAATGAATATATATATTATATATGTAAATACAAAAATACTTTTCCACTCAATGACTGAATATGATAAGATCATGCTTAAATTTTTTCATAGAAATTAAAAGAAGACCATTAACTACAGTTTTGGAAAAAAGATAAATTAAAAGATCTTATTTTGTGAGCAAAACAAAGTAAGGAGTCCTTAAAGCCAACCAATAAGCGTTAGAAAACTGAGAAAGACGTTAGAAAATCTCTAACGCGATGCACGTTAAAAACTAAATCACTTTTCAAACTTTTTCAGGCATCTTTATTAACAGTGAAATGAAACGTTGGGTGGCTCTAGTAAGGACAAACTGTAATTCTACTCGTTTATACAACCTTGTTTAGCTATTATTTGATCCTTATTATTCATGTTCCTTTTGAAATGATCTAAAATTTTAGATACTGTTACAACCCAATCACAATTAAAGGGGTTTTAAGTTGAACTTTTAACACCATACGGTAGGTATTTCAAGGGTCTAAAAGGGGCTTAAATAAATCTGTATAATTCAAATTCTAATTGATGTCAGTTAAGATATTTGTAAAACTTGGTTAGGGGTTTTCTAAAATACAAGAAATTCTCCTTCAAAATACATAAGTTGATGCATCAGATTATTCCACACCAATATTTATGCAAACGAAGGCCAACATTGAAAACTAACTGTAAGCTAAACTGAATTAGTTAAAACGTAATACCATACCTTAGGAGTGTCTAAACTTTTGCCTTGATTTCGTGCACACACGTGTCGGCAAGGTAATTAAAAACTTTGAAGTGAAACCGTATGGTGGCGCTGCCAATCAACTATCTTCTATGAAAAACGGCGATATTGACTGCACAATTATTTGTGATTTATATAATATTTAAATTGTTCAAAAAGATAAGATTGATTAGCTTGATCATGCTATTCGTAAATTAGATAGATATAGACCTGGAGATAATTTGTTAAAAGCTTTTAAACCTCATATTAATTCAGATAAGGCTAATGAAATTATTGTAAATGCAGAAAATATAGTAAAATAACACATACTAGAATTACTTGGTTTAGGAAATATTATGGATGATAATCCATATGATAATAATCCAACGATTCGTTTTTCCGTATAATATTAGGATTTAACAGTATTTGTTGATTTAACGATAAATAGCGATTATCCATTAAAGAATACACGTTATATACGTCAATGTATAGAAAAATACTAATATACAAGAGATCTAATACTGTGCATTAAACATATTATTCAAGTAAATGAGTTAACACGTACCGATAGTCATAGAAACATAAAATCATATTCTATATATATGATGGTGATTCACTATTTACGCAATAACAATTAAACTTTTAATTATTTTAATGAATACTTGATTGGATTTTTAAATTATTACGACAAATTTAATTGGTAATATAATAAAATTATTTAGTGTGATGATTTCAAATAAATTGACAATAGCCCGAAAACGCTGTAGTAATTAGCGCAATACGGAAGATTATAAATTTTAGATCCATTTGAACTTAATAGAAATGTAGCTGATAATATGACCGATAAATCTACTTAATAGCTTTTTTTATTATTTAAAAATGAATATAAAAAATTTTAAAAATTGTTATAATTATAAGAGAATAAATCAACCCAACAAAAAGTTGAGTGAAAACAAGAATTCCTCCAGTGAAAATTGAATTTAATATTTAATTTAGTCATTTAATTTTATATAATTGTTTAATATTGAAGAGTGAGTTGGTATATATTAACTCGCTTAACTAACCTTATCTTCAGTATTATAACCAAAATTTAATCATTCCAACTTCATCTCATAAATCATGTCAATCCACTGTTCTGTTGAAGAGCCAAAGTTGTTGTATGAGTATATCTTAATGCTGACTTATCCCTACTCTACCATCAACATCAACGCTTTTAAATACTAAAAAAATGAGGAACGTTTCTCTTTTAGTACCAGCCATTCAGTTAAGCTCAAAGCTTAGAACACAGTTAATTAAAATAAACTGACAAACTGAAAATGAATGAAACTAGAACGGAACAAGTTCGATTAATCCGAAATTACTAACCAAAATAATTTTTGATAAACGGTCGTTCAAAACTGTTGAATATAACGAATACACAACTTTTATTCGCTAATATGAATTAAATGTTAATCACTTACATATTGTCTTGAAATAATGTACAAAGTTATTTGTATTATTTATGAAGTTCATTAAAAATAATATATAGCATTTTAATTATAGTAGTAGTTAAATAGCGGAACGAAGTATGATATGGTTGCTCTTAATATGAATCTAACTGCTTTTGATACTTCACTGTCTTTTGAAATAACAAGTATATAAATAATACCACAAACAACATCAGTTGTTTAACTTTAAAATATTCAAATTTACTAATATTCTCATGAAAAATATGAATTCACCCCACATCAATGGACACATTAACGCGCCTTGCCCTATTACATCTTAAAATTCCAGAGCTTGACTTAAATCCTGTCGACGATTAAGTATTACGGTTAAAAGCTAAATCAGAAGCGTAATTTAATGAATTAAAGAAATAGGATGAGACTAGAATCAATAATATTTTATACTAAGTAGAGAATGAAATTGAGAATATAAAGCGAAATCGTGTGACTTAGGCTGAATTTGAAGTATTTAACCAGTCGCCAGTATTAATACCATATTTATAATAGTCCTAATCAAAAGGTTCCCCATTTGTTTATATTGATCGTTCTATTAGGGACGCTAGTCAGACTACGTCAAAGATAATAAAAACATAATAAAAGTACGTGGAGAATGAAATGCAATTTTTATCGCATCTTGATGATTTGAAGAAGAAGTAAAAGTAACACAGTGATACTCATTTGAAGCAGCTTAATGAAACAATCCAGGAGTAGAAAATGAAGCTGTTTGAGAAAGAGAAGAAGCACAGAGAACTTTTACAACAGAAAAACGAGGAGAATCAAGTTTAAACACAGCAGAAGGAGTAGAAAATGAAGGATAAAATACTCAAAGTGGAGGAGATTCAGACGCAGCTTGATCAGCAGCGAAATCAGCTTTCTAAGCGAATTAACGAGACTTACAAGCAGAAGCTGGAAACGGTTACTGAGAAGCGCATTCGTCTGGAAGAGGAGAGGAAGGCCGAGCTATTGCGCTCGAAGACAATTTCTTCCCCGCTCAAGAAGTCCTACAACTTCAACGTGGAGGAAAAAATAAAGAAAGCTAATGAGGTCCAGGACCAGCTCTTCGAGTAAAAACTCGCTCAGAAGAAGCTCGACCTTGACAGGCGCAAGATCCACATCAAATCGCGCGAAATACGCCTAGCCGAGGTGAATCCGGACGAGCTTGAGCAGAAAAAGCTTAAACAACAACGTGTTAAAGCCGCTGAGGCCCACATGCAAAAAATAAACGAAGAGGCTGCGAACAAAATGGGAACGGCAAGCGAAAAAGTTGAACTCGCCTGGAGGAAAGCAGCCGAACTGAAGCAAAAGAGGAAAGAAGAGATCATTTTACAGTCAAAACTGAAGGAAATTCAAATGGAAACGGCCAGAAAGAGGAAATAACAACTAGAGGAAATGAACGAAATGGAACGCATGCAGCAGAGACTGGTGATCGAAAAACAAGCCGAAAAAATTGACTAGTTACTAGAATTCAAGAGAGAAAAGGAAAATAGGAATAGAAACTTCCAAATATTCGCAAGCGCAATAGATGACAAAGAAATACTCAACAAATTCATCGCAGAAACACAAAAAACTGCACCCATGATCAAAGGAATCGGAAAAGACATGGGCAGCAATCTGTTCAAACTGGTAAAAGAGTGAATAATATAAATAACATAATAATAGTTATATATTTGACCTCACTTCTGAATTACAAGAGCAATCTACTACATGATCTGCTGATTCTGCTCGTTCGTAGCAACTATCTACTGCTTCAAATCCACCATCTTCTGGTTTATAAGCGTGAACCCGGCATCCATCTTCTACTCCAAGCTCAATATTTTATCCTCAAGCTCCTTTACAACATTTGCGGATTTTAGTTCAGACATTGTGAAGTGTTTGTAAATATATCACTTTGAAAAACAAATATAAATAAATTTTAGTAAAATCATTTTACACTCTAAAGTGATTACACTTGTCTCTGGAATTGGTGCACTTCCGTCATCTTGGTCTGGATGCTGAGCAACTGGCTGCCGAGGTCGTCGGCTTCCTGCTTCTCGACGGTGAGCTCGGTGTACTGGACGAAGAACGTGATCTGCTTCTGGCTTTGCTCGCTGTTGATGAGGCAAATCTTGTAGGTTCCAGGATATTATGGAATTATACATCAGCATTAATGGTTGTTATATGATATATCATCATTATAATAGATAAAGAAGATCGCAATCTGAACCACTAACTTAGATGGATTGAAGCGAAACGTCATAAATATATTTTATACAAACCTCTCACACCTACTGGCGATGCTGTTGTAACGTCTCTCTAAATTTGTTTATAGGTTATGTATTATTTGTGATATTGACAAAAAATGTCTCGAAAATGTAATGCGTCGTTACCGCTAGCCGCCTCAAGTGTCTACAAAACTCTTTATCCCCCGTTTTGGGATATTTCAGTTGTTTTCAGTGAATTTGGAGTAATTCAAAGCTGAAATAGTTTTCAACCATTTGTATTTAAAGGACGAAGTGGTAATACAACTTCTGCAAAATATAATAAATATATATTATATATTTTACATTTCAAAAACATCAACTGGAAACAAAGTGATGAATCAACTAATTGCAATATAAATTGTGAAATCAAATGAACAACAGTCACTTTGTTAGCCATATTGCAAGCGAGAATGTCACTAGTCGTCGCACTTCTCTTCTCCAGCCTTGAAGTTGTAGACAGAGCGCAATCTCATGGCCACATCGACGCTTTGCTGGATGAAGTCCAAAACAGTGTCCACGTTTTTGTATGCCATTGGAGACTCGTCGATTGTGCCATTATGAACGCAACTCGACCAAACACCAGTCATATCCTTCTTGTAGTCCGCCATTGTAATCTTTTCTTTGCAGTCTATTCTGCTCATCTTTCTTCCAGCTCCGTGTGGAGCAGAAAAGTTCCACTCTTCGTTGCCGAGACCTCTTCCGATGACGCATCCGTCTCTCATATTGAGCGGGATGATCAACTTTTCGTCCTTTTGAGCGGAGATAGCTCCCTTTCTAATGATGTTCTTTTCGAAGTCGATGTAGTTGTGAACTGATTCGATGCGGTCACCAAGAGATTTATCAGCATAATCCAACTTTTCTAATTTGTGACTTTCGGCGTATTCGTTTATGAATGAGTGGAGCAAGTGTTCAATGCAAAGTCTGTTGATCTACGCGTACGCTTGAGCCAATTTCATATCATCGATGTAATCCTGGCGTCTTGGACCCGTAAGCCAAGCTAGGTCATCTCTCTTTTTGTGAGTGATGTAGAGTTTCTTTGTTTTCTCGAACTACTTGGGCAAATTCATTTCCTTGAATCTCTTTTGGACGTATTCTCTAAACTCATCCGCTACTGAGACTTCGATGTCTATGGGTTCCATCTTGGCTATTTTTTAGAACAAGGCTTCGTAGTCGTATTCGTATACTTGGGTTCTTTCCTTGTGGTAGCCGGCTATTCTTCCACCTACGTTTCTACTACCAGTGTGAATAAGCAACCATAGTTCTCCATTTTGTTCGTTTTCATCCAGTTCAATGAAGTGATTACCGCCTCCAAGAGTTCCTATCGAACGGGTCATTTGGCAATCTGTCTTTTTGCACGTAAGTTAAAGTTTTCGGCTAAATTCAACGAATTTCATGTCCTTTGATAATGTAGTTTGAGAATAGTACTGTTGAAGTTCTTTAGAATCGAACGCTGCTTTGTTCTGACGTTCGTAGCCAGATGGGATAAGGTTTCTAACAGCTTGATCAAATTGTTTAAAGAAATCTGGCTTGTCAGTAATGTTAAATGGAATACGCGTTGCAGAGACTCCACAACCAATATCGATACCGATTAAACCTGGCATCAAATACTCATTTATACGTGAAGTGTAACCTATAACGCATCCAATGCCTGGGTGAATATCTGGCATGAGCCTGATATTTGCGTTCTTTGACTGGATGCTGTTGCAAATTTTCTTTACCTACGATATAGCTCCAGTTTCAACGTCTGTGGTATAAACTTTGGCCATTTCGTAGTCGCCATATATTGGCATCCATTGTATGTCCGAAGACAAGGGCATTTCCTGGTGATCCATTAATTATTGAAGTGGACATTCTTTAACTCGTGTCAGAATATTATTTTAGAAATGCGATATGTGTTTGAAACTGTATTATCTTTCTTGTAATTATCTAAGGAGTATATTAGCCTTGGAATTAATTTGTTCTCAAACTTGAATATACCATAAGAAACAACATAGTTATCATTTGCTGTGCGATTGTAATATTTTAATACAATATGGCTAAAGTAATACTTTTCATGAAATAATTAAGTATATTCGCTGGCATGTATTTCTTCGGCTTTGTAAATTTGCAAACACTAGTTACATTCAAAAGAGATGAAAACAGTTTATACTGAAATATATGAATAACGTACTGTAGTTAGGCAATTTGTTCAATAAATTATTTGAAGGTTTACGTTGCAGCTTGAAGTTCCATCGCCGCGTGTTTCTGACTTTTAGTTTAATGCTATTTAAACAGATAAGAACGTGTTAACTTTCTCAGGTATTCAATCAATCTGTATATTAAAGTCAATCAATAACTATTAATTTATAAATCATTTTATGATTTCAATTAGAATTAGCAGATTGGTGGATTTATATCTTAAATTGCATAACTGTGTTAAAAACTTGTTGCGTGAGTTCGCATACACCGCAGCACATTATTATTAAAGTATCTCACATCAGCTTGTGGTAATTTAAATCAAATTTCACATGCCTTTTAAAACATCAATAAACTAAGTATAATATCTGTTTCAAGTATATTTAGCAAGACCTTCCACACCTCTATATGTCTTTGTAAATTCTGGCCGAGATAATCCCAGACCTGTCCATCATCAAGACCAACCCATACAGCGCGGACTGCTCGGTGCTGCACAGCTTCGAGGAGTCTTCGGACCGCGACGACTGCATCTCCCTCATCGCCCGCGGAAAGGGCTACAACTTCAGCTTCGACACCCTCGACAAGGAGAGCAGCGTGTACGACTTCGACGAGAACGAGGTCGAGCAGCTCCAGGAAGAAGATACCGGCTACAGAATGCTGGTCGGCGGGAACGACATCGAGTTCAGCTGCAGCGACAGCTACTGAAAGCTATTTAGCGTATACTTGGGTACAGTGATGATTTGCGATACTACCGTTATTATAGTAACTTTTCATCTCAATCGAGATTTGAGAGACTCCTTCATATCAATCAAAATTTTTTTAGCTTAGAACTCAGATTCTCGCTAGTAGCAGAGTATATTCATATTAGCCATTCCGTGTCCCAAGTCGAGTGGGACATCACACGCAACTTGAATCAGAAGATACAAAAATATAAAAATTACCTGAACACGGCTGCTAGCACTAGTTAGCGATATTTAAACAATGTAGTCAAAGAGAAACATCACACTGCGGTTCTTTTCTTGCTAAAGAATTTCTTGAAGGTCCAGATCTGATAGGCGGCGCACAGAAGAATTACAACGAACTTGATGGCGGTCCACTGAGACACGGACGACTTGATCTGGGTCATGATGGTCTTGAGTCTTCTTTCGATCTGCTGGCTCTGTCTCTAGAACTGGTGCACTTCCGTCATCTTGGTCTGGATGCTGAGCAACTGGCTGCCGAGGTCGTCGGCTTCCTGCTTCTCGACGGTGAGCTCGGTGTACTGGACGAAGAACGTGATCTGCTTCTGGCTTTGCTCGCTGTTGATGAGGCAAATCTTGTAGGTTCCAGGATATTATGGAATTATACATCAGCATTAATGGTTGTTATATGATATATCATCATTATAATAGATAAAGAAGATCGCAATCTGAACCACTAACTTAGATGGATTGAAGCGAAACGTCATAAATATATTTTATACAAACCTCTCACACCTACTGGCGATGCTGTTGTAACGTCTCTCTAAATTTGTTTATAGGTTATGTATTATTTGTGATATTGACAAAAAATGTCTCGAAAATGTAATGCGTCGTTACCGCTAGCCGCCTCAAGTGTCTACAAAACTCTTTATCCCCCGTTTTGGGATATTTCAGTTGTTTTCAGTGAATTTGGAGTAATTCAAAGCTGAAATAGTTTTCAACCATTTGTATTTAAAGGACGAAGTGGTAATACAACTTCTGCAAAATATAATAAATATATATTATATATTTTACATTTCAAAAACATCAACTGGAAACAAAGTGATGAATCAACTAATTGCAATATAAATTGTGAAATCAAATGAACAACAGTCACTTTGTTAGCCATATTGCAAGCGAGAATGTCACTAGTCGTCGCACTTCTCTTCTCCAGCCTTGAAGTTGTAGACAGAGCGCAATCTCATGGCCACATCGACGCTTTGCTGGATGAAGTCCAAAACAGTGTCCACGTTTTTGTATGCCATTGGAGACTCGTCGATTGTGCCATTATGAACGCAACTCGACCAAACACCAGTCATATCCTTCTTGTAGTCCGCCATTGTAATCTTTTCTTTGCAGTCTATTCTGCTCATCTTTCTTCCAGCTCCGTGTGGAGCAGAAAAGTTCCACTCTTCGTTGCCGAGACCTCTTCCGATGACGCATCCGTCTCTCATATTGAGCGGGATGATCAACTTTTCGTCCTTTTGAGCGGAGATAGCTCCCTTTCTAATGATGTTCTTTTCGAAGTCGATGTAGTTGTGAACTGATTCGATGCGGTCACCAAGAGATTTATCAGCATAATCCAACTTTTCTAATTTGTGACTTTCGGCGTATTCGTTTATGAATGAGTGGAGCAAGTGTTCAATGCAAAGTCTGTTGATCTACGCGTACGCTTGAGCCAATTTCATATCATCGATGTAATCCTGGCGTCTTGGACCCGTAAGCCAAGCTAGGTCATCTCTCTTTTTGTGAGTGATGTAGAGTTTCTTTGTTTTCTCGAACTACTTGGGCAAATTCATTTCCTTGAATCTCTTTTGGACGTATTCTCTAAACTCATCCGCTACTGAGACTTCGATGTCTATGGGTTCCATCTTGGCTATTTTTTAGAACAAGGCTTCGTAGTCGTATTCGTATACTTGGGTTCTTTCCTTGTGGTAGCCGGCTATTCTTCCACCTACGTTTCTACTACCAGTGTGAATAAGCAACCATAGTTCTCCATTTTGTTCGTTTTCATCCAGTTCAATGAAGTGATTACCGCCTCCAAGAGTTCCTATCGAACGGGTCATTTGGCAATCTGTCTTTTTGCACGTAAGTTAAAGTTTTCGGCTAAATTCAACGAATTTCATGTCCTTTGATAATGTAGTTTGAGAATAGTACTGTTGAAGTTCTTTAGAATCGAACGCTGCTTTGTTCTGACGTTCGTAGCCAGATGGGATAAGGTTTCTAACAGCTTGATCAAATTGTTTAAAGAAATCTGGCTTGTCAGTAATGTTAAATGGAATACGCGTTGCAGAGACTCCACAACCAATATCGATACCGATTAAACCTGGCATCAAATACTCATTTATACGTGAAGTGTAACCTATAACGCATCCAATGCCTGGGTGAATATCTGGCATGAGCCTGATATTTGCGTTCTTTGACTGGATGCTGTTGCAAATTTTCTTTACCTACGATATAGCTCCAGTTTCAACGTCTGTGGTATAAACTTTGGCCATTTCGTAGTCGCCATATATTGGCATCCATTGTATGTCCGAAGACAAGGGCATTTCCTGGTGATCCATTAATTATTGAAGTGGACATTCTTTAACTCGTGTCAGAATATTATTTTAGAAATGCGATATGTGTTTGAAACTGTATTATCTTTCTTGTAATTATCTAAGGAGTATATTAGCCTTGGAATTAATTTGTTCTCAAACTTGAATATACCATAAGAAACAACATAGTTATCATTTGCTGTGCGATTGTAATATTTTAATACAATATGGCTAAAGTAATACTTTTCATGAAATAATTAAGTATATTCGCTGGCATGTATTTCTTCGGCTTTGTAAATTTGCAAACACTAGTTACATTCAAAAGAGATGAAAACAGTTTATACTGAAATATATGAATAACGTACTGTAGTTAGGCAATTTGTTCAATAAATTATTTGAAGGTTTACGTTGCAGCTTGAAGTTCCATCGCCGCGTGTTTCTGACTTTTAGTTTAATGCTATTTAAACAGATAAGAACGTGTTAACTTTCTCAGGTATTCAATCAATCTGTATATTAAAGTCAATCAATAACTATTAATTTATAAATCATTTTATGATTTCAATTAGAATTAGCAGATTGGTGGATTTATATCTTAAATTGCATAACTGTGTTAAAAACTTGTTGCGTGAGTTCGCATACACCGCAGCACATTATTATTAAAGTATCTCACATCAGCTTGTGGTAATTTAAATCAAATTTCACATGCCTTTTAAAACATCAATAAACTAAGTATAATATCTGTTTCAAGTATATTTAGCAAGACCTTCCACACCTCTATATGTCTTTGTAAATTCTGGCCGAGATAATCCCAGACCTGTCCATCATCAAGACCAACCCATACAGCGCGGACTGCTCGGTGCTGCACAGCTTCGAGGAGTCTTCGGACCGCGACGACTGCATCTCCCTCATCGCCCGCGGAAAGGGCTACAACTTCAGCTTCGACACCCTCGACAAGGAGAGCAGCGTGTACGACTTCGACGAGAACGAGGTCGAGCAGCTCCAGGAAGAAGACACCGGCTACAGAATGCTGGTCGGCGGGAACGACATCGAGTTCAGCTGCAGCGACAGCTACTGAAAGCTATTTAGCGTATACTTGGGTACAGTGATGATTTGCGATACTACCGTTATTATAGTAACTTTTCCTCTTGGTCGAGATTTGAGTGACTCCTTCATGACAATCAAAATTTTTTTAGCTTAGAACTCGGATTCTCGCTAGTAGCAGAGTATATTCTTATTAGCCATTCCGTGTCCCAAGTCGAGTGGGACATCACACGCAACTTGAATCAGAAGATACAAAAATATAAAAATTACCTGAACACGGCTGCTAGCACTAGTTAGCGATATTTAAACAATGTAGTCAAAGAGAAACATCACACTGCGGTTCTTTTCTTGCTAAAGAATTTCTTGAAGGTCCAGATCTGATAGGCGGCGCACAGAAGAATTACAACGAACTTGATGGCGGTCCACTGAGACACGGACGACTTGATCTGGGTCATGATGGTCTTGAGTCTTCTTTCGATCTGCTGGCTCTGTCTCTAGAACTGGTGCACTTCCGTCATCTTGGTCTGGATGCTGAGCAACTGGCTGCCGAGGTCGTCGGCTTCCTGCTTCTCGACGGTGAGCTCGGTGTACTGGACGAAGAACGTGATCTGCTTCTGGCTTTGCTCGCTGTTGATGAGGCAAATCTTGTATGTTCCAGTCACGGTTGAGTTGATATAGAATGAACCTGATGGGACGTTTTCTTTACGGTCAACTTGATTTCCGTCAATTTGGGTGATTGAAGCCGAAACGGTCAAAGATCCGCCTTCGACAGCGTAGAATGTGACGGAAAGTTGAGATTTTTCTACTGTTTTTTGAGTGAAGCAGAAGCTTTCGTCTCCTTTGATATTAATCGAGTACTGTAAAGTTAGAAGTAAGCTTAGCATTAGAGGACTTGAAGTGGTGAAATAGGATTTGTATCTAGTTTATGTGTAATTATTCCAATATTACTATTTATTAAATGTAAAAGTCTTTTTCACACGACGCTTGAGATGAGTGGTTCTTTTTCTTCGTTGATTTCGTACCATTTGCAGTACGTGACGCTGATGAGCACCACTGGGAGTCCGATGATGTTGCACACGTGGTACACTCCGTTGTAGTTAAAGCTCTCGTTAACTCCCCATTTGAACACTTAGCACGCAGCCCCTGCTATTATTATCACCAGCGCTATTATTTGTACTGTAAACAGTTTTTTGAGCTTGTCAAACACGCCCTTTTCAGCCCTTTTAAGCACAAAACAGCTGCTGACCACAAATATAACTGAGTCAATGAACGTAATTCCGGTGAGAACGGTGACCGACATCTTCGTGCACCAGGGGAACACCATTGAAACGCAAATTAAACAACCCGTTCCAACTAAAACGATGTTGTTTACGGTGAAGTAAATCGAGTACATCATGAGGCCGATCATGATGAAGCCGATGAAGCCGAACGTTCCGGCCACGTTCCACATAACGTTGTAAAAATACGCACTCGATTCGTCCAGGTAGAATTGATGCACCACCGCACCAAGCGCAGAATAGAAGGAAGAAATCAACACCCCAATCGCAGAAGACATTCTGAGCATTTTCTACTTTCTGGACGGATTCTAAAGAGGCATACACATTGAAATGAAGGCAGAAAGAGAGAAAATCACACCCTGGATGTAATCGGTCACATAACAGCCGACAGTGTGGTCAAACTCACTCGGAAGCTAAATTATCATTGGAGTGGACTTATACATGAAACTAATACCACAAAACGCTAAAATAGATAATAGCTCAACTTATATGACCACAATACATATTTTTACAGTAAATATACAGATTTTTCCAATAATAATATATTATTGTTATTTAGATATATCTACATCCTTAAAATAACACGCGCTATAAATGTAATAATTAAATATGAAATATTTCATTTAATTCTAAAACCAAACTACTCTTGAAGGAATGGGGATTTTAGTATCGCATCACAGCTTAAACGCTTATTTGGATCATGATTCAAAAGACCATATAATAATTTTATACAATTCTCTTTATCTTCTTACTTCCATTTCTCCATACATAAAATTTCATCATTAATAGTCGGCCAAAACTATTTTTGTGTTTAATAAACATGGTACACTGGTAACTTAGCTGCTTTAGTACTTAGTCCTAGTTTTTTTAAGAAACTAGTACTAAATTTATAATACATTTCTTCTTCTATTTTATTAATAACCGGAGCCTTTAAATGTTAATATTTAAAGAGATGTAGTTACTACACTACAACATTATCCAAGGATTCTACATCAAATAATGGTTTTTTCATTATTAACTCATAAAATAAACAACCTATTGACCACATATCTGTATTTTTAGAGCTTTATTTGCCTTGTATTATTTCAGGAGCTCTATAGTGGACTGGTTACAATTTTTAAGGAACGTAATCAACCGATAATATACGTGCACATTGAAAATTTGAGGCTATCATGCTAGGAATGTTATTTGGTGTTAACCTAAAACTTTAGGGTTGGATATCACCATGAAGAATATTTTAATCATGCATGTATTTAATTATATTTGTTATTCTTAGCATAATCTTTTTAATGTCTTTTAGCGTAATATTTTATTCATAAATCATATTTTACAAACTATACGGAATGTAATTCATGACCATATGTAGTTTTTTGTTATAAAAGAAATAATCTGTCATATTAACAGCTTTTTTCCCTTTTAATATTTGTAATAGCTTTATTTCCATACGTCCAATATCTTCTATCCCTTCATCAAATGCTTTTAGAATAAATTTTTATCCAATTACGTTTTCGACTAACATTTCAACTCCGGTTGGCGTTTGTCCTATTATTTCTCGAACTACATAACCATGTATGGTTTCTTATTCTTCATGTTCATTTATAAAGTCTTCGTCAATTATAATAGGCTACATCATCATTGGTTCAACAGTTTAAACCTTTTAAAATATATTGGCTTTTTATTAAGGTATTTTAGGTAATGCTATCATTAGAAGTGGTGATGGCAATATTACTAGTTTGCTTGTAGTTAGTAGAAATGTTTAGAATATGTTTAAAATAATTTGAAAATAATTTAAACAGATTCATATTAAAAATAATAACGTCTATTACAACATATTCCTAACTTAAAAGATACTAATGTTTAATAAATGTGTTTAAATATGATAACACAAACAAATTTCCCTAAAGTGGAATGTGTAGCGAATAATATTTATTAGATTCATTCATTCTTATAGAAAAGGCGATTTTAAAATTGTCATACAATCAAATCGTTTATTGGGATCATGATTTAATAAGCCATATAATAATTTTATACAATTCTCTTTATCTTCTTATTTCCACTTATCTATACACATGATTTCATCGTTTATTGTAGACATCACTAATTGTTTATATGTCTATAAAACATGATTGACAGGATATTTTGCTGCTTTAGTACTTAATCCCAACTTTGTTAAAAAATTTGGACTAAATTTATAATATAGTTCTTCAATTATCTTATTAATCACTGTTTCTTTCAAATGCTAATACTTAAATAAATGAAGTTACTATATTACAACAATATCCAATGATTCAACATCAAATAGCGGCTTTTTCATTATTAACTCATAAAACAAGCAACCCAATGACCATAAATCAGCTTGTTTAGAAGTTTATTTACCTTATATTATATCAGGAGCTCTGTAATTAATTGGTTACTATTTTTATGGTATATAGTCAGTTGATATAATTCTTGAACACTAGAAATTTGTAATTATTGTGCTTGGAATATTATTAGGGGTGAGTCTAAAACTTAATGGTTGAATATCGCCATGAATAATACTTTAATCGTGTAGATGTTTAAGAATGTGAGTGATTCGAATCATTATCTTCTTTATATTTTAAATCGATAAATTATCTTCGTATATCATTGTTTTTAAACTATATGGCATATAATTGATGATCATGTGAAGTTTTTTGTTGTAATAAAAGAAGTCTGTTAAATTTGGACAAGCTTTCATTCCTTTTAGCATTTATATCATGCGTATTTCGATTCTGCCTATTTCTTCTAAACCAACATCAAATGCTTTTAATATAAACTTCTAACCAGATAAATTTTCAACAAGTTTTTCAATTCCTGTAGGTGTTTGCCCGATTTCTTCTCTTACTAAATAGCCATGAATAACTTCAACACTCTCTTATATATCATCTAAAGAGATATTATCAAGCAAAACTGGTTCGAAATCCTTCCCATGTTTGTTAAATAGGTTGATTTCAGATCGTACCAACTTTTTCATTTTGAAGAAGTGTGATTGTATTATTCTAAGTGAAGTGTAGTTCAATTAGTAATTTAATCATTGTTTAATTTCTATATTTGTTTAATTTAGGATTAAATTTCGTGTTTAAAAACTGTGAACAAAATTATTGAGTTGATGTAATATTTATCACTCAAGCAGTATCATAGATCCATTTATTTTTGTCTGAATAGTTATCTTCATATTACACCGCGAACATCATGGTTGCGAACATAACTGGCAGTCCGATCAGGTTCGCTGTGTGATATAGCGCGTTGTAGTTGAATTTAACTGCATCAATTGATACTTTCATCATTTGGCATGCAGCTCCGGTTATAACCAGCACTAGGGCTATCATTTGCACCGCGAACACCTTTTTGTACTGCGCTTTCTTAACCTCGCTTGTTGTATTCTTCAGCAGCATAATGCTTCCGACGAAGAAGATTCCGACGTCAATAAACGTGATTCCAGTGAGTATAAACTGTGCAGGCTCTGGTATCGTCCACGGAAGGATCATTGTGCACATGCAAACAACGCACAAGCTGATTCCAGCCCATTTGTTCATTGGAAAGTAAATCAGGTACATTTATGCACCTGCGGCTAAAAATCCAATGAATCCGAGGCAGAGACCGACGTCCCACATGTAATTGTAGAAAACGGCTTCTTCTTCGTCAAAATAAAATTGGTGAACGGCCCCTCCGAGTGTTGAGTAGAGGAAAACGAAGGGGAGTGCGAACGCGCCCATTAAACGCACCAGTAAAGTACGCCTAGATTCGTTTTGGAGCGGAAGTAACAGGGAGGTAATGCCAGTTAGTAGGAGGAGGGAGGCCTGGATGTAGTCGGTGACGTAGCAGGCGAGGGTGTGGTCGAAATCGCTCGGGGTCAGGAGTTTCATTGGAGTGGGTGCTTGTTGCGATAAATAATGGATTTAACTGTGAATGTGGAAAGGTACGAGAAAATTGGTCAACATTTAATATTTTGAAATTATATTGTGTGTTATACTAGTAAGTTTGTGTTATCTAAGTGCCTGATGTGAAAATAAATGTGTAAAACTTTTATGTACCGAGTAATTATAATTATAATCAGTATTGAGAACCAAATAATAATATAATGGTAAAGCATCCTGAATCCCCCAATCATTTGGAAAATTATAGTAAAAGAACCTTAGAAAGTTGTATAACATGTTGGAGAACATATGTTAAAGAAATTAAATATTATACGTAATCATGAAATATAACATTATACATCATTATACTGTTCGCAACATTGTTTCCTAGAGGACACACTTCTCTTCATTGAAGATACAAAGGCCGGAATCCAGCTCAACGACACATTCGTGAAAATAGTGAGCTGGTACGACAATGAGTGCGGATACGCCACCAAGTTGGTAGAGCTGGCCGAGTTCGTCGGGGCTAAGTTGTGAGATGAATAATTCATTGCTATCAC
Organism: Hexamita inflata; assembly: GCA_963988835.1. Classification (NCBI taxonomy): domain Eukaryota; phylum Fornicata; order Diplomonadida; family Hexamitidae; genus Hexamita; species Hexamita inflata. Next base: position 442,548 of record CAXDID010001177.1, read on the forward strand.
ATTCTTAAATATTTTAGGCAGTGGAGATCGCAACTCGCAAATCAAAAAGATTGGAATATAATTGGAGCGGAACATGTGAATTCACGCCGTGAAATGAACCACTAATCAATTTCCACTTCCTTTCGAGTGATGTATTAATCGTGTTTCGGCTGAAAAGTGTGTCGACAATTTAAACAGTTCTGATCTATCTTTCAATGTTGTGTTGCGTATCCATATATTTATTGAACACATACTATTTTTATTAACATAACATTAATAACAAGTATTTACTACATATGAAGATCGTGTGTATGAATCAAACAGTGACACCATACTGTAATTCTACTCACTTTTAGAACCAAGTTTCGAGTTGACACTTTCTAGGCTTTTACAAATGTTTAACTTCTGTTTTTGCAGTTATGAAGGAAATGTTATTAACTTTTACTTAAATCCCGTGTATGGGCTTGGAAAATAGATGATCTTGACGCTATTATTTGATCCTTATTATTCATGTTCCTTTTGAAATAGAGTATTACAAATATTTACGACTCCAAGCGGATTCAGCTATGATAATGTTTATACATTATTTTAACTATTTTCAAGCTTAATCATTGCCTTACTTGATCTAAAGTATTAGATACTGTTACAACCCAATCGCAAGTCACTAAACTATTAAATCTTAACTTAAGGAGTTTTATTTTTAAACACAGTACGATAAATCTCAAAGAATCTAAAAGGGGTGTAAATAAATCTATCTTAATCAAATTCTAATTGATATCGGTTAAGGTATTTGTAAAATTTGGTTAGGGGTTTTACAAAGTGTTAGAAATTTTTCTTCAAAACGCGTAAGGTGATGCATCAGAAATATTATATTCCACACCAATATTTATGCAAATGAAGGCCAACATTGAAAACTAACTGTAAGCTAAACTAAATGAGTTACGAAGAAATACCATACCTTAGAAATGTCTAGATTTTTGCCTTGATTTCGTGCATACACGTGTCGGCAAGGTAATTTAAAACTACGAAGTGAAGCCGTATGGTGGCGCTGCCAATCAACTATCTTCTATGAAAAACGGCGATATTGATTGCACGATTATTTGTGATTTGAAAAATCTTTAGTTCGTTCAAAGAACTAACACAAACGATGCCGATTCGGAAAACAACGATTTTGGTAGGATAATTCAGTCTGAAAACGATATGAAACTGGCGCTACTTAGCAAACTTGACATTGGAGAACTGGCAGACAACAGTCTTTATAACAATCCTGTGGTCCGATTTTCTATCAAATATAATAATCAATTCATTGATGTAGATGTTACTATTAATAGTGACTTTCCAATTCAAAACACAAAATACATTGAACAATGTATTGGTAAATTCAAACATGCAAGCGACTTAATTCTGTACTTGAAGCACATGCTTTAAGTTCATAATTAAGCTAGAGCTAATAGTGTCAACAGCATTAAATCCTATGCGATTTATATGATGGTGATCCACTATTTAAGCGATTAAAAATAGCCAAATAAAAAGAACTTTGTTGATATTTTACGTGGCTTTTTAAGTTACTTTATGCAATTTAACTGGGAAGATTAATGTGTCGCATAGAGCATGAATAACAAGTATTTGGAAACACGTAAAAATGATTTTGAGGGCTTGTTTGTATTGGATCCATTTGAATAAGATCGAAATGTGAGCGACAACATGACGTATGATTCAACCAGACAGCTATTCGAGCTATTTAGAAACGTGTTCGACTACCTCAGCACTTTGTCCAAAACGGACGTGTGTTCCATGGAGAATTGCATGGTCCACATATACCGCAAGCAGCAAATTTTGTGGAAAGAGGTCCAGTTGGAAATCAACAAGAGGAACTGGGCGTGCGTTGAGTGAATTTTAATTTATTATATTAAATATTAATAATTGGCTCAGTTCCACTCATTCTTCTTCATGACCAGGACGCCACCGTTGCAGCTCACGAATTCCATGCCTCTCTTTTCGCATTCTTTCTTCACGGCCGGCTCGAATTGAATGTTATATAGTTGTACGTAGTAGCTGCACTGTCCGATGTTCACGTCGAAGTCTCTGTCTTTTATGTTTATTTTCTCCAGGTCAATCTATTGTATTTGGAGTCTGGACGTGAATATGACGCATCCGAACGCGTTCTGCACCGTGAAGTTATCCACCACGTTCTGTGTTATTTTGCAAATTTGGTAGTTCGCATCTGTCTAGTTTTTTATTCAGAACTCCAAGCGGGTTTATGAAGCAATGATAATGATTACTCATTATTTTTTAACTATTTTCAAGTTAAATCATTGCTTGAACTAACGTGCTTGAAACTATGATAACCTAATCATTAATCACATAAGTATTTAATCTTACTTTATGTGTATTTTACTCAAAGTAAGATATCTAAAAACTAATGTATCAATCGAAATAGTTCTTTCTTGGTAAAATGATAAATGGGTATCAGTTAGGGTATTTGAATAATTTGGTTAGGGTCTTTCCAAAGTGCTAGAAATTCTTCTTCAAAACGCATAAGTTGATGCATCAGAAATATTATATTCCACACCAACATCTATGTAAACGATTACCAGCATTGAAAATTATTAATAAGCTCAACTTAAAGAGTCGCCAGAAAATTCAATAACCGAGAAATATTCTTAAATCGCAATGCTCGGTTATGATTAAACATTAATTAATTTTTTTGATGAATTATAAGAAGAAGACACTGAAATTAGGTTTTGGAAAAAGGACGAATTGAAAGATCTTTACTTTGTGAGTCTATGCAAACCATCCATCACCAAGATCGTGGTTAATTAATGTCGTAATATTAATTTTAACAAAGTTCCCAACTAAATTGTTGAATTGATCGTAAATGGGTGTAAGTTAGCTTGTATTGAAGGTATCTAAAATATGATTAGTCTAACAGTGTTGGATCTATCCAATAACGAGCTATCGGATTTAACGCCGCTGTCAAATATGGAATAATTAACCGTTTTACTGTTAAACAAAAACCGAATTTCATCATTAATTGAAATCTCATAATTGAAATAATTGAAGATATTGGATGTTGGAAATAATTCTATTCAAGATATCAAAGTTCTTTCTAACTTCTAAAATCTAGAAGAACTGAATATCTCAACCAATTAAATAACTAGAATCGATTCATTATCTCAAGTGTTAAGCCTCAAATGTCTAAAGCTTAAAATGAATAAGATCGAAGACTTCACACCAATTAAATCCCTGCCTCACTATAATATTAGTTGGATAGAATTGTAAAATGTACAGTTAAAAAGTTCAGACGAGTATGACCAGCTTATGATTTTAAAATATAGAAATTAAATCGATGGTGATAAACTTGAAATTAGCAATAGCTTGGTGTAGCTAACTTCATTAGGATTCATTAATACTTTCAACGAGGTTAAAAATCTTACAATAAAATGTTGTCCGCACATTAATTTTATCAAAATTCCCACAAACGTAACCTAGCTGACAGTATCTAATTTCGATGCGAAATTTCTATCTGGAATTGGGAAAATGGTCTAACTTACATATTTAAATATAGAAAACAACAAAATTGAAAATATAGACGAGCTGCAGTTTTTAGTTAACTTGACTTTCCTAAGTATTAAAGGCAACAGCGTGAAGAGTATTTAAAACATTCCAACATAGATAGCCTCATTGGACTTAACAGAAAATCCTATAACTGATTACACATAAATTCTAAATTTCAACAATTTAAGACATTTGAGAGTTTCTGCGTCTGCTTATTTGTAACCTGTGTAATAACACAAGAATTTCAAAGATGTGTGGATAGTGGAGCCACAGAAACAAATTAAATGTGTTGAACAACCAATGATAATTAAAAAAGTAAAGGCAAGAAAGCCTAATAAGTGATACTGTATATTGTGATATTTAAACATCTACCTTATTGTTAATCATTTATCGGGTAGATATTTATTAGTTATTTGTAGTGTATTTTTAAAATATCATTCAACAGAAGAATGCTAAAATCTGCTGTGTATATTATAAAATATTGTATTTAGTTCTGATTGATTGTTTATTGCATATGTATTAAATACGATCATATGTATACATGTTTCCTTTTAAAATGATACTGATTATCTTGCAAATATGTCAAGTAACAATATAGAGATTTTTGAAACATTTGATGCAGTTGAAACAATCAAGAAATAATCAACTTACTCTGATTTAATAAAAATAAATTGTATTATACTACATACAACAAATAAGAACACTTATACTCTTGACCATTCCACTCTTTTCTTCAACTAATTACAATGGTAAAACTGGGAATTAACGGTTTTGGACGTATTGGACGTCTTGCTATGCGTGCTGCTATCAAAAGCGGTGCTGATGTGATCGCCATAAATGACCCGTTTATGGATCCGAATTATATGGTTTACATGCTTAGACATGATTCTGTGCACGGAACACTCAAAAATACAATCGAATCTGATGGAAAAGATCTTATTGTTGACGGAAAGCATATTACTGTGTATACTGAGAAAGATCCAGCTCAGATCCCCTGGACAAATGTTGATATCGTGTTAGAATGCACTGGTGTCTTCACCACTATCGAGAAAGGCCAATTGCATGTGCATGGCTCTGTTAAGAAATGCATAATATCGGCTCCATCGGCTGACGCTCCTATGTTCGTTATGGGCGTGAATAACAGCACTTACGACAGCAATACGATGCACGTTATCTCGAACGCTTCTTGCACCACCAACTGCCTTGCTCCCATATGCAAGGTTTTGGACGAGTGTTACGGGATCGAGGCTGGCCTCATGTCCGCTGTGCATGCCGCCACCGCAACTCAGCCTTGTGTCGACGGCCCATCCAAGAAGGACTGGAGAGGCGGCCGCTCATGCATGTGCAACATAATTCCTGCTGCAACTGGGGCTGCGAAGGCCGTTGGAAAGGTAATTCCAAAGTTGAATGGGAAGGTGACCGGGATGTCTTTCCGCGTTCCGACAACCGATGTTTCAGTGGTTGACTTCACTGTACTCCTCAAGAGCCCTGTAAAATATGAACAGATCTGTTCAGACATGAAGAGGTACTCGGAGGGAGAGTTGAAGGGTATTTTGGGCTACACCGAGGACGACGTGGTCTCTTCTGACTTCATCGGCTCCACTGTGGTGTCTACGTTCGACGCAAAGGCCGGAATCCAGCTCAACGACACATTCGTGAAAATAGTGAGCTGGTACGACAATGAGTGCGGATACGCCACCAAGTTGGTAGAGCTGGCCGAGTTCGTCGGGGCTAAGTTGTGAGATGAATAATTCATTGCTATCACATTCTTAAATATTTTAGGCAGTGGAGATCGCAACTCGCAAATCAAAAAGATTGGAATATAATTGGAGCGGAACATGTGAATTCACGCCGTGAAATGAACCACTAATCAATTTCCACTTCCTTTCGAGTGATGTATTAATCGTGTTTCGGCTGAAAAGTGTGTCGACAATTTAAACAGTTCTGATCTATCTTTCAATGTTGTGTTGCGTATCCATATATTTATTGAACACATACTATTTTTATTAACATAACATTAATAACAAGTATTTACTACATATGAAGATCGTGTGTATGAATCAAACAGTGACACCATACTGTAATTCTACTCACTTTTAGAACCAAGTTTCGAGTTGACACTTTCTAGGCTTTTACAAATGTTTAACTTCTGTTTTTGCAGTTATGAAGGAAATGTTATTAACTTTTACTTAAATCCCGTGTATGGGCTTGGAAAATAGATGATCTTGACGCTATTATTTGATCCTTATTATTCATGTTCCTTTTGAAATAGAGTATTACAAATATTTACGACTCCAAGCGGATTCAGCTATGATAATGTTTATACATTATTTTAACTATTTTCAAGCTTAATCATTGCCTTACTTGATCTAAAGTATTAGATACTGTTACAACCCAATCGCAAGTCACTAAACTATTAAATCTTAACTTAAGGAGTTTTATTTTTAAACACAGTACGATAAATCTCAAAGAATCTAAAAGGGGTGTAAATAAATCTATCTTAATCAAATTCTAATTGATATCGGTTAAGGTATTTGTAAAATTTGGTTAGGGGTTTTACAAAGTGTTAGAAATTTTTCTTCAAAACGCGTAAGGTGATGCATCAGAAATATTATATTCCACACCAATATTTATGCAAATGAAGGCCAACATTGAAAACTAACTGTAAGCTAAACTAAATGAGTTACGAAGAAATACCATACCTTAGAAATGTCTAGATTTTTGCCTTGATTTCGTGCATACACGTGTCGGCAAGGTAATTTAAAACTACGAAGTGAAGCCGTATGGTGGCGCTGCCAATCAACTATCTTCTATGAAAAACGGCGATATTGATTGCACGATTATTTGTGATTTGAAAAATCTTTAGTTCGTTCAAAGAACTAACACAAACGATGCCGATTCGGAAAACAACGATTTTGGTAGGATAATTCAGTCTGAAAACGATATGAAACTGGCACTACTTAGCAAACTTGACATTGGAGAACTGGCAGACAACAGTCTTTATAACAATCCTGTGGTCCGATTTTCTATCAAATATAATAATTAATTCATTGATGTAGATGTTACTATTAATAGTGACTTTCCAATTCAAAACACAAAATACATTGAACAATGTATTGGTAAATTCAAACATGCAAGCGACTTAATTCTGTACTTGAAGCACATGCTTTAAGTTCATAATTAAGCTAGAGCTAATAGTGTCAACAGCATTAAATCCTATGCGATTTATATGATGGTGATCCACTATTTAAGCGATTAAAAATAGCCAAATAAAAAGAACTTTGTTGATATTTTACGTGGCTTTTTAAGTTACTTTATGCAATTTAACTGGGAAGATTAATGTGTCGCATAGAGCATGAATAACAAGTATTTGGAAACACGTAAAAATGATTTTGAGGGCTTGTTTGTATTGGATCCATTTGAATAAGATCGAAATGTGAGCGACAACATGACGTATGATTCAACCAGACAGCTATTCGAGCTATTTAGAAACGTGTTCGACTACCTCAGCACCTTGTCCAAAACGGACGTGTGTTCCATGGAGAGTTGCATGGTCCACATATACCGCAAGCAGCAAATTTTGTGGAAAGAGGTCCAGTTGGAAATCAACAAGAGGAACTGGGCGTGCGTTGAGTGAATTTTAATTTATTATATTAAATATTTATAATTAGCTCAGTTCCACTCATTCTTCTTCATGACCAGGACGCCGCCGTTGCAGCTCACGAATTCCATGCCTCTCTTTTCGCATTCTTTCTTCACGGCCGGCTCGAATTGAATGTTATATAGTTGTACGTAGTAGCTGCACTGTCCGATGTTCACGTCGAAGTCTCTGTCTTTAATGTTTATTTTCTCCAGGTCAATCTATTGTATTTGGAGTCTGGACGTGAATATGACGCATCCGAATGCGTTCTGCACCGTGAAGTTGTCCACAACGTTCTGCGTTATTTTGCTAATTTGGTAGTTCGGATCAACTGCGTTTATGTGTTTTAGTTAGTTCGCTATTCTCGCCTGGTGATCACTTTCATTTTGGAGTCCCGTTTTGAACTAAAACGCACTAACTGGTATCTTCTATTACAGATTTTGAATAGGCTGAACAGCCTCCCTCTCCGTTTCCCACAGGTTCAATTTGGCGGTCGGAGGGCGCACAACGGACCAGTTAATCACTTACTAACTTTAATTAACGGATTGTTATTGAATCCACTTCAAATCGAGGACCTCGGGCTCAGTATTGAAGCGGGAAGGGTCGCGCACAGTTTCGATTCTGAGGCATTGTAATTAATCCTGGGTTAGCTTGTCGTAGAAACTCTGCATGTTGGTTGAGATTCTGGGCCTCAGAGAATGCTGCGTTAAACGCTTGAGGAGCTGCAACTCACGTTACTTTTCGGCGTCAGCGTGCGCGGCTGCTAACGTATTAGTTTAACCCTAAAACGGCTTGGAAAAAGCAGAAGCCTAATTGTTCTAAAATTAGGCGAACTGACCCTGATTCTGAGACTTCGTAAAATCCTGGAAATTTGAATTTTACAAATTAAGAGGAGTCTAATTCCCAGCTCGATCGTCAGACCAGACACCGGCCTGATCTAACGGACGATTTATCGCCGCCTTGTCCAACGGAGACTGCGGATTTCCCGCCTACATGTCAGTCATTCTGCCTGGAAGCATTATTTGAAGTGGATTCATTTAATAATATGACAGAAAATATATAAAATACATGAAAATATAATATTAATATTATAGCAACTCAATTGGAAACATGAGCTAGTTTCAATAATCTAAAGAAACCTAATATCTAATTTAATAACATACTAACTCATTCTGTTATCATCAATAAGTTTACAAAATCTACATTTTTTGTATAATGTTCAACAAAACCAAAACATTTAAATAGATGAAAAATATGTCAACTGAAAGTATTTAAAACTCATAAATTGCTAACGATAGATCATCTACTAATTTATTATCGTGCCGTCGTTCTCAAAATAAATATTTTGAAAGCTAAAGTTTATTAGAACTTTTTAATGGAAAAGAAGTTGAATGACTTATTATTTAAAGACATAGTTAAATCACTTATCAACTACATATAATTTAGAAAGCATTTATTCTAAGTCATACAATGCCATTAACAATTTTAGTTTTCTCCATGAAAATACTCTTTTTACTATTAGAAACGCAAGGTACTCCTATTGTACTAAAATCAACTGACTCAGGACCGATAAATTTTACTACCTCATCCACAGTAGAATTTTAATTGCGTTTTAGTGATAATTTTTTAAGCATTCTACGTATTTGCTTGTAAAAAATAGCAATCAGCAATAATCCGAATAATGCACCCGCCACAATTATACATGTTGTTGTTGTGTCAATCATAATAGTTTTTGAAGCGGGTATGGGACAAAAATGATATCTATATAGCTATGTTTAACGATAATTTAACATAAATTTATCACAACTATTTTTAAATTATTGTATTGTCATAATATACAGACTTTATCATAAATATTGTGAAATAAGGTGCAGTTCTGATGTTGCCGTTAAAACTAATCGTGTAGTATAATATATACCAATTTTTATAGCATATAAATATTTTGCCACTTCAATCATGGAAACTCTATAGAATATTCAGTAGTCTCTTCGAGCTGTGAATATTGATCCAGATGCAACAGAAAACTTCGATTATTTGTAAAAGGTCATTTCCTAGTAGATACCTGTGGATACTGACTACGATGCTGTTGTAAATTCGTTATTTTCAACTAAGAAGTAGATTTAGAAACTCGGGCTGTCTGAAATGGACAAGTATTTTTACATTGCGCATTTGGCTGAGGATTTGGGAATAAGTTTGGGTGACACGTTGGATTCGTCAATGAAGCGTTAGCCAACTGTGTTGCGCTTGGATCAGTCTTAATCCATATCTGCTCCGTCTGAGAGTGAGTAGTGTCAGAAGTTAATTCTGGAGAATTTCAAGATTACTTTCGCATCAGTTAGGTGTGTGCTTGAGGATTTGAAGGCCGAGATCAAGCGCCCATTAGTTCTGGATGCGAAGCCCATTCTAAACTGTCTCAATAAAATGTCCGAGTTCCGTTTGGAGTCTTAGAACGTTCTTCACTCCGATTTACTCCAAACACAACAATAGCTAACTAAAACGCGCTCAATGATCAAATCCGAGCTCCTCGGCTTCAAATCATAACTTTAAAAATTAGAGGCGGCATCTTTTCAACTGTAAAAGAAGAATCCGAACGAGGACGTTTATTACCTTGCGTATGACATGCACACCGAACTGAATCAAATCAAAACGCAACTGAAGCAAACTAAATAATTTGTTAATTATCAAAAATAAAAGATAGACCATTAAATAAACAAGCAAATACAAAACGGGTTCGGACTCGCACCACTCCAGAACATGGACAAATTCAAAGAACTGCAAAACCAAATCCTGAAAATAAACTCAGAACAAAAAGAACACTTCGAACACATCTTCGAAACACTCAAAGAAAAATCAGTCGCACCCAAAAATGACGCAGAAACTCAAACGGAAATGGACCAAATCAAAAGCATACTCAAAAAAATGCAACACATGAACAACTTCGTCAGACAAAACGAAACCGAACTCAGAAACATCGTCAGCAGAAACCAACAAATCAAACAACTATTCGTACACATTCACGGAATACAAGAAGCAGCTCTAGAGTGAACTAAATATAAACATATAATTAAATCAATATTACAATTGAATACACCATAGAAATAAGATAGAAAAAGATGCGCTACTTTTTAATGTTCTTTATACATTCGTTATCAATAGATCAAATTGTAGATTGTATATTTGCTAATTAAAACATAACTGCAAGTTTTATGTAATTTAGAGCATTATTGTCTAATACCACATCAATTATTATGGATGATTACTATGCATTAACATCAACTTTAGCTAGCGCAACAGATTATCAAGTATTTGACCAACTATACACAAATTATCTAGTGAATTATCTAGACAATATAAATTCTAATAAAGAATTGGAGGTGTTTAAACCTATTCATGACTTGGATGATCATAAGTTTTATTTTGTAGATTCAACGCATTCTTCTCAGAAAGAATTTAAAAAATGTGCCAAATATCTCGCGTAGTCTATATCAAGCAAATAATAACCAGATATTTCATCATATTTACTACTCGCTTAACTTAAACATCAGTTGCAATATCTATTTAATATCTAATAATTGCATTAAACAAAAAGAATATCTGTTGAGTATTAAAATAAATAAATTAGCAGTAATCTGCAACTTATTCAATAAATTGAGTATGAATACAACTAGAAACTATTAGAGACCTTAGACAACTTACTTACAGACTAAAACTGTGATTGTTTATAGCAATATTATGAAGAAATGTTAACAAAATATAGTATAAATGCAGTATCTACAATAGATCAGTATAAATAACACCTCATTCGCATTAATTAACCACATGTACTAAATGGATTAGAAATGGTATTTAATCAAATAATTATTGATAAATATTAATATTTTTGGAATCCATTGTATTTCACATTGGAATGTTATGTTGCAATCGGATTTTGTGAAGTATAAAAATAATGCATATCAAATAATCGAGTATTGACTTAAATTTAACAAGTATAAAGCTAAATAAGTACCAGTTTAGTACCTTAATAATAACAAAATAACTCTAAAATAATATATTCACAATAATTAAGGCAAAATGATGAAATTATAACTAATAATTTATTAAGCGCTTTGGAATCTATGACTGTATCAGATCAACTGTAGGATTCGATCCAACAGTAAAATTACATTAACAAAATAGTTTCTTTAGAACAAAATAATTTCAATAAATAAATGTTTACTAATACAAAAACAGATTTTTTGTTCTCAATAAATGATCAGGTATTTAGTCCCCAATCATTTATTGATTCTTTACTGTTGGAAACTAAATTAACACCAGCTCAAATATTCTTAGAACTCAATAATCATTTATTATTACAATAGGCTTCATTAATAGGGTCACAATTTAAGCTAGATTTTGATATGTTTAATATTCAATATGAGCAAGGTCAAAATAATTCATTTATAGAGTATCGAACCAATGACTCAAAATATACCAAAAATATTTTAAAATATTTAGATTTGATTGAAAATACCAATTAGTTACCATCTATAGATATTTAAATTCCTAAACGTCCAACAATCAAGAAATAAGACTTCCTAAGAAAAATATATTATCAAAGCTACAAGTAGAATACCCATATTTATCGCGAAATATTTGATAAGTATTTAATCGAACAAAATAAATTCTTAAATTCGCACAATAATTCAGACGTCTATTAGCTAGAATATTCTCAGTAACATTTACTATTAAACGCAGGTGCTATGGAAGCTCAGATGATTAAAGGATAATCGTCCAATGAATTTGAGGCACTATTTTTTGAAGACTAATATTTGGAGGCGTCTCAGCCATTTTGTATTTTCCCTGCATTCCATCAACTTATCAAATGTGAATATAGTCAATATTCTGATATCAACAATTCTTTCTATTTATGTTCTATTTATGGACATTTATAATAATCATTGTAATAAGATGCTTAGTTTAAAATATGTGGATATTATGATGGTTACGATGATGGGTTCGTTATGAGTAGTCATAAATGAAGAAGCAGTATCACTTATACTGAATTAATTAAAATCTAAGTGAATCTGCTTCTTCATTTATGTAATAACTTTAATGTATTTAGTTTTATGCGTGATTTAACATCTATTTTATATCATGTAACTATTTTATATCATAGTAAACATACAAAACTATATTATCACGTATGTGTGCAGATTAATTAGTTTTTTACTTTATTTTAAAAGATATTTTAGAAACTGTATTAAAATATTTCATAATATTTCTCAATCTTGTTTAGAATTTAGAATCTCTCTACAAAATATTAATTATTGTGCAATTTATACGATTAATTATGTATTTGGTTTCATATTTATATATCAATATTTCCAAACAATATTTCTCTAAACTGAATAAACGATTTACTCAAATTTGACCAAAACTAGGATACATAATTAGACAATATCGCTTTAGGTATCACAGTTAAATATTCGTTCTCAATAATCATTTTTAATCAACAGAAATTGTGTGATACTGAGTAGTTTTAAACATTTATGAACAGTTTACTCTTGCTCAAAATATAATACAGAGGAAATATGAATAGTTAAAATTATAATTAAAATTATCTATTTATCTCTATTGGTATAATAAACTCATGATCAGTTGAGTCTTATTTGAAGTTTACAACAATATAATTAAATATTTTGATTCCTAGTTACAGAAGGAAATAAATTAATTCTCACTATTGGTCACTTTAGAGATTTTTTTAAACTCTTGAATTATTTTTAATATAGATAATGAAGTATAAATATATAAGTATAATTAAGTAAATTTAATATTTTGCGAATATTTATATTATTATAAATAGCATGTTATCCTCTATATTATTCTTTAAACAATTATAAACCACATGCAATAAAGTTCTAGACTTAGATGGAGAATACTACACATATTGTAATAAGTAACGTGGTTTGAACCAGCATATTGTTATTGGCGATATTAAATCACTACAAAGTAATACATATATATTTATTGATACAAAATATACTAAACAAACACTTATTCAAGTTTAAATGTTCAGTTTAAAATCATTTGCAGTATTTGGTTTTGCAGACAACAATCACGTAATAGACGGAGGCCTGATCAATGTGAGCCTCCACATAAACGTGAGCCAAGCCGCTTTGATTTGCATGCAGTGCCAATTATCGGTCAGTAACTCACAACTGGTATTTATCGCGAGCGGACAGGTTTTGTCTGCGGTAACTTTATAAGTTCATTAAGAGATAGAACTGGCAAATACTTCAGTGCAATATAGGTTTTAATCCCTTCAAGCCGCAGGCCTTGTTTCCTAGATAAGCGAGTCAATATATATTTATTTAGTCGACGTGAAGTTGAATGGGTACAACTCAGAGCAATCTCCGAACAATGGCTACTTCATCTCAAAACTTTCAGTTTAAATTTTAATAGATATAGCCAGCCTTCATGTGTGCGCGAACGAAGAGAAACCGGTTGGTTCTGGGATTGGTAATTTGTAACTAAGCGGAGATATCTTTTCAGGCTGTTAGAATCCATGTAACAGTGGAAGTCTCCACTCGTATGGTATTTGCGCTTAGTTCTTGTTGCATGGAGAGGTTGCAGTCAACAACACCTTAGTATGTGTGGATCCGTTTGAATTCGACGGCTAGATGGCCAAATGCGTGTGCAAAGACGGATACATTCTAAACGTGAGTTCCTGCATCCAGATCGTGCTTTCGATTTCCAACTTGGACAAGACGATGCAAGACTTAAATGTCAAAACCAACATGGTAATCGAGTAACATAAATAGATATTAGAGCAGATGATTGAAGGAAATATGTCGTTGATCAATTAATATTTAGACGACAACATAAGTAGTCTGAACGCAACTATATCCCAAAAACTTACAGATGCTGAAGAAAAGTTGAATAACAACGTAACTTAGTTGTAGTAGTAAATGATGAATAGCATAAGAGACGTCTAAGCCATGATGGCGAGCAACCGCAGTATTGTCGAAAGCCAAATAACGAACAATATCTCCCAGCTGCAAGATAAAATAATCTAAAACATAACGGATTTAAACTAAACGGTTCAACTAAATATTCAACAAGTCAACTAGTCCGTCGTTAAGGTAGCCAGCGACATCTTAGCTCTTAACATCGTTGTTCAGCAAGTTGTTGCTGATCAAAATATAAACAACTCCAATCAGCAGAACCAAATATCTGCGTTGAATGCTGATGTTAATATGCTGCAGAGTAGTTAGATATAGTTACGATCGGATCTGCTGTATTCAAATGCGTCACTTAACACTCAAATACAGAATCTAAATACTTAGCAGAACCAGATTGATGCGAAACTAGTTGCGCTTGCCTCACAGACCACGAATCAATACAACTAATAATAATCTGAATTAAATGATTTGGACCAAAATCTGGTGCACAACATCTCAGCTTTGAACTAAACTATTCAAACATAAGTTTAATCACTTAACTCAGCGGACTTTGCCTCATAGACTTAGCTTTCTGCGCTTCAAAGCCTGTTTTCTTCGTTTGCTTCAACTTCTACTCTGAACAACACAAATCAACAGAATCAGATTTCCTCTCTGCAATCCACTATTTCAACGCAGTAGTCGCTATTATCACAGTTATCATCAGATACATCACTTGTGAATGTAACTATAGCAGGAAAACTACATACTATTTAATCTTCAATAATTCCATTTAATACTTAAATTAATACTTTTGATTCATAATACACAACAAATTACAATAATTAATAATTTGCTGTATCCTCATTATCCACTTTCAATTCTAACACAACTTAATATTATAATCAGTTACTATCTCGCTTCAATAACGTAATCTCAACCACAAATACTCAACTTCAAACTGAAATATAAGCCAGAATAGACGGCGATTCCTATTTGCAAACACAATTGAATTCCATTTTATCGAATGTTCTCAACAATACGAATTACTATTTAACGACAAACTTAAGTTTAAGCTCGTTCTTAAACAACACAATTATATTTACGAACAACACATACGCTACGAAGGAAGAAATGAACAGGTATTTATGTTTGAAAAAACCGTCACACGATTATATCAATGGTGTTTGCGTTTTAATATGCGGGTCCGGGGCCACCGTTCAATCTGGAGTTTGTGTTTGTACGAACTCAAGTCTAACTTACACCGGCGGAATCTGTTAGTTGGTATGCGGGTCCGGGGCCACCGTTCAATCTGGAGTTTGTGTTTGTACGAACTCAAGTCTAACTTACACCGGCGGAATCTGTTAGTTGGTATGCGGGTCCGGGGCCACCGTTCAATCTGGAGTTTGTGTTTGTACGAACTCAAGTCTAACTTACACCGGCGGAATCTGTTAGTTGGTATGCGGGTCCGGGGCCACCGTTCAATCTGGAGTTTGTGTTTGTACGAACTCAAGTCTAACTTACACCGGCGGAATCTGTTAGTTGGTATGCGGGTCCGGGGCCACCGTTCAATCTGGAGTTTGTGTTTGTACGAACTCAAGTCTAACTTACACCAGCGGAATCTGTTAGTTGGTATGCGGGTCCGGGGCCACCGTTCAATCTGGAGTTTGTGTTTGTACGAACTCAAGTCTAACTTACACCGGCGGAATCTGTTAGTTGGTATGCGGGTCCGGGGCCACCGTTCAATCTGGAGTTTGTGTTTGTACGAACTCAAGTCTAACTTACACCGGCGGAATCTGTTAGTTGGTATGCGGGTCCGGGGCCACCGTTCAATCTGGAGTTTGTGTTTGTACGAACTCAAGTCTAACTTACACCGGCGGAATCTGTTAGTTGGTATGCGGGTCCGGGGCCACCGTTCAATCTGGAGTTTGTGTTTGTACGAACTCAAGTCTAACTTACACCGGCGGAATCTGTTAGTTGGTATGCGGGTCCGGGGCCACCGTTCAATCTGGAGTTTGTGTTTGTACGAACTCAAGTCTAACTTACACCAGCGGAATCTGTTAGTTGGTATGCGGGTCCGGGGCCACCGTTCAATCTGGAGTTTGTGTTTGTACGAACTCAAGTCTAACTTACACCAGCGGAATCTGTTAGTTAGAAGAATCTGAAGAATAGTTAATTATATGTTATGGCGGTGCAACTGTAAAAATAGTTACTAGTAAGTTTGGAATTGTATAAACATGTGTTTGTCCAACAGGTTATAGTTATGTTAATAACCAGTGCATAGATCATTGTGGCACGATAATGAAGTTATTACTATCAAAAATATTCTAAAAACAATGCTAAGCCGAAGATGTTACATGATAATATATTTTTGTACTATAAATTAATGTTAGAATAATTATACATCATGATTTTTAATATATATAAATACATTTCAAAGACCACACATACGTGGGTTAAAAATACATGGATGATTGATAGAAATCATTAAGATAGAAGAGTGGAAGAACTATAATGCAGCTATAATTTTAATATGTGTTGAAATGAATAGAATTATAGTCAAAAGTGATTAAATCTATATTAGGTTAACTGTAAATATAGTATAAATGTTATATCAATAAAAATATAAAAATGACCTATACGGGAATCGAACCTGGATTTGTACACGTTATGATGTCGATTCTACCGGCTGCTAATAATGTTATATTACAAGGTATTTTAATTTATGTATCAATTATTAAGTTATTTAAAATGATTTAGCACTTATTGTAACATCATTCAGATAATTATGATATAGTAATAAGAATCGTATACAATAATCACAATATTTAATAAGTAATGATCCATTTAAACTTAACCCAATAAGGAGTTTTCCATTTCAAAAACATAAAATATAACGCAAAAGCTTCTCACTCAAATAAATGTAGAAAAATAGAGGTAATTGGACCAATTTAGATATATGAACGAATAATTATTAAAACCTCATCCAGCCACACAGGATTTACTATATTGGTCTCTTAAATTTTGAAATTGTGGGTTCCTGTTAACAGCCCCATAAATAGAAAACAAATATATTCTACGACCAGTTATTAGTTGCTACAGCACTAGATTAATAACAAAATTCATCTCATATTTGCTAAAAAGATACCCTAATATCTTTGGTTACTCGAATCAGCACATATCACCAAACTAATTCAACTGATAATATCCATAACTATGATTATGATCATAGATTTAAGGCGATATTGGTAAGTTTTGTGTTTTCATGAAGCGATTTAATCAATACATATATAAAGCAGCTGAAAATGGGGTTCAATTAGAAATATTCGATATATTATCAATTTTAATAGCGGTTTACAGTGTTGTTATGCAGTCTATTAGTGAAACCTGTATATGACAAATCCAAATCTTCTAAAACATATTTTGCATGTGTGCATTGTGCCATACTTGCAATATGAGAGCATAGACGCTCAGAAATTTAGTTAAGATGTTATGAGGGCACTGCGCAATCTCATAACCTATAATAAAAGAAATTTGATGAAATACATAAGTATTCAACTGCAGCAGATATTATGTTGAGATATATTTTAAAAACTATATTGTCTACTATTTGCAAATTGGTGCGATTACATGAGTTATAATGTTGTTTGTGTTTAAAATACTGAGACGACAGCTTATACCAAAATTATGTGTGACGTTCTTATATACTGAAAATTTTTAACTGTTAATTTTAACGAATACATGCTATCTGACCAACATAATTCTGGATGTCTGATAAATCTATAACTTTCTGTTTAATACGCTTTGATTTATAAATTACGCTTTAAAACGACACAGTATCTTCTTAGAGAAGCCTTTGAATACATTATACACAAGAACCACAATGAAGTATGATATATTATTTGTATAACATCTCAACCAATGGTTGAGTATTGTTAATATTGATGAGAGATGATTGCTTCAGTATAATTTAATATTATATTGTGTAGGATTTAGTGTGAATTTATATTCCACTTCATATGACAATGAATGAAGCTATTCACTAGTTCTTGATAGATTACTGGTATATGAGTATGAATCGCCGGTGTTTAATGTTATAAAGGCATATATCAGGAAGTAAAGCATATAAAATTCAAGGCATCAAACTACACGTGAAACTGAAGTAAAATTTGCTGCATGTTGATATCTCATTTCGTTGAAACCAAACATATATTATGTCCATTTTGTTTATAATGAAACTTGAGATCTATTCCAAATATTTATAAAATTACTTTGTTAATTTTCGATCACAGTATGGAGTTAAAATTCTTGAGAAATCACAGTTAGCTTATTGAAACGTGACTAACTAAATTACGATCTTCGTTGGATAGATTGTAGATTCATGATTGCACAATATTCTATTTCTAAGAGTAATTAACCAAATAAATATTTTAAGTTTGTTCTTAAAATATAAGTTTGTGATAGAATTCAACGATAGTTCATAGTATTTTAGTTCATCTGAAATGAAAAATCAAAGTATTTTAATCCAGTTAATATCATTTGTCGTGTTGTTGAATCTAGCGAAATCTCTTAGTATTAATCACATTTTTAGCATAGTGATTAAAGAAAATACATTTCAAAAACATAAAATATAACGCAAAAGCTTCTCACTCAAATAAATGTAGAAAAATAGAGGTAATTGGACCAATTTAGATATATGAACGAATAATTATTAAAACCTCATCCAGCCACACAGGATTTACTATATTGGTCTCTTAAATTTTGAAATTGTGGGTTCCTGTTAACAGCCCCATAAATAGAAAACAAATATATTCTACGACCAGTTATTAGTTGCTACAGCACTAGATTAATAACAAAATTCATCTCATATTTGCTAAAAAGATACCCTAATATCTTTGGTTACTCGAATCAGCACATATCACCAAACTAATTCAACTGATAATATCCATAACTATGATTATGATCATAGATTTAAGGCGATATTGGTAAGTTTTGTGTTTTCATGAAGCGATTTAATCAATACATATATAAAGCAGCTGAAAATGGGGTTCAATTAGAAATATTCGATATATTATCAATTTTAATAGCGGTTTACAGTGTTGTTATGCAGTCTATTAGTGAAACCTGTATATGACAAATCCAAATCTTCTAAAACATATTTTGCATGTGTGCATTGTGCCATACTTGCAATATGAGAGCATAGACGCTCAGAAATTTAGTTAAGATGTTATGAGGGCACTGCGCAATCTCATAACCTATAATAAAAGAAATTTGATGAAATACATAAGTATTCAACTGCAGCAGATATTATGTTGAGATATATTTTAAAAACTATATTGTCTACTATTTGCAAATTGGTGCGATTACATGAGTTATAATGTTGTTTGTGTTTAAAATACTGAGACGACAGCTTATACCAAAATTATGTGTGACGTTCTTATATACTGAAAATTTTTAACTGTTAATTTTAACGAATACATGCTATCTGACCAACATAATTCTGGATGTCTGATAAATCTATAACTTTCTGTTTAATACGCTTTGATTTATAAATTACGCTTTAAAACGACACAGTATCTTCTTAGAGAAGCCTTTGAATACATTATACACAAGAACCACAATGAAGTATGATATATTATTTGTATAACATCTCAACCAATGGTTGAGTATTGTTAATATTGATGAGAGATGATTGCTTCAGTATAATTTAATATTATATTGTGTAGGATTTAGTGTGAATTTATATTCCACTTCATATGACAATGAATGAAGCTATTCACTAGTTCTTGATAGATTACTGGTATATGAGTATGAATCGCCGGTGTTTAATGTTATAAAGGCATATATCAGGAAGTAAAGCATATAAAATTCAAGGCATCAAACTACACGTGAAACTGAATTAAAATTTGCTGCATGTTGATATCTCATTTCGTTGAAACCAAACATATATTATGTCCATTTTGTTTATAATGAAACTTGAGATCTATTCCAAATATTTATAAAATTACTTTGTTAATTTTCGATCACAGTATGGAGTTAAAATTCTTGAGAAATCACAGTTAGCTTATTGAAACGTGACTAACTAAATTACGATCTTCGTTGGATAGATTGTAGATTCATGATTGCACAATATTCTATTTCTAAGAGTAATTAACCAAATAAATATTTTAAGTTTGTTCTTAAAATATAAGTTTGTGATAGAATTCAACGATAGTTCATAGTATTTTAGTTCATCTGAAATGAAAAATCAAAGTATTTTAATCCAGTTAATATCATTTGTCGTGTTGTTGAATCTTGCGAAATCTCTTAGTATTAATCACATTTTTAGCATAGTGATTAAAGAAAATACATTTCAAAAACATAAAATATAACGCAAAAGCTTCTCACTCAAATAAATGTGGAAAAATAGAGGTAATTGGACCAATTTAGATATATGAACGAATAATTATTAAAACCTCATCCAGCCACACAGGATTTACTATATTGGTCTCTTAAATTTTGAAATTGTGGGTTCCTGTTAACAGCCCCATAAATAGAAAACAAATATATTCTACGACCAGTTATTAGTTGCTACAGCACTAGATTAATAACAAAATTCATCTCATATTTGCTAAAAAGATACCCTAATATCTTTGGTTACTCGAATCAGCACATATCACCAAACTAATTCAACTGATAATATCCATAACTATGATTATGATCATAGATTTAAGGCGATATTGGTAAGTTTTGTGTTTTCATGAAGCGATTTAATCAATACATATATAAAGCAGCTGAAAATGGGGTTCAATTAGAAATATTCGATATATTATCAATTTTAATAGCGGTTTACAGTGTTGTTATGCAGTCTATTAGTGAAACCTGTATATGACAAATCCAAATCTTCTAAAACATATTTTGCATGTGTGCATTGTGCCATACTTGCAATATGAGAGCATAGACGCTCAGAAATTTAGTTAAGATGTTATGAGGGCACTGCGCAATCTCATAACCTATAATAAAAGAAATTTGATGAAATACATAAGTATTCAACTGCAGCAGATATTATGTTGAGATATATTTTAAAAACTATATTGTCTACTATTTGCAAATTGGTGCGATTACATGAGTTATAATGTTGTTTGTGTTTAAAATACTGAGACGACAACTTATACCAAAATTATGTGTGACGTTCTTATATACTGAAAATTTTTAACTGTTAATTTTAACGAATACATGCTATCTGACCAACATAATTCTGGATGTCTGATAAATCTATAACTTTCTGTTTAATACGCTTTGATTTATAAATTACGCTTTAAAACGACACAGTATCTTCTTAGAGAAGCCTTTGAATACATTATACACAAGAACCACAATGAAGTATGATATATTATTTGTATAACATCTCAACCAATGGTTGAGTATTGTTAGAATTTGAAAAAATCGTATAAAATTGAAATTTAAATTAAGAAGAATGCTGTAAGGTTTGCATTCCATATATACACAAAAATAAATATACAAAAATGATCATAGATCGTATTGATTAATCAATGGCCAGTGTTGTTAACCCTCACCGTAGTTATTCTTGATTGAGTTGACAAAGATCTTCATTTATTATGTACATCTCTGTATTTTAAACGGATTATCTTTGTACAAATTTAGGATCAAAAAGCACATCAGTATAAGAAACTTAATTATTAATTTGATTTTAGCCCAAAACGAATTGGGCTAAAATAGAAGCTAAAATAAAAAATGAAGTCGAGTTTTAAATAAGCATCATTTAATCTCACTTAAGGAGTTAAAGCCAGAACGCCAATACCCAAAATGTTACTGTTCTATTTGTAAAGCCAGATCAACTTTTCAATGCTGTTGCGGTGTTAGTATTTGTTAAAAGTGCCAAGTATAACATTGTTTGGAGTAATAGATCCGTACGCATATGAATAATGGTGAGAGAGGATAAGTCATATCACACATATATACATATAATAATTTAATACGAGCCAGTTCTATTGAAGGAACATGTTAGTAAAATATTATAAACTATGGTTTTCTGTTTAAAAGGTTAAAAGTGATAGTTTGTGATCATGGAAATGTATATAAGCTATGAATCTGGTCTGTATTCGAGGAATAAGTAAGAACAATACAATATTTTAGTTCCTATAATGATCGAAATGTTATCATCTATATAAATATTCAAATAATTGTAAACATCATTAATGATAAATTAGTGCAAAAAAGTATTAGATGTTGATGGTTAGTAATATTCATATTGTAGCAAACAACAAGGATTAAACCAACATTATATAAATACATAGCTTTCAATTTTGTAGAATTCTGCTAATATTTTCATAAACACTAAATATACCAAATAAACACTTGTAAAATTAGATGTATTTTCTATCAATGTTTTTGCAGTATTTGGTTTTGCAGACAACAATCACGTAATAGACGGAGGCCTGATCAATGTGAGCCTCCACATAAACGTGAGCCAAGCCGCTTTGATTTGCATGCAGTGCCAATTATCGGTCAGTAACTCACAACTGGTATTTATCGCGAGCGGACAGGTTTTGTCTGCGGTAACTTTATAAGTTCATTAAGAGATAGAACTGGCAAATACTTCAGTGCAATATAGGTTTTAATCCCTTCAAGCCGCAGGCCTTGTTTCCTAGATAAGCGAGTCAATATATATTTATTTAGTCGACGTGAAGTTGAATGGGTACAACTCAGAGCAATCTCCGAACAATGGCTACTTCATCTCAAAACTTTCAGTTTAAATTTTAATAGATATAGCCAGCCTTCATGTGTGCGCGAACGAAGAGAAACCGGTTGGTTCTGGGATTGGTAATTTGTAACTAAGCGGAGATATCTTTTCTGGCTGTTAGAATCCATGTAACAGTGGAAGTCTCCACTCGTATGGTATTTGCGCTTAGTTCTTGTTGCATGGAGAGGTTGCAGTCAACAACACCTTAGTATGTGTGGATCCGTTTGAATTCGACGGCTAGATGGCCAAATGCGTGTGCAAAGACGGATACATTCTAAACGTGAGTTCCTGCATCCAGATCGTGCTTTCGATTTCCAACTTGGACAAGACGATGCAAGACTTAAATGTCAAAACCAACATGGTAATCGAGTAACATAAATAGATATTAGAGCAGATGATTGAAGGAAATATGTCGTTGATTAACTAATATTTAGACGACAACATAAGTAGTCTGAACGCAACTATATCTCAAAAACTTACAGATGCTGAAGAAAAGTTGAATAACAACGTAACTTAGTTGTAGTAGTAAATGATGAATAGCATAAGAGACGTCTAAGCCATGATGGCGAGCAACCGCAGTATTGTCGAAAGCCAAATAACGAACAATATCTCCCAGCTGCAAGATAAAATAATCTAAAACATAACGGATTTAAACTAAACGGTTCAACTAAATATTCAACAAGTCAACTAGTCCGTCGTTAAGGTAGCCAGCGACATCTTAGCTCTTAACATCGTTGTTCAGCAAGTTGTTGCTGATCAAAATATAAACAACTCCAATCAGCAGAACCAAATATCTGTGTTGAATGCTGATGTTAATATGCTGCAGAGTAGTTAGATATAGTTACGATCGGATCTGCTGTATTCAAATGCGTCACTTAACACTCAAATACAGAATCTAAATACTTAGCAGAACCAGATTGATGCGAAACTAGTTGCGCTTGCCTCACAGACCACGAATCAATACAACTAATAATAATCTGAATTAAATGATTTGGACCAAAATCTGGTGCACAACATCTCAGCTTTGAACTAAACTATTCAAACATAAGTTTAATCACTTAACTCAGCGGACTTTGCCTCATAGACTTAGCTTTCTGCGCTTCAAAGCCTGTTTTCTTCGTTTGCTTCAACTTCTACTCTGAACAACACAAATCAACAGAATCAGATTTCCTCTCTGCAATCCACTATTTCAACGCAGTAGTCGCTATTATCACAGTTATCATCAGATACATCACTTGTGAATGCAACTTTAACAAACTTAGCCAATTCGCTTCAATCTCAAACCAATTCTATTTCAAATTCGATCACAGCTCTTGATTCAAAGTATAATTCTCTTTATATCTCACAATAATCTTAATTAACAACATTGAATTCCAATTATTTGACAACAAATAATAATTTAAACAACCTGAACACATCTATTTCCCAGCTTACATTCACTAATTAAATTAATTAAGAAGCCGTTTACAGAGCAACAAATGATAGTTCAATTTAAAATTAAATAAATAACGCAGTAAATGAAAGTGTGAACACAAACATACTGATTTAAGCAGTTTAAGTTGCTATTTAAAAATAAATAAATGATTTTAGCGCGTATGCGGCCGCTACATACGCAACTAAAGAGCAACTTGTGTGAGATGAATATTCTAAATATATTAAATATAAATTGCAACAGTCATTAAAATTATTAAACTACAAGTAAGAAGAATAATAAGAGGTCTATCTCCCATTAGTTTGATCATTTATCTAAGTTACGAATCTTTGAAGGCACAATTGCAATGGTTTCTATGTAATATAAATTAAGTTTACAATCACACATCAATATGATCATCGTCAGTTTAATAAACAAATTAATTTACCTATTTAGTCTTTGGAATTCTTATCTTAACTTATCAATTTTCTACCTATAAAATACCAGAGCAAGTACGCGAAAACGAATCCCAAATTCGCAGCCAAAATCTTAACAGTGATAATTACTTCTTTCGTTATAAGTGTATTATCATCAGTAATCGTAAATGAGTTCATCGCGATACCATCCATTATCTTTCCATCCATAAAAAACTAGACTCTCGAGATAAATCAAAACCGGTAACAGAAAAAGATTAAAGTCCCGTTTTGAAATCTCTATTTTCCGTTTTCAGGACCTGCGAATTATTTCCAAGTAGCACTTTAACAACTAATGCATCGTTCACCATTAATTAGCATGAACTAGATTTTGTATTTTTCGTTCGAATGAAATTCACAAAGTCTTGTTTTTCTAGTTGTAAATTAGATTTCCTGTTGTGAAGCACGAAAAATATACATTATCGATAATTTTGGTATAGTTTGTTACTAATGTATCGTGACTGTAATACATATTTACTATTTATATTTTAAGTGATGATGCTTTATAGTAATTCAGTTTTTGCAGCAGAACGTCACATTATTAATTGGTGAAACGCGTTTCACAAGTGCTGTGAACTGAGTTTGCGTTTGGTAAGTAAGATCCAGCACCAACCGCAAATAATCTCATCCTAAATACTTCTGTTTACGCAACATCATAAGTGGTGAAGATGTATTATACTTCGTACGATGTTATACCAAGTGTATTCATCAGATTTATTGCATTGTTTGCTAATGGTCCTAGTTCCTTCGTGAATATAAATCCGTTAGACAGTATTTATATATCAAAACGATCATACAATTAAGTCAACCCAACTTGTGTATACCAATTTAATGTAACTTAACTATTTTTTAT
Organism: Hexamita inflata; assembly: GCA_963988835.1. Classification (NCBI taxonomy): domain Eukaryota; phylum Fornicata; order Diplomonadida; family Hexamitidae; genus Hexamita; species Hexamita inflata. The sequence goes on from CAXDID010001177.1 coordinate 468,122, forward strand.
TATTTAAACTGCATCGTTTGTTAGATATTAAATATTGACTTAGAACAAAATCATATCTTTCGATAAGATTCCATTCTTCATGGTCTAAGTGAAATATTTCGAAATGTTCGGATTCTCTAGCTTTATTCTCACTGGGGTTGAAGATGTTTATACTTTTAAAGTTGGCACAAAAAGGTCTTGTTGAACTGTGATTGTCAGCTGGTCATGAATCGTCACTGAGTTGTCTGTATAAGTTATGTATATTTTCACCTTGTTCAAAGAGTTCAACCTCAACAATCCCATATTATCGGTCGCGATGGAGTTCTAGCATATCTACGTTGGATATAGCACCAGAACAACGGCTCCTTAATACAGCTCCACAAAAGAGTCGTTATCGTGAAAGCAACTACTAGAGAGGCCTTACGAAACTCTGATAGAGCCAGCTGGAATAAAAGTAACATGTGTCTTGGTTTCAAGCACAATGGTCCCGGATTCAGCATTTTTGATCTTCGCGCACTCAGGAATATCTGTTAATGACTATTATAAATGAAGTCCTACACGTATGCTCCTGGCTCGTATGTTCCGAGACTATCGACTTGGAGACTTACGAATACACCATGGGGGATATCACAAGAATCTGACTAAGTGGAAGATAAAGTTACCGTAATCTGCAAGGTGTCTGCAAACATGTTGATATCTGAGCTTGTTGTAAAGCAGTTATATATGGTTTTCTTTTCGAGTCTGGATATAGTTCGGATATAGTTCGGATAGAACTATAATTATAATCATTTTTGCAAAGTGGAAAAGAGTACACAGTTAATAATTCATATCGTTTTAATTAATTTCAATTTTATTTTTATAATATCTCAAACTTACTATAATTTTAAAATACTCATCTCAAACTTACTATAATTTTAAAATACTAGTATTGTATTTGAGATAAAATACAAAAAAGAGGCGTATTCATTTAAAAATTGTTAAACGAAACATACTTGCTTTAAAATTAATAAAATAATTGGTGTTCATAAATCTAGATTTGATAGATTTTTATTTCAAAATTTGAATGTAGTCATTTGATCTATCACATTTGTAAATCTACTGCTGTCTGAATTTTAAATAATTAATTCTATTGATTTTAGTGTATCGTTGTATATTTTTAAATATTACAATAATTCAAAATAATCAAACTTTCATTATGATTCAAGAATCTCACTTGATTAACAATGCTGCAACAGCACCGTCAACTCCATATCCTCTGCACATTTCCATGAACATTTCGAGTTGTACGAGTTTAAGTTGTTCTTCTGTAAGATCGTCTCCGACGATGTTTAATTTCTTCTTGACGATGTCCATTTATTGTTGGTCTATGGTGAAGAAATAAGCTGGTTGTTTCATGAGCAGTAGTTCGAATCCTTACTTGATTTTACCTGTTGCGATGAGTTTTCCAACTACGAGCAGCATTGATTGGGCAGGGATTGCGATTCCGGCCATTAAAAGCGAGTGTAGGATATCAGCGCACATCATAACGACAGAGTTAATGTTTATTTTGAGTGCGGTTTGCGTTGCAGTCTGCACAAATGCCTGGTATATGGTCTATTTGGTAACTTAAGCCGTCATGAGCGTTTTAATCAACCCGAGTGATTTCTTGATGATGAACATTTAGCTCTGTTCAAGTTGGTTGAAGTTGGTGACCGTGTACTGATTTATCAAGCATATATTTTGAATGGTGCTTGGAGCGGGCATGTAACTTTATTTAATTATGATGTCAAGTTGCTTCATCTCTCTCGTTTTGAGTTCCTCTGGATAAATCAGTTAATTCAAGAAGCAGTCGAGTAAATCCAGTAAAACGCCGTTTTCGCGGTTCCAAACGGAACTTAAGTTCGTAAATTACTCAGAAATGAATTTAACGTTCTAAAACGTCTCTTGATTTTAAATTTGGTTCAAAAATCTTTCGTCAAAAAGGGGCTGAACTAAGGAAAGATATTTTTTAGAGAACTGGTTCACCGTTCCGAATTGGCCTGAGGTAGCGAGCTAGAACTGCTTCTGATGGGGCTCTTGTAAGTATTTTTCAATAGACAGGTACTCCCCACTCCAATCCGCTCCAATTCCGAGTATGAAATCTTTGGTGAACAGCGAGAATTGGTCCACGAACTGAATTACACACTCGGGGTAGAATTTTTGGAAGATCTTCTTCAGAATAAGGCCGAAATTGGAGTTGAACGACTCCTTCTAACTATTTTATACTTTTATGTTACTAGACACCTGCTGAAACTCGTTCTGCCTGTACTCGATCACTTGGAAGAAATCGTTGTCAAAATACTAGAATGAGTTCGTGCAAAAGATGAACCTGGCTGTTAAAAATTTAAGAAGCTGGCTGTTGGACTCGTCCGAAATACCATTCAAAATGGATAACTACTAACCACTAAAGTAAATACCGCAGTAATCAGCAACGGCACGCACAGCTGTTGAAATCGCATTCTAATAGTGTTGTGGGAAGGCGGTTTACGGCTAAGCTGGAAGATTCTAAATAAACTAATGCACAAAGGACTACTATTGGCCGGCTTCCGGCTCAGTCTTATCTATGAGCTAACTCTGGAACATGGACGTTAAATAATTCAACTGAGACTTATCAACTATTGCATTCAAAACAAGGGTCTAAATTGCAAATATACATAACTAACTCATGTTCTCCTTGTACTCTAAGACTAACTCAACTAGTTGCTGAGATTTAGGAGATCTCTATTCCTCCTTTATAAACTGCTCAACAAATTAAGCACGTTGCAAATCAAGAACATTTCCGTTATCACTTATGAGATCGAAATCGTCAGTCTTTTACTTAACTTTCTCGTATAAATACTACTCGAAAACTATTGAAAACGATAACTGGTTTCTGAAATAATATTAAAAGAACACTGGACAGTCTTAAGGAGTTTTACAGCTTATTGCTAAAAGAAGCGTTAAAGCATGGAGAGAATTCGCCATCGTTGTTTAGTTGTAAGTTTTTATGTACTGTGCTGGATTAATCATGAACAAGGCTTGCAGCAACACAAATTTTGTGTTTTCTAAAGCATACTTAAGAGCAAATGCGTAATTCTTTCTATTAATGAATAGTTTAGGAAGAAGCTTGGCGATAAGTTTTGAAATATCGAGCAAATAAGATTTAGACTATAATTATTGTTCGAGGGTTAGTTTTTGTTCTCTTAGCTGGGTATTTAACACAACGTGAACCATATCGCTTACCTGTGTATTTTCCAGTATCATTTACAAGAATTTAACAGAAAGAACTGGTTGAACCAATTCCAAGCGTTTAAAGAAGTGCTCAAGCGCTTTTAAGCAACCTACAAATACGTCTTATTAAAATTGTTGGTCTGGGCTGAAACCGTACTGATCTCTACCAGCTTGAAGGTATTCGAATACAAATAGGAGGTCTGTAAATAAGTCCAGGTGTTTTTACGTTATGAGTGAGCTTGAAAACGTGTTTGGAACATCTTAACAAAACTGTGGGACAAAGCTGAATAGATACAGGATGCTATCTGGGAGGTATCCTTCATTAGATTTGTAGTTCTTTGAGTTGTACCTGAGAGCGGATAAAACGGTTTTTACAAACAGTTGAGATTTATTATTCTAAAAGAAAACGTGGACAGTGTCTTGAACTGATGAGCGCTGAATATAGGGGAACTTTAAAACGGAGAACAGTTCTGTCTCAGAGAACGGGCATAACTGATGAATCTTTAATATGAAATCAAGTTTGAACGGTAAGTTTTGCTGCTTATTTGACCTTGAGTTCAGGAGAATGAGCATCTATTTCAGGAGTTATATGCACGCATTTTTAACGTCAGAATCGGCTACTTTGGAGTACACCTGAGAGACTGAATTGATAATTTGCTCGTACAAATCAATTATTTCGCACTGAGATAGTTTAACGTGCCAAATCTGAGTTGATTGAACCTGCAATTATTGTGATGATAAAAACTTTGCGAAACCAAGTAATATAAGCTGGTAGATTGTTGACATCTTTTGTTGGTTTGAAATATTTAACGCACACGCATCGCTGAGTAAGCGCATGAATAATTAAATCACACGCTAGCAAACCAAAGTTCTATGAGTATAATCACCAGTGTAGTTTTTGAATTCTTCCAAGTCAGCTTGACAATAGAAAGCTACAGATTAGCATAGAATCTCGTTTTCGTTGGCTGACGGAGATTTCAACTAAGAATTATCAGTTTACGTGTAAATCTTTATATTTTAAATAGCATTCGCGTCAAGTGGTTTTAAATCATCAAAATATAAGGAAGAAACCAAAGCAGTGCTGGTGATTAAGTTGGGAGTAGTTGCAGAAGACAAACTTATAAACGATTTAAGTGGTTTAAAGAATGGCTCGAGATTAATTTATGTATTCTACACTTTCTCAACTTCCTTGGTCTCTTCTGTTTGGTCTGCTGGTTTTTCAGTTTTGTCCTTTTCAGACTTATCCTTCTTCTTTTTGTCTTTCTTTTTATTTTCTGGTTATTTTGGCGGTTCCTCTTTATTTTCAACTTCAACTGATCCGAATTGCACGACTGACTGCCAAAACTTGTATTTCTTGCTCAGAATTTCATTGGTAATACTTGCGAACATATTTTGTGCCAACAGTTGTTAGTTTGCGCCCATAATTTAAGTTGGGAATACGAATTAGTCGAATTATGTTGCTTTGTTAATAGCAACGCTGATGCTTTGACCAGTTGTCCCCAGGTATACAAGAGCGCTAACTTCTTGAATGAGATCGGCGTTCGAGAACTAGTCCAGTAGTTTGAATATCGCGCGTCTAATTTGGTTAAATTGGTCAGTGATCTTGAATTCTCCCATCATTTGCAGTTCGGTTCTGGGTTGTAAGATAAAGTTTAGTTATTTAAGTAGTTGTGTTTCCGGCCTGAATTGCGTGCACTCATCAAGCACGAACGAAAGCAGCCACGCGGTGGACACGATAGCTTTAATTAGATTTATCGGGTGATTTGGATCCGATTCGGTCAGATTCGTTGTTATCTGCTTACGTAACCTCTAGTATATTTAGCTGGTGTGAATATCGTGAACTGAGCGGGTCATTAGTTAACAACTAAGGCGAATATTGTCCATAAGGAACTTATCAGAGCTGTTCACACAGTCAGTTTGGAAGCTGAACGGCTGTTCTTGAGACAAAGAAGTGATGTTTTCAGAGTCGTCTTCGTTTTATAGGGCGAGGAATTCGTCCAAATCCGGTACCTGGTCAGCACCCAAGAAGTCTTCTGAGAGGTATTGGTTGAATATTTTGCTCATTCCATCGCTGCCCCAGTTTTTGACCGGTTTCTTCTCGGGCTTGGGCGCTTCTTTCAGTTGGAGGATGTCGCGCATGACCACTGAGCCGGCTATTTGCCTGTTCAGGGAGAAGGAGCACAGGCAGTCCATAACGCAGAACTTGCACATTGGATCGAGAGAGATGAACTACTCGAATAAATTCTGCGTGTCTAAAAGCGAATCGGAAATAACCAAAATCGTGTTGTAAATGTTGCAAGTGTACTCGTAATTCACGTCCCTGGATAAATAATAATCAGAAAGTTAAAGAACTGTTAATAATCCCTCCATAAGTATTTGACCTGTGATTTTACCAAAGTGAGCGAGACCGCATATTCTTTGCAACGTAGTTACCCTAATATCAGAAGTTTCATCCAGCAAGTCATTCACAGTCTTGCAACACTCAGATCTAACCTCTTTCAGCATGTTAAGCTACAAATTTGGTAATTCCTCCGTGTCATTGCTTATTTAACACAGTTACGGCTGCTCTAAGACGCATTGAGGAAGCTTACAACTAATCTAAGATGGGAAGAACTAATTGAACTCCTCATTGTTGTAAAACTACAAGTCAGTGAATCTGTAGTAATAGTGAATCATAAAATGAACTGAGTTTCTATCACCCCTGATTGTTTACTAACTCTGAATAAGAGCTCTGAAGATGCTTATCATAGTCAAAGCTTCTGCGTTTGTTCTAGAATCAATTTTAGTTTTAGCTGCCTGCATTATCATTCTCTTTAAAAATTCAACAGAAATAAATTTCTTCTAGCTCATTAAATAATCAGCTATTTAAAATACCCCAGAATCATCGTTTAAGACTTGCAATATTTGGACAGGTTGCAATTAAAATTTAAACAACTCCGCTCCAAGTATAGTTATATCATGAATTTAACAATGTTCAGTAACTATAAATTCTTTATTAATAAGCGTAAGCGATTGGAATATCTCAGCAAAAACATAAATGAAATTCCTAGTGTTTCCACGAGCACCAGCATAGTTTAATGCTTTTTACAAATTTGGACAAAGAGTAACAAACTACTAATATTGCATATACTTTTAAAAATCTACATTATCGTATAGTGTACTGAATTGCGTGCACGTTTGCTGTATTGGGATAAGGAGTGAGCACATAAAGAATTAATAAAGTTGCATTCTAAATTGATCAAAGTCATCAGTTAAATTAACGGGATCTGCTTAAGATTTATTAAGATTTTGTTATTAAAGAAGTTAATTTATTGTTTCCATTATGAGTTGATCTTATCCTTCTTAGTTTTCAACAAATACAAGAACCACTTTCATTATTACATGAGCGAGCTCTTCTAAAACTTCAGCGAAAATCTAATCTTACTTATCTCCAACTTTTTTACCTTCTCCAATGCAGTACTAAAGTAACGCCAAACAAGAACCGAACATAGAACCTATTGATCCTAACACAGCACCAACAATTGTTGTTTGATATATTATTTGTTGGCGGTAATTGCATTTAATCAAATTTTCTTAGTCAATTACTTAAAATTGGCGGTTGATATTGTTGTTAATAGTTGAAAATTCTTTATAAACGAATTGCATTATAATTTCTAAATGTGGTTTAGAACGAATACATGCAAGTGTATCAAGAGTGACTTTAAGAACTTGACGATCCATTTCAGAAAAGTTTTCGTATATATTGAAGAAATCAACAGTTGGACGCTTTTCTCTCATTTCTGATTATTCAAATTTTATTTCAGAATTATAATCTGGACCAAATACTTTAACTTTTGAAACACAGTTTTCAGCTTCAGCGGTGTTCAATAAAAATTTAAGGTTGTTTATTAAAAGATTTGTTATGTCGAAAAGCAAAACATGCCCAGCAGAAGACTAAAACTCTGTCAATTAATTCTTTTTGGGATTTTATTGCACAAATCTATTTTGAACGTAGTTAGACTAGTCAAAAGGGTGGAAATATTACGTGTGCTAACGTAAGCAGAAGAACATAAAATATGTTATGGCGTATCTGAGTCTGCACTGTGAGCGTCTGAACGAGTAGTAATTTACTTACTTTTACAGAGTAGTTGGGAGTTTCATACCGTAAAACAGTTCTCTAAATACTTGAGGTAGTGCCGCAGTTGCACCTTAAGAATCTAATAATTCTTGAGCGGCTCCACACAACTCTTCGTGTTCGCGTTGTGTTATAAATACACCTGGGTCAGGTGATTATTCTGGGAAAGCCCGTAAGTATTCTAGCAGCTCCATAAATTAAAGGGAGTGTTAAAATCCGTATTTATATTTAATATGATATAATTTGTGTTTTGTCCACTTCCAGCGTAAAATGTAATAAAATATGGGAATAGTTGAGCAGCTCATTCACGACGGCCGGATATTGAAGTGTTTATTCTTATCTCAGGATGAGAAATTATATTAGTAGTACGTATCTTAGCAGTTATTTCCGGCTTTGAATCTGTAAACGCTTCCGTGCAAGTCCGAGCCAGTTGTACCCCAGCTCGAGTCTTTAACGCGCACTTTGAAGCTGTAGAATCCGTAAACGGGTAAATCTTAGTATTCAACTAATACAGACACTCAATAAATAAAGCTTTAGTTAACCAGGTTGAGAAAGCTCTGTTAATCGATGAACGCATCCAAATCTTTGACCACTTAGCAGATTCAAATGAAGAACGTGGAATAAGTATCCGAGAACCTGATGAAGCTCATGGACAACTGCGGTCAATTATTGTAAAAAATTCAGGAGAAAACGGAACAGCTGAAAGTTCAGAACTAACTCGGAGCGTTCGTGGGCAAATTGCAGATTAAACCGCTTGACAGGCTGTGAACGGTATTTTTTGCTTTGAAAAAACTGGTTTCTATTTTTACTATCAATTAATAAGTTTTCAATAAGAAAGAAAATAGTATTTAAGAAGAAAGTAATAGTTTAAACTGAGGCTGCTTGATTTGTAACAAATCAAGAGTTAAATAAGATATCAAATAAAATCATTTATCAATTCCATTAATATTACAATTTATTCCATAATATAACCAATAGAATCTAAATTATTGATCATTTCTCATTTGATACTTTATGGCTAACCATGATCATTTGAACTAAAGAGTGAGCCGATCTATATTTTAACTAACGCATAACTGAGTGTATAACAAACAGATATGAAAGATATCGGTTATATAGTATTATTTGAAGATCTATATGTATTTAATATTATTTATATTTATTTAACTAAATGAGATACTAAGTAAAGGATGTTATGATTCTTGAATTGTAATGCATAATTAAAATATCTAATATATATATTACAAATTATTTGACATTTGATTTCCACCTCCTTTAATGATCCCAAAGGACAGTATCATAATGCCATTGAAAGTAAACGCTTTTAACATGACTCAGGACCTACAACGTGTATAAGCCCTTGTAACTCGTAAGGAGAAAGGTTTGTTGACCTCAGAAGATATAGCTAAAGTAAAAATAGCTATTCGAGAAAGCTTTGAAAACAGACAGTCTGTTTATAAAACTGTTGGTGAGGTTCTTAATAGGACGTCTAAACTTGTTCCTTCTGACACGACCAAATATATATCTGATAAAGGTAACACACCTATGCATTATTTTTCAAAAGAAACTAAACCTATAGCCCCAATGTGCGATGATGCATCGGATTTGCTGCAAAATGTATGCATAGCTGAGTATGCAGCTAGAAACTTTAATGATAAAGAAATTATACAAAGAGTTAAAGATTAAACTGGATTAGATTATTCCGGTTGCTATTCATAGCTACACAAAGCTATTGAAGATTGGTAAAATGGTGACAGTAGAAAAATAAACTTCATTGCTAGACAGCTTTATACAGATAATCCCGACTAACTTAAATCATGGAAAGATAGTGAAATTAGTTAGGGAATAAAAACAATTAAGGCAGATTTTGTCACTTAATTTTCTGCAATGCCATATTACCCTGAAAAACTAATTTCTAAGGGCTTTAAGTTCTTTTAAACCGAACTTTGTAAAAAAGATATTTGTCCAGAAGCTGTTCAGTTTGATGGCTTTTAAATGGTTTGCCCCTGCTGTGTGTATCCTAAAAATCTTTAGAATCCAAGCGCCGTCAAGGTAAAATGCACATTGCGCTGTGTTTTCTGCTAAAAATTGATAATTGAGGACTATTTCTTTGTTCAAAATGAAGGATTCTGTTGTAAGAATTGTAGTGGAACTAATTAAGGTAAGAGAATAGTTTTCCAAGAGTGAAACATCATCTATTTACATAATTATTTTAATATTTCAACTAGACTAAACTTCATTTCTTTAATGAATGTTAAGGTAACGTTTTTAACGTTAAAATAAACGTTAAACTTTTTAGAATTTGAGTTAAATTGATGATCACGAATTGCTATTGAACTACATTTTATGGTTATAATTTGTGAGATGACCAGGAAGCACAACTATAACATACTATGATGCACGAACTTGACTAACTTCGATATTGACGTGCTCCTATTTGTAGTTTGATATTGCATGTGATCATTTAGATGGACTTCTACTTCTACTCGTGTAAAATGTGCCAAGAGGAGCACGTTGGCGGGTAGAGAAATGAATAAATAATAACAAATTAAGTATGAAATATAACTTAGGAATGTACAAAAAAGAGAAACAGTCATCTATCATATTAATCAAAAGTTTATTTATGATGAATATTAAAATATAGCAAATTATTATTATATTTCTAACATTATGCCGAACTAACTTAGGTTGTCTGAGGAGGCTATTTAGAGTGACAATTCTAGAAGATGAGGTATGATATTGAGATTAGTTTGAGGTAACGTTATTGTGTAACTAAGTTTGGATTTGTGGATTGCCATGATTTATGAGATGAAGATGGAATGATTTAATTGAGCCTTAGTACTGATGATAAGGTTACAGTTAAGTGAGTCATTTATTTCTAACATTATGTACTAAAATACTTTCTAACGCATTTTCCTTTCTAACTTCTTTCTCAGTTTTTTAACGCTTTCAAACTCACATAGACACTTCCGCAATTCAATTAAAAATATATTTACAATTATATAAGTACATTAGTATATAAGTAAGCTTTTATTTTAAATTTTGACTATCACAATTCATCAGTGCACTATAATCATATTTGCTACAACAAAAACGATTAATTCCAACATTTAATCAATTTCTACACATTATTACATTCAGTTGATAATTGCTCTCCTTTTCGGCCTCATAAAGTTATCCTGTTCTTTAACTTGGCAAACCGGAACGAAAACTTATGAGAAATCTACGGATTCCATTCCAATTTATTCGGTGACTATTTTCTTCGGCTCAGTTATTTCAACCGTTTCCAAGTTCTCGTATTTTTTGCTCTTCTCTTTTCGTTTCAAACAGCAGGAAATAAGCGCGAAAACGACGTTGGAGGCAACAAAAACACCGGCCAAGGTTATGATTATGAGGTGAGACTCTTTCATTTGAAGCGGAATGCGAATGTACTAACTATTGTTACTAACTGTTAAATAGATTAAAGGAGAAAATAATGTGAAATGTTAGAAAAAATATCTGATTTGCTTGTGATTGAGATAAAAACTTGATATTTTGCGTTGAATAGAAGGAATAGAGGGAAATCGCGGTGTTTTCCAAAATATAATGTATCTTTGTGATTCTGTAAAATTATCTAAGAACAGAAACTATGATTAACCTAGTATGTGTAATACTAACTTAGTATATTGATTAAATTATTATATCATGACCATCTAAACTAATACTGAAAACACTCTGCTATTCATTCCATTATTCCAGTTATAATTCGAATATTGAATACTATTGACTACTTTGAATGATCAGAGAAAAGGGTGAGCCAATATAGACGTAATTTACGGCGTGATGTTTTCTTTATTCAAACTTCAAAAATATATTCTTTCCACATTATTATAAACATTATTCCATTTAGCTAGCTTTGAGTAATAGATTAAGGAATATTTTGATTTTGAAATTTTCTGACTGATGAAGACTCTAGTTGAAAATTCTACTAATGAAGATATTTTGAAGGCATCAACTTACCATTATCTATTTATATTTAGAATTAACTATACAACAAATTTATGAGAAATTATGAAATAGTAGAGAATAAGCACTTTATAAAATCTATTACTGTGAGTGAAACTGTGCATATGTAATACAAATGTTATTTAAATATATATCTTATATAGGACAAATATAATTTATCCACTTCTCAATGAGCTCTAATCCTAAAAAGTAATGGTTTTTGGCAGCATAAACAGGAAATGTTGAAATATTAAAATAATAATAATTTTTCACAGTTAAAAATGAACAAAATGAAACTGCTTTAATGATAGCTATTAAACACTCTCGAATAGATGCAGTAAAATATCTCATTGACGCCGAAAATAACTCAGAAATATTATAGTTCGCAAAATTGTATTAAAATCAATAAATAATTAACTTAATAGAAAGTTAAAACAAAAAAGAACATTAAAAAACTCGAACAAATTAAGGATAACAAAAAGAAGGTCAAAATTTCATTAATAATTTATGGGCGGTTATTGGTTGCTCACTAGGAGCCATTATAGCTATATTCAGTATGAAAAAATGATTTATATTAATAATTATAAAGAAATATTAATCAAGATGAAATATGTCATTGTATAATATGTTTATTTATGTGTTTCCTAGTCACTTAAGTTAAATATTCCTGGATGCCCATTCTTTAGTATTGTATCTCATATTTTTCCAATCGCCTTCCATATAATCTTCTTTTATTATATAATCATTGTTTTGTTATTTGCCCACACGTTTCGTGTGTTTACATTAAACAGGCCATACATATTGATACATTTAATTTTCAAGGGTTTACTTTTAATCTCCGACTTGATCACAAGTTAAATATATTTCTGGGTTGTCATTTTATATGTATTGTTGATTTGTTACATATTTATTTTACAGTTAGTTATTCACATCATCTAACTAATTTGATTCTTAATCATAATTGTACTATTAATACCGGTTGTTAATATAGTTAATATATTGTCCAAATTAAATATTTGTTGGATATTAGCAATATTGAGAATCTAGAAGATCGAATTATTTTTATTCATTTAGTGTCATATTGAAGTGAATATAAAATGGAATATAAAAAATATTGGTAATTATTAAATATAATTACAACAGCATCACTTAGCAAGTTCAAGAATAACGTTTTTGACGGTTTCATAGAATGGGGCAACAGTGTCGATTTCGCAGAGTTCTCTGTCGCTGTGTGGATTCTTAACAGTGGGACCGATGGAGACAGCTTCTAACTTTGGATATTTGCTGATAAGTTCACCGCATTCTAAACCGGCGTGGATAGCTTCAACTTTGATTTGGTCTTCTGGGACCTTCATGGTGAGAGCGTAGTGCTTGATGGTGGCCTTTAACAACTTGGAGTTGACGTTTGGAGCCCAGCCGCCATAGGCGTCTCTGAAGCCGACATATTCGAACTTGGCTAAACGGCACATAGCGGCCATTTGTTGGTCGATGGCTTGGAGGAATGAGTTGAGGGAGGATCTGGCGAGAACAGTCAATTTACCGCCTTCGGTGGCAGTGAAGTTGAGTGTACCAACGTTGATTGAGGATTCGGTGAGGCCCTTAACGTCAGCGGACATTCTGAGAACGTGGGATGGGAGGATGTTGATCAGGTCGATTAATCTCTCGGAATCGTGGACTGAGATGCATGAGCAGTCAGCCTTGCTGCATTCGCAGGCCTTGTTGATCTCGAATTTGATGTTTGGATCAGTAGTTTTGAACTCTTTAACGATTTCTTCGCCCATTTTCTTTGCGTTTTCGAGGAGCTCGGAGACCTTTTCGGCCTGAACACCTTCGAAGCACATGCAGCATTCGGCGTCCATTGGAATGGCGTTGTGGGCAGAGCCGCCCTTGACGGAGCAGAGTCTGCCACCGTACTTGAGGGCGAGGGTCATGACTCTGGCGAGGCACTTGATGGCGTTACCCTTGTAGTGGTGGATGTCAACACCCGAGTGGCCACCGGATAAGTTGGAGAACTTCATCTTGAGGCACTGGCAGGCGTCGGCTGGGCACTTCTTGGTCTCCATCTTCGGGAAGATAACGTCGCCGCAGAAGCCGCCGGCAGAACCGATGGTGATCACACCGATGTCTTCAGAATCCAAGTTCAATAAGTAATCGGAGGTGAGGAAGTCGTTCTTCATGTTGAGGACACCGTGCATGGTGGTTTCCTCGTCCTTGGTGCACAAAACCTCGATCTTACCGGTTTTGAGAGTCTTGTCGAATATGATGGCAAGACCGGCAGCAATACCCATGCCGTCGTCAGCACCCAAAGTAGTACCAGTCGCAACAACGCATTGCTTACCGTCAACAGTTTGGATTCTTGGGACAATTGGATCCTTCAAGAAATCGTGAGCACAGTCAGAACGCTTGGAACAAACCATATCCATGTGACCTTAAAGGCAAATAACTGGAGCCTTTTCAAAACCAGCGTCAGCTGGCTTGACAATGAGGAGGTTTCCAGCGAAACCGTCTTCATAGCATTTGAAGCCGCGATCCTCGCATCTCTTTCTCAAAAAGGCGCGAATGGCATCGACGTTGCCTGATCCGTGTGGGATCTTGCAGATTTGGAAGAATTCTTCCCAGACAGCTTTTGGCTCAAGTTGGTCTAATTACATGGTTGGAAAGGAGGGAGTGGTCGATTTTGTGTATTAAATAATATTATTATTTTTAAACAAATAATTAAATAATCTGTCCCACTTTGAATACAGACACATTACTTGTCAAATAAATAACTATATGATATTATGTTAAATAATAATATGAAAATGAACACCATTTTAAGTATTTAAAAACTTAGGTCTAACTTTAGGTCAACTCTTGAAATCTAAGTATATGTCATGTTTACTTTATATTATCAATAGTTTCCTATCAATAGTTTAATGTTGTTATTATATATACAATCAATAAACAAATGAATTTCTTTTAAAGAATAATCCAACAATAGACTACAAGGGGTTTAAAATGGCAATCCCCTTATAAGTGAAAAGGCTACTTGATCGAGGTAACGTAGTATATCGGCCCTCCTCTTTTGGCACTGGAACTATGTAATAATTATAATATATATAAAAACTATGTTATATCATGATATTTGTGAGTGTATTGAGTGATGTTAAGTTAGAATCTAAAAAGAATGTGTGCATATAAATACTTGACTATTTAATGAGTCATATAATTTACACAAATTAGGATCATAAGTATACACAGATAGACATATCATTGATAAATAATTTGTGAAATAGCCAATATAGTAACAATGCATGTTATAAGGCTGAATGATATGTAATTTGTATTTTTAGATGATCTTAATAAAAAGAAAAAACAATAATATGTTAAATTAATTAATAAAATAGAGTTTAGTGTGCTTCCACTTCGTTTCAAATGTTATCAGAAGCTGTAATTGCCACAATTGTAATCTCTTGTTTAATAGTGTTTCTAATGTTATTATACGTAGCTATTAATTGTAAGAAGCTTTTCAAGAAAAACGATAAATAAAGAAAATACAGGCCAATGAAAATTTAAGAAAATCATACTGGAGAGTTGAAAGGTCCAGAGTCAGTGGATTTTTCTTCGATTCATGTACCTGTATGTTCATCAGACACTAAAAGTGCTGATAAATATGCTATTTTCCGACGATAAGTATATATTTGACCAAAATACAACAAATTTTTGTATTATGCAGCTCTTATTTATTGTTTATCCATTAAATGACTATAAATACTTAGTCTTTTTGAGTGATTAGTAACACAATCTCAGAATATCTCAAGGATATTGTAATTTCTATAATTATTTGTTTATTAAAAATATATTTCTCCAACATTACACTTAAAAAGAATTTTTGAAAGAATTTTTATCTCAGATTTTTAATGAATGCAACACTAGTTATTGTTATAAATGTTTTTGGATAATAATATATATTAATAATTCTTGTGATAGACTATTATTGACAATTTAAATAGTAAGAGTTAAATAATGATTTATATTGCAAATTAGCCGATTAGAATTAATATTATCTTATTATATAATAAGATTTATAATATAATCTTCACTTCCCCCACCCTTCAACAACGCCTTCAATCTAGTCCAGTGTCTTCCCGAACGTTTCCGGTGCGGCGAAAACGGCCGTGAAACCGCTGAAAACGCTCAAAATCCCGTAAATTAAATAAATAATGAACTGTTTTGAACCGGTGAAAAAGGCAAAACTAAAAACGGCAAGGACACTTGTTCCCAAACTGGTCGTGAACCCGAGCGCATTTAATTTAATTTTGTACTTCTGAGGAAACATCTCACCGAAGAGCATGTACACAATTGGCTGAGGGCCCATGTTAAAAAATAGTAAGTAAATTGAGACCAAAATAAGAATGAATGTGTTCCCGAGGCTGAACTTGTAAATAATCGAGATTAAAATTAAACAGATTGACACACCAAGAACACCAATGGAGAGCATTAATTTTCGCGCGCACCTGTCCACAATCGGCGTCGCGAGCAAACCAAAAGCCACATTCATCCCACCAATGATTAAGGAGCCGTAAATGCCCGAATTCCTAGATTTAAACGTGCCCGCGAAAATATTGGACGCATACGTTAAAATCGCATCCACCCCGTTTACCGTTTACGTCATACCCAGCATCAAGGCGGCACAGACCAAACGGAAAATCTACAACTTCGTAAATACACGCTCCTTTTACACTACTTGAGGACTCGCAGATTCATCACTCACTATCAAATCGTCAGCTTGATTCTTAACCTGAGGTTTGTCGCGCTTGACCAAGAAATGAGCACAAATAAAACCAACGAAACTTACTGCCATGGGGACTATGAAGGTTATACACCAGGAATCGTAATCAAACGATATCGGAAGATGAACCGCATAGGAGATTACATTTCCCAGATTTAACGCGACAGAAAACATCATCATCGAAAAACTACGCTCTTACGGAGTCAACACCTCAGCTACATACTACGGAGCAAGTTCTAACAAAGCACACGCGAATATTCCTGACAAAACTCTAGTTAATGACAAATAAATCCAACCAAGCGGAATTATTGATAGACCAGACGCCACCATCTCAAGTATAAATAATGCGCGGATGGATTTAATATATCCGAATTTTTTAGTATATATAGGTGTCGTTATACATCCAATTGTAGCTCCAGCTAAGAATCCAAACTCAACGAACGAAATTATTGTTGGGTTCGTACAATCAAAGTGAGTTATTTCAGATATTTTGTTAAATATTTCAATGGGTAGATTAGTAAGCACAACTCCATAAATGAGTGACGACATAAAAAGTACGGTCTTAGTCAGTTTTTACATTTATGGTGTGAATGTTAACCACAAAAGTAATTATGATTATAATTAGTAATATTTTTTGTATTTCATGTAATTTTAATTCATAATATTTGTAGCGTACTAAATAAAGGATTAGTTTGTTTATATAATATGACTCACTTAGATGTAACCTTATCATCAGTAGCGTACTAAATATCATCTTCAATTCATGTTTTAAACTTTATGATTGTTATTGATTCAGAGTATATGGTTGGATAGATAAAAGGTAAACTCGCAAATGAGTTATAAAAAGTAATACACTCTTGTAAAACAAAATAGCAGAAGAATTAATAAAATACGCCGAAATACAAAGTGATTACTGGGCTAGGCTCCTCACAGGATTTTCGTTAGCTCTTTCAAACTAATGGAGTTTGTTTTGGAGATCTTTTGGTTGACAACAGCAGGGAACTTGCATGTTTTTGTGTTTGCATTGTTTCTTATTTGTTCAAGGTTAACCTGGGAATAGTAAGGTTAACAAGGGAATAGTATCATAAATTATCAATCTTGTTTGCTATATTCTTGGGTCGCTTTTTATGAAAGCTATTAGTTCATTTTTTGTTGGGCCAAATAAATAAAATCAAGTTTATTTAATTACAGCTGAATCAAAAGAAGTTTATTTAACTGAATTATTCACTGGTCAATTTCTTAAAACGTGTTTTAAATTGAACTTGAGATTGTTCTGTGCTAATTTGCAATTGTTAAAATGAAATTGTTCACTATTTCGAATTTGGAGCGAACTTTATTTTAAGTTTAAGCTAAAGAAGTCTTTAATTTGTGGCTCAAAAATAGTTAGCAGGATTTGAGCTTCAAGTTGAATGTAAAATTGCTGTCGTATTAATTATTTGTGCTATACTTATCTATTTGTGCATTATTTTATTTAATTTGGTTCACGAATTTGAGCTTTACGCACTTGAGTCTTCCGCTTGGCTTGATTTCAAAAAACTACCCAGATTTGTTATGACAGTACAGTTTGCTGTTAATTTTGAACAATTATTTTCCACAATCATTGTTAATTGATCCTAGAGCGTATTTCGATATTTATGCAAAATATTTCAAGTTAAAATCTTCAATTGTAAATATGAAGTCGAATATGTTCAAGAATATCTTCCCGTAACAAACTACTGGCGGGTTGAACTAAGCACGCGGTAATTGCAATTCTTTTCCAACAACCTTCGCCTGCATAAAACGAGAGTCATCTATATAATTGCAGAATACATTAAAATATTTGCTTTACAAGTCGAATGGAACTGGTTGCGAATACAAAATAATGTTATTAGATGCCAACTAAATTTAAGTTTGAGTGATTTACATTTCTATATCAATATAGTGAATAGGTTTGAATTTAAATATCAACTAATCTTAAAGTTGATCATTTACTTACGGGTTGTTGTTGATTAACACGTTCTAGGCGGAAAGCAATTGTTTGCGGCGTTGGCGTTAGAATTGCTTTATTCTGCAACTGTTCAAAAGAAATTAAATTGGAACGAATATTCCCAAAATTATTGCACTTAACGGTACCCAAATGGGTGATGACACTATCATAAATATTTTCTAACATTAATTACGATGAGCCATTCAATTATGAAGTGGAATACATAGATATATTGAATATCACTTCAAAGTATATATGAAGAATATGTTCTATTTATAATTCTAGTATTAGAATCCAGAAAATTATCTAGAAGTAATATGATTATTGAGTAGATGTTTTGAGATGTACCAAAAGAGTGAACCGATATATAAAATATGTCCCTATTCAGATACGACAACTTTTTTATTAATTTTTTATGAAATAATAAAAGGTCACATCATCTTCGGTATAACCACTTCGTTCACTTTCGGTTGTTGGTACTGGAAGTTAAGTTATGGAAATTGAACGGGTGTAATAACTTTCTGAACTAACGGTTCAATCTCAAAATTTGGTTGTTTCTTCTTTAAAATACAATAAACGCACATCGTGATGATGAAGCCGAAGAGACCAACTAAAGACAAGGTCATACCAAGACCAACATTTAAGTAATACATAGTATAATTGTACTAGTGGGATAACGTTCCATTATACTCATAGTACACAGGATACTAAATTTCTTCCGGAGTGCAACTCAGAGTTATACCTGCAACTAACAAAGAACCGAAAAAGAGGAAGATCCACGTGTACAAGCAACAATACTAATCTTTCTTGAACATTATTATGGAGTGGAAGACATAGGACACCAAACTCAAAAACAAGTCTCAAATAGCTTCACGTTGAAAGATACAGAAATAAATAATTATACGTATACATATAAGATACGTTCATATAAACTAAACGTAATAAAGTACGTAATATGTGATGAAACTAATTTATCTATGGTTTAACAACTCTGAATCTATCGGGACAACATTTGGAACATAATGATTATATTCTAAATACTCAGTACAATAGAACTGAACATTGAAAATTAATCAAAAGCAATTAGAGCTGCTTATGGATGTATATATTTATAAATACATTATAATTCAATAATATAAATGATACTAAATCTGATCTTTTAAATTTATATCGTCAATCTCAGCTATATTTGCTAAACTATGTCCTAAACTAGCAAATACATTATCCTTACAAATACATTATCCAGATTCATGTTTTTTGTTTTTCTTTTAAATTAAATTCTTCATTTCATTCAACTCCGGCCATGAGGTTGCATTTGCATACGTTGATGAACATGGTTCTGTCTCCTTCTCCGCTGCATCCTTCTTTTTTGATCCATTCTTCGACCGTTTCGTCTTTTACTCCTCCGTTGTTCCTGACTTTGACTTCGAATTTGAGGTCTTCTTTCAGAATGTCCTTTTCCTTGAGGAATTTGTTGAAATGTCTGGAGAAGTCCTCGTACTCGGATTTGCAGGTGAAATCCACCGGCCAGAAGTTGCTCACGTGCTCGAAATTTGCCCCAGCCTCTTTCTGTTCAAGTAAATCGTTGTAAATTTCTTGAATAGTGACGTCCGTTTTTGGAATCTGAATGAACAAGCAACCCCGTGCTCCAGGGAGCAGTTTATTAAACTTCAGTTTTTGCGTTTGCACTTGATCCGGTTTTTATTCTTAATTATTTGTTTGTTATTAAATTTGGTTTTGAACTGGTTCTTCCTCGTCAAGTAAATTGAATTAGTTCATTTGAATTTCTGCAGCGTCGCCTGGTGCGCACGAATCAGTTAACAACGGCTCATTAACTTGAGTGGTGGTTTTCAATTGCTCAGGGAGAGCTTGAGTGTAGCGACGGAGGAGGAAGTAGGCGCAACGAGCGATTGAGTGCGGGTCCTGAATGCCAGAGGTTATAAACAGGCCCTGGAGGTTATCGATGAAACGGAGCTCTTATTATGTTTGCGGCTTGTAATAATTACGCTTTTAATTGCGCTTCACATCACTCATTATAAATAAAGTGGTAAATGCACACTATTGCAGAATTAATATAAAACACAGATAATTATTCACTTCATATACCATCATTGTCATGAGCGATGCAACCACCGAGCAAAAACAGAATTTCATCAAAGTATTCCAATCACATGACCCAGGAAATACATACTTACTACCAATCAGCATGCTGGATTAACTCCTATTTGAAGCCAATGTTTAAAAAGTTCCAGGTATTTTAGAACTAGAGCTACCACTTATTAAAAATGAAACAGAACTACTTTCAATAACACAATTCGTGACATTGTGCTAAAAATTAACAAATACTGAAACCCTGTATGAAATATACTAAAACTTTATGCAACGATTTGATACAGATACTAACTTCACTCTTGACACTGTTGAATTAAAATAGGCCCTTAACTTTGTAGGAGAAAACTTTACACAATCTGAGATAAATTCTATGATGAGTTAGATTGACTTTGACAAAGACGGCACAATGGGGTTTGAAGATTTTAGAAAAGCAATTGGCAAATGATTTTATTTCGATAGAATAATTATTTTATTTAGTAATTGTAACCGTGTTATAGATACAAGCAGAGTGTACATTTAACCATGTGTTCAACTTAATATTATCATATTTGCTACATTCATCTTTCTAATAAAATAACTTAAAATTAATTAATTCAGAATAACACGCTTTATAAAATTAAAGTAATTAATCATGAATTTATGCCTCCTTCTATTTTCACTTGATATTAGCTCTCCTTTTAGGCTCTAGAAAGTATTATTATTATTTTGCTTGACAGACAGGAACAAAAACGGATGAAAAGTCAACGGATTCCATCCCAATCTGTACAATCACAAATTTCTTCGTTTCAACCTTCGTTTCAATCATTTCAAAGTCTTCATACTTTATATTCTATTTTCGTTTCAAGCAACACTTAATGAGCGCAAAAATTACACAGGATACGATTACAAGTGAGGCCAAGGTGATTATCACGAGTTGAGATTCTCTCATTTGAAGCGGAATGCGAATGAACTAACTAGTATTATAGCGTGAACATTATTATCTTAGACGAATGTTTGGTGTTTTCCAGTTTAGATAATATTAGATGGCAAAATCTTTGACAACAAAAACGTTATACCAATAATAATAACACCATGGTTGTAAATGGATCCACGTTCAATTATTGAAATGAGTCGATACTGCAAACCTGATAAATTGTTCAAATCTCTAAGCTTTTGGACCATATACATGGAATCATAAAAACTTGAAAAGTACAGTAGTTACTCAAAAGAAAACAACTTGAATCACTTCGATACTGAAGTACAAAGAACAGCTTAAGCAGCCTAGTCATCTGCGAAGAAAGCGCAAACCAACAACGATGAAATCGTTATAGAGATTGAACTTGAGGACACCCTCAACAGAATCTCTCAGAATGATACCGTCCCTGGAACGAGTCAATCCAAGGGACTCGTGACATTCTGAACGTATGTCGGCTCACTCAGGTACATCTTAAACATCTATACAATAACAGTAACCTGAAAAGCAAAACTATCATGCAATAGTGAGAACACAAAAAGTGAACAACTCAATAAAATACATGAGAACAACACGTTTTAAATAGTTTAGTCTCATTCTTTAAGATAATTTTAGAAATAGATAATAGAAAATATGAATTAAAAAATTGTTTTATAATTTGAAATAAATAGAAATAAATAAATAGTGAAATATAAACATATATAAACACTATAGCTTCACCAGAAATAATTTCTAACTAAAACGTTTAGCTTTTAATGATAACTTAATATTTAGTTGTAAATATAACATACCGTTTCAGAGAATACATTAAATACTATTCCTCAATGAATATATCCTTAATAAGTATAAATACACAGTAGATGTAATATCTTATAACTATCTTATCCACACCCATCATCTCTGAAAATTTAATAACCTAACATATAAATAACATATAAATATTAATAACGCAGTAATAACACGATAAAGTATAAAGCAATACTTTCATTTCTGAATTGATATAATTTGATGACATCTCAAATAATTAACACTGAAAATATAGAGTCCTTTATGTAAAGGAGTAAAGAACGCGTTAAAATGAATACATCATTTTTTAATGTTTCTTGTGATTGAAGTAATTGATTATTGAATGGATGTTTTTGAGATGTACCAAAAGAGTGAGCCGATATATATATATTAGATTATCTCACATATTTTGTAATTATTTAAATTGCCACGCGAGATATTTGGTTAGAGAGGAATGTTGTTGGTCTTAGTGATCACTGTTTAGAAAGGAAAAGAAATGTGATGATCAGAGAAAAAGGGTGACCAGTATAGACGTAATTTATAGTATACGTAATTTACGGTGTGATGTCTTTTATAATTATTTAAATTAATCTCTTTTACAATTTGTAATAACTTACAAATATTCAAAATAGTTATTTATTTAATATATTATAATTAGAGGTAAAACTTACATGAAGACACAATTGAGTGCAAAAATATAAAGAAGACGCTATTAACTGAACAAAATTAGCACAAAAATGAAGGAAGTACTTTGGTTCAGAATGACTGAATATTATTGTCGTTATATCTTTAAAATAGCTAGAATCTGATATGATGTGATATAATTGGAGTAGAATACTTTAATTATTTGGTCGCATTTCGCGAACATCGCATTTGAAAGGTTTCCGTTTCTTTTGAATGATGCATTCTCGTGTTTCGGCTGAATATTGTGTTGAAACTTTTAATCCGTACTGAACTTTCTATCAATGCTATGTAATATCTTTAATATCTATATAACTGTTTTATGCATATTTTGTGAATTACTGCTGGCTACTATCAAGTTAAGTGGTTAGTGCGCCTTATCTTAGGAAAAACGCGAGTTGGTTCACGTATGACATTCCATTTACAGTTTGTTAGCTATATTACTCTAAGCATGATAATATGAATAAACAATTTGATATTACTATTATTAACATCCTTTGAATAAATATTTTAAATACATGAACAATCATTAACTATTATGATATCATGATAATTATAGTTTTCACACGGAGATCAACATCCATCGTCCAGCATGTAAAATATAACTCACTTGAACAGAATGTCGAGCATGATTTGCCTGTCGAACGTCAGCTCCTGCTCTTTCGCCTCTTCTTTGTTGGCTTCTGAGTCGAACACGAACGTGAACTCGAGGAGCTCCGTGTCGAAGGCCAGGCAGTTCGCCCTCAGGTCTTTCATGATCTGTCTGATTATCGGCGTCGTCGTCTTGTTCTTCAGAAAAGCGAGGATCTCCTGGATCTGGTCTTCCAGCTCCTGCTTCGGGTCCAGCCTCGACAGGATCTGCGACTTGCACAGATTCAGCTCCAGGTCGCGCACCAGCTGTTTTTCGGAGTTCTTGCTGTACTTTTGCAGCAGCAAAAGGCAGTTCTCGACCTTCAATTTTGACTTATCCCTTATTTTAACATCTTTATTTATTATAACAGCGCGTGAGAGAATTTATGAAAGAGTTTACATTTGGATTGGTATGGAATAAATGTTTATAACATAAGTTAACCTTGAAATGAATATGTAATAATTCACACAATTCAATTACCACTTCAATGAAATTTGTAATAGTAGGTGACGGTGCG
This sequence comes from Hexamita inflata, assembly GCA_963988835.1. NCBI lineage: Eukaryota > Fornicata > Diplomonadida > Hexamitidae > Hexamita > Hexamita inflata. Next base: position 491,843 of record CAXDID010001177.1, read on the forward strand.
GTTGGAAAGACACGTTTGTTATAGACATTTGGTAAGAAAAAATTTGAATATGAAAACATTATATCATCATTTTCCTTCGATTTTCGCAAAATAGTAGCGTAAAATACTGAATATTCATTTATTGTACTAGAAACTTTAGGAAATTCTGTTCGCACTCGTCAGCATTCTTATAAAGATACTGATGTGTTTATAGTTTGTTATTCAGTGGACAGTCTATTGAGTTTGAATAATGTAGTGGATATGTGGATACCGGAAATACTTTAATGCTAGCCAAATATTCCTTTTATTTTAGTTGGAACTAAATGTGATTTAGACTGTGATTCTTTACAGGATAGAGCTGAAGAAATAGTTAAATATTATAATGCTAGTTCTTATGTATTGTGTTCAGCTGCTAATTCCTACAATATTAAACTCGTTTTTCACGAAGCTGTTCGAGTTGCATTGAAAAACAGCTTAAATTAATGAATGGGAAATATTGAATACAGTAATGAAAAAGATGCAAAAGTGTGATTTTTTGTTTATCTGACTTGGCCGAGTAATATAATTAACTATTTCAATAATTACCACTTCAATGAAGTTTGCTATTATTGGTGACGGCGCTGTAGGGAAGAATAACTTGCTGCGCTCCTTCATTTAAAATTAATTCTAATATAGATACATGCCTACTACGTTTACTAACGAATTTCATATAACTATAGCGTAAAATAACTAATAGTCCTTTAATCTTATCCTGACGGATACTTCAGGGAGTTCTGGTTTCAACCGCATTCGCTGTTACTCCTACGTCAATGTAGATGTGTTTATAGTTTGTTACTCAGTTGAAAATCATTTTAGTTTGAATAACGTCGTGAACAGGTGGATTCCTGAAATGCGCGGCTATAAATCAGACGTTCCTTTCATCTTGGTTGGAACTAAATGCGATTTGAACAATGCACTGAGCGAAAGAGCCGATGAAATAGTGAAACAGTTCAATGCGCGCTCTCACGTTTTGTGCTCAGCCGTTTATTAATTTAATGTAAAACGAGTTTTCCACGAGGCCGTTCGGGTCGCGCTGGAGAATGATTTGAATAAATGAAGGAAATCGTTAATTGAAATTTGTCCCGTTCATAAAAGAAAGTTATTATTAGTTATTCTTTAAATCTATTCAAAGCAAATCAACAATTACTTTACATTTGGTAATACACTAATTCATTGACAAATATAGTCACATTAAATAAGTAATAAAATGTATAGACGGTGTCAATATGGGGTTGGAAGATTTTTAATATTTGATATTATTTTATATGTTTATATACATTTTATGATATTCCACTAAAATTCCGCTCTAATAATTACCCGAAAATTAAAATTTACTTTAACAGACAAGAAAATGGTATATGTAAATAAAATCAATCGGTGATAATAAAGCCATTAACTATAAAATTAATGATGATGTGTACTATTTTGTACAAACATGAATATATATGTACTTAGAATATTATATAAAAGAAAAACTTAATGCTTGAAATATTTTAACGAAATTTCTATTGAATTTAATTGCTTAAATACATTCTAAAGCTGATTTATGTGCCTGAATTAGCATTATCAAAGACTGTAATCATTCTATCAAATTTGTAACTCAATATTATTACCTAGAAGCTTTGTAGGAATATTTTCAAAAATTCGTTATTTAGAGATAAGTTTATTTCAGATTTTAGAGATTAGCCTTAGTACTCAAAAGTTGGTTGTTTAATTGAATTCACTTACAATATTTGTAATATTCTTAGTACTACAAACCAGAGTTTAAGTCCAGTGGATGAATTAAATAGTTATTATAAGATCTTATTCTAATACACTAATAATTATAAGGGCTTTATGCTTGAAGCCGTTTTCTTCATGTTCTTAACATAAATATTTCAATATAATATTTTATAAAATATTAGCGTAATACTTGGTAATAAGAAAATTATGAAGACTATACATAACTAGTATTATACTTAATGTGTTTCATAATATAATGAATTTATGTTAAGAAAATTCAATTTTTCTGTTATGAATATAACTGAACTCAAGTGACGAACTCAAGTGACGATTTGTACTTATTACATATATATTTACATAATTTTACAATTTTATAAAATATTAGTAAAGTACAACCCCGAGAGTTTGTAACAAACTTCAACAATTCGATGATAAATAGATTATGAATTTCATATTCTAATTTTTTATAGAATTATTATTTTATATATTACTATGAAAAATAAGTAATTCATTGTCATTATAGCCTTCAAAAATAGGAGATATAACAATAATATATATATATCAATTTTTGAACAATATATAGTTTAACCAGTCTTTATATATTATTTCATTTACATGAATGCTATATAATAGTAGAATTCAGCCAGTACATTTTGTTACTTGTTTTGACCTTTAAAACCATCATTAATATAAATATTATATTTACAGAATTAAAGTGGAATTTACTATATCTATAGAAAATTATGATTATACAAGTAACTAAAAACTATTATACAAACGAAAAACTAAAATAGCAAGCAAAGTACAAAATGTAATTAAAATAGTATATAATATTATAGTGATAACAACAATACCAAAAACATTTGGATATTTATGCGAGAGTTGTTCACGAATTATAAAATAAGAAGTATATTTGTAAAATATAAGGCTGATTGGAATTAGGATACAGTTATAAGTTTTGTATATTTTCAATATTTTTATATAATTCATTCAGAAATTGTAATCTTTATTCACTAATCTATATTTTGTTAGTACAAGTAGTACAAAGTCATAATTAATTTAGGCATAAGTTATCCACTATTTGTTCTATCTTTATTGAACAAATATCATAAAATGTAGTGTATGGAAAACTTGACGAATAATTTATTTTAAATGATAATATTTATACTGAATATAGTATAGAGTATTTGTATTATAAAAATATATTTATTCATTCCATGTTCCAGATTTACAAAAATCGACACCGTCTATTAAAATGTAATTAATATAAATATATACTCAATCTTAGCAAGCGCATTTGAAAGTGATTCTAGAGAAATATAATAAGTATTATAAATTGAAGTCAGAGAATAACAATATATTTTAAGGAAGCCATATATGCACCAAAAATATGCTATCAAGTAAACTGAAATACAAAATCTATTGTATACATAATACGTATACATTAGGATTTTCAATTATATCTTAATTATAATAGATTGTGGAATTTAAAGCATTTTATCTTATAATTATATAAATATCACCTCAATGTTCACTACTGTTTTCAATATCGCAATAATATATTTCACACAACAATAATTAAAACGTACGTAAATATAACAGTGCTCTAATTAAATCATTAATGTTTACACAGTTCATGTGTTCTGCTCCAAGCGAATAACCATCAATAACCTGATCATGAACTAAAACATCAACTATACTCCAAATTAACAATATTTAACTTCTTAACATCATTCTATACTCCATGAAACATTCAAAGTACAGAACTTGATCGTACATTCGTAAATATCAAATAATCAAGCAAATTCTATCTCTTCTTTGTTCTCAATCTTTAGTTATTCAAACACACTTTCTCTTACCTAGATAAGTTTGAACCTGGAACTCACTTCAACTTACTCCAGAGCTTCCTTCTTGAGCCTAACTCTTTAAGACCTGAAAGTAGTCCAATCCGCCTTCAACTTCACCGGAACCTCCGAAAACATCTCATCTCTTGTGGATACCCTAGATTTCAAAGCGATTATTAATCAGGTTAAATTGAACATAAACCTGGCTGGAAAGTACGCTTCCGGGCTCGTGATGACTCTGAAGCCTGAAGCGACCATGACAATAAGCAACCTGAAGATGTTCGGAGTCCTCACCGCGGACGTCCTGGCGGCTTTAATAACCATGAGTTAGTCCAGCAGCGCAGATATTTAAGGAACCATCTGCGTTTAGATTTTAGGATCTTCCTGCTCCAGCTGCCTCCAGTTCAGCATTGCTACCTGTTGTCCTTCTGACTCCAAGATAGTGAAGGTGAACGACTACTACACCTGTTCTTGTAATGATATCACGAAGACCCTCCTGGACCCGCTCGCTCCCGGCTCCACTTCGTGCGTGTGCAGAGAGGACTACTTCGCGAGTTATTCCTCTTGCTCCTAGTGTCCAGCCGATTCCACTTCGGCCAAGAACTCCGCCTCGTGCTCATGTTCGTAACAGTTCCAGGCCCACAACACGGTCAATAACACCTGCGACTGCACTCTTTCGTTCTCCACCAAGGTAAATGGCATCTGCTCCTGCGGTCAAGGGGCTTCAATTTAGAACAATACATGTTCGTGCACGCTTGGGGCCAAGAGAGTCGGAGATTATTGCATTTGCACTATCGGCGCCACTTTTATAGATAACGCTTGTGTTTGCCCGAATGGCGCCATTCTTACAGCTCAAGGAGAGTGCAAATGCCCATAATTTTCAACTTTGGTGAACAACACTGAAGTTTACTCCTGCCAGTGTATGGACGGTGGATATATTTCTGGGACCTCCTGTGTTTGTACAACTGGCGCGACTCTGGCTTTTGGGAAATGTATTTGTTCATCAGGAGCCACTTTAACTGGAAATATCTGCGTATGTCCGACGAATTCGAATCTGGTATTAAGCGGCGGTTCTTATATTTGTTAATGCAACTCGAATATGGTTTTATCCGGCTCTTCTTGTATTTGTATTACAAATGCCTATCTTTCGGGTTCCTCTTGCCTCTGTCCAACTTCGGCCTACATTTCTGGCGGCTCGTGCGTCTGCCCGACGGGAGCCACAATTTCGGGAACTTCTTGCATTTGTCCCACTGGTGCCTTTGTTTCTGGAAATACGTGTTAATGTCCAACTTATGGCTCTTTGGTGAATGCCTCCGGTATCTACTCCTGTAAATGTGGCACAAATATGGTTCTATCTGGCAATTATTGTATTTGCATCCCAAACGGATATATTTCTGGCTCGTCCTGCGTATGTCCTACTTCGGCCACCGTTTCTGGTGGGGCATGCGTTTGTCCAGCAGGAACTTCGGTTTCTGGAGGCTCGTGCGTCTGCACAAACGGAGCCACTTTGACCGCAGGAAAATGTGATTGCCCACAAGGAGCGATTATAACAGGAGGATAATGTACATGCCCAACTTATTCAAAGCCAATTTAAAATGGAAGTTCATAAGTTTGCAAATGTAATGAAAATATGATTTTGAACGGAAATACTTGCGATTGCATAGAACATGCAGTACTATCTGGAACTTCATGTATATGTGCAAATATTTCAAGAATTGTTAACGGGATATGTGAATGTCCTCTCAACTTCTATTTCGTTTAGCATTATAACAGTTTTGTTTGCGAAAGATGTGATTGATAAAGACGTTATTATTATTTTTTGAATACAATTTATTGATACTGATTAATGCCAAAATATTCAAAATAGTTATTTATTTAATATATTATAATTAGAGGTAAAACTTACATGAAGACACAATTGAGTGCAAAAATATAAAGAAGATGCTATTAACTGAACAAAATTAGCACAAAAATGAAGGAAGTACTTTGGTTCAGAATGACTGAATATTATTGTCGTTATATCTTTAAAATAGCTAGAATCTGATATGATGTGATATAATTGGAGTAGAATACTTTAATTATTTGGTCGCATTTCATGAACATCGCATTTGAAAGGTTTCCGTTTCTTTTGAATGATGCATTCTCGTGTTTCGGCTGAATATTGTGTTGAAACTTTTAATCCGTACTGAACTTTCTATCAATGCTATGTAATATCTTTAATATCTATATAACTGTTCTATGCATATTTTGTGAATTACTGCTGGCTACTATCAAGTTAAGTGGTTAGAGCGCCTTATCTTAGGAAAAACGCGAGTTGGTTCACGTATGACATTCCATTTACAGTTTGTTAGCTATATTACTCTAAGCATGATAATATGAATAAACAATTTGATATTACTATTATTAACATCCTTTGAATAAATATTCTAAATACATGAACTATCATTAACTATTATGATGTCACGATATATTATAGTTTTCACACAGAGATCAACATCCATCGTCCAGCATGTAAAATATAACTCACTTGAACAGAATGTCGAGCATGATTTGCCTGTCGAACGTCAGCTCCTGCTCTTTCGCCTCTTCTTTGTTGGCTTCTGAGTCGAACACGAACGTGAACTCGAGGAGCTCCGTGTCGAAGGCTAGGCAGTTCGCCCTCAGGTCTTTCACGATCTGTCTGATTATCGGCGTCGTCGTCTTGTTCTTCAGAAAAGCGAGGATCTCCTGGATCTGGTCTTCCAGCTCCTGCTTCGGGTCCAGTCTCGACAGGATCTGCGACTTGCACAGATTCAGCTCCAGGTCGCGCACCAGCTGTTTTTCGGAGTTCTTGCTGTACTTCTGCAGCAGCAGAAGGCAGTTCTCGACCTTCAATTTCGATTTATCCCTTAATGTGTTATCTGAATTATTTGTTAAAACAAACCGTGACAAAATTTGTGAAATTAACATATATACTGAGTTATAGTAAGATTATCTTTCGATTTATCTATTTTTATCTTCAGAACTAGTAGAATTTTGCACTTCATCCTATTAGTATTCATTATTCAAGTTTATTTTCATATATTCATTATATCCAGCTCTAATTTATTCAATAGTAAACTAGCCAGTGTGAAATGTTTCGTCAAGAAGATGGTTTTCAAGCTGATCTGTGCGTGGAGCTTTACAGCAAACATATTGTTGTTCTGCTTTTTCGAATTTTGCTCTGCAAACCTTACAGTATAATTTTTCGTTTTCAAGCACATAATACTCCATTATTTTCTATCTTATCGGATCGCGTTTTGGCATAATAGGAAGTGGTCTATTAAATATTAATTATTGTATTAAGCCTAATAGATAAAATAAATAATAATTATTTATTTCTTTTCTCTACATATTGTTCGTAAAATGCAGCCGAAATAACAATAAACCAATATACGCGTCATTGTATGTAATAATATTGATTAAACTGAACTAACAACATTAGACTACTGATGGGAAACAATATGACGTTCCGCTTGAACTTCTTTTTAAGTCTCCAACACTAAAGCATTAATATGAAATTGATGGGTACAAGGGAAAGTTTAATGATAAATGATCACTCTTTTTATGTTACATAAACCTGGGCTCCGGTGAAGCCGTCGTCTTCTTCGATTCCGGCCGTTTCTTGCATTTCGGCGATTACTAGGTCGTTATCAACGATTTCTGGTTCTTCTGGGACTCTTTCAACAATTTGCATGGTGCCGATATCGTTTAGTACTTATTATTTTTGTCTTTCTTCTAGGTCTTGTATTTCTTCTTGGTCGAATGCTTTTAGTTGTGCTTCTCTGTCTGGGTTTAGGAATACGTTTGGGTCTCTTTGTTTCAGCAGTGAGTAATATTTGTGTGATTTGTATTATTGTGCCATTTTTGCGTTTGACATCATGGGTTTGGCTGAGAGTATTGCTTTGTGCAGGCGTTTGTTTTCCTCAGTTATTTTCTTCAGTTCCTCTTCTCTTTTGGTCCTGTTGAGCGATCTTGGCCCTTTTTAAATTAAGTGCGTGTCCAGACCTTTAGCCTCTGTGTATTGGTATTCAATCCTCTTCAAAAGTATTGCGTTGTCCTTATCAATTTGTATTTGTCGTTGTCTCTCTTCAAATCTTTACAGGCCTCTGTCTTGCATGTGCACTAATACTTTAGGCGGTTCGCTGTACGTTTGTCCCTTTGCGTTCACGATTTTCTCCTGGTAGTATTTGTCGAATTCCTTTTTGCGCTCGGCCTCGAGGTACACGTTCGGGTTCGTTCCTAAGTTCTTGGGCATCTTGGCGGTGGAGGAGTGGAATATGATTAATTATTCGGGAAATTGGATTGTGGACGTTGTATAAATTACCAATTCAAATGTTTGCTTGTGGTAAATCAATTAACTATTACAATTAACGTAGAAATAGAATGAATCAATTAACTGTAACCATAATAATTAATTAAAATATAATATACTGATTATCACTTTATTGACATTTATTCAACCTAGTCATTACTTAATGTTGATTATTCCAATAACTGTTCGTTCTCTTCTTTTAACTCACGAATCATTGAATTTTTGAACCCAATTTTTCCCGATTCTTTGCTTGAATTCCCAATTCTAAATATTGTGTTGATAAAACAAAATATAGATAGAAATACAACTAATAGTAGGCTAACTTAGGCTCCTCGAATTAGGGAAGCTTTTTCAGATATGTTTCTTTTTAGTAGAATATCTCGTATAAACATAGTGAGAGAGCTAACTATACTCAAACTCATCGAGTTACCAATTGTTCTTGAAGTTGTTGGAAATGCAGATACACAAGAAGAATATTTAGATGAAACGGATAACAAAGTCATTGGAAATATCGTTTACATTATCGAAGCACCAAAAAATCCAATCAAAATATAAAATACGATAAATGCAATAGAGTTCAGTGCACAAACAATTTATAGTATTATACATATTGTGCTAAAAATATATCCGTAGTATAAAACGTATCTATTTACTACTTTTTTAGTTATTATAGGAGTTATTATTGCTGAAATTAAAGTAAGAATTGCTCCAACTGCTGATACAATTCCAGAAATAGTAACATTATCAAGTAATTAAGGAAGTAACCAAGCATTAGCAGTCCCTTTTTAATTTTAAATGAACAAGTCAGATACTGGATTTTTCATAATATATAAGGGCAATACTGGATTAGAATGTTTCTGTTCAACAAATATAAAGAATATTCCAAACAGAAAACTAAATAATATACTAACTCCAGCGAAAATATAGTGTTTATTACTAAGTAATGTAAATATAAGGCAGAAAAAGCTTATTGTTAAAGTTAAATATAACGAGCCAAAAATATCAACTTTTGAGTTTTTCTGTATTGGTTTGGGGTTTTCGAAGGGAATCAACATTAATAGAGATATAAAGGATAATATAGACATAAGAATAAACTAGTATTTCCATCCAATTTCTTATTATATAACACCAGAAATTAATGGAATAATTATTGCACTTATTTAATTAAGTATCATAATAATCCCAATAGTTTTGGATTATTCCTCTATTCTAGGATATCGTGTGGTCATTGCATTTCGGAATGTTACTGTTCCAGCTGCCAAAGCACCAATAATAAATCGCAACACTAGTAGCAATGGGAAATTGGTTGTAAAAAAGCAGGCTAGTCGTAAAAATGTTAGTAATAGTAGTGATATTATAAAAGTATTTATCAAACCAAAACTATCAGACAATTTTCCAAGTGGTATTGCAAATGCGGCCGCTGCTATAAAAAATGTTGTTGATAGCCACTAAGCATTTTGTGCAGATAGATTAAAATCTTTCTATATTTATGGTAATGCTAAATTCATTGCTGTTTCTTCAAATTTAGATGTAAAGTAAGTAACACACATCGCTGGCATCATATATGATAATTTTGATTGTCCTATCGTTAATTTAGTTGATTTAAAAATAGATTGTTACATTTAGTTAAGTGGAATGGTAAAACAACAAAAAATTTAAAATGAAAATATTATAATATAGCTTATAATTTGATTGATTTTGTATCCTTTTTTAATTTATTTATAATTGTAAATTCATAATTATATTAAAACTAATTCATTATATACGTATGCAATCATTAGTGTGGACTTTCATCATATGTTTACAATATATTAAAACGGCGTATCATATATATCGGCTCACTCTTTTGGTACATCTCAAAAAACATCCACTTAATAATCAATTACTTCAATCACAAGAAACATTAAAAAATGATGTATTCATTTTAACGCGTTCTTTACTCCTTTACATAAAGGACTCTATATTTTCAGTGTTAATTATTTGAGATGTCATCAAATTATATCAATTCAGAAATGAAAGTATTATTTTATACTTTATCGTGTTATTACTGCGTTATTAATATTTATATGTTATTTATGTTATTTATATGTTAGGTTATTAAATTTTCAGAGATGATGGGTGGATAAGATAGTTATAAGATATTACATCTACTGTGTATTTATACTTATTAAGGATATATTCATTGAGGAATAGTATTTAATGTATTCTCTGAAACGGTATGTTATATTTACAACTAAACTATTTACAATCATTATCCATCTGAGATATACATAGAAGAAAACAATGCACCAACAAGTGTAATACATTATATATGATTGTTTAGTATTGTTTATATATTGGAGTTGGCATTGTATTTCACAGAGGCTATTATTTATTTCGTCGACTAGCGCCATTTACCAATTTACCGTAGACATGTAGTCGTAATGTATATTAAATGTGTTCTTTTGGATTAATTTAGCTGTCCTTGTGTTGGTTTCAATTAGTATTAAAGTTTAATATACTAAATATTTCGATAAAATGAAATAGCACTTAAATCTTGAATGTAGTTATCGTTAAGCGAAATATATTTTAATTATTTCGCGTTTTCTAGTGGTCGCAAGTCTGTTATTTTATTCCCGTCTATTGCTATTTCTTTTAAGTTAGTCAGCGGCCGTAATACTGATATATCAAAAACTTAGGATTGCTACATAAATAGTGAAGACAATTGAGTTAAATACTACAATGATGATATATCCAGTGATGATTTTAACTTAGTTTTTAATACGCATCTTGATATACTGAGATAATTTAGATTTACTAAATATTTCAAAGGACTCAAATCAACCCAACAATTCTCTGCTATATCTAGTTTACAGAGATTAATTAATAATTTCAATGGCGACAAATCATAAACATTGTTAGCACGTAGAATCAATTTAGAAAGACTTTTTAAACATTTCAATGGGGATATTTCTGCGATACTATTTTAAGAAATATCTAGTTCTTTTAAGTTAATAAGGTATTTTAGTGTTTGAATATTTGTTAGTATGTTCACTCGATCACTATATTTTATATATTATTATGAACACAAGTCAAGTTTTATTAGTTTGGTCAATTTCTTCAGTGGAGTTATATCACCACATAAGTTTTTTGATAAATTCAGTTCTTCCAAATTAACTAGATCACCAAGCATTTTTATGTTTTATATGTAATTTTCCGAAATATCTAGTTGAACAAGTTACTTCATGTTCTAAAGAAACTAAATATCTTTGTAATTTTTAGAGTATGTAAAATTAGAAAGTTTATGGAACTGAGACAGGTCATCTACTGTACCAGAACATTTAATTAACTGTAAATCTTAAATGTTATACATTTTGAAATCTTTAAAATTTATGTTGCATTCCTCAGCGATTAACACTTTTATTTAGTTATTAGTTAGACTCGAAATTTGACTAGGAAACTTTATGAGCTTAAGTTAAAAAATATTCAATTGTTGAATGATGGCCCAATTTGTCATTTACGTTATATCATCTTTGTACACTAAATTTAAGATTTTATCTTTTATTAACTATTCTAGCAAATATAACATATGCATGTCATTTGCAGTTAATGAGTTGTTGGATTGGTCCTCCATATTGAGGAGGTGGTAAGATTAAAATTATCATTTATTAATAATTTTTTAAATATAAAATATAATAAAATTGTTTAGATACGTTGTGTTTCTTAACTTGAATGTGAGAGTATTTAACTAAAATTAAATTGTTTACTTACACTTAAAGTTATAATAAATAACTAAACGAGCCAAAATGAATGCTTTTTCATTTAGTTCACCCTTTTAAACGTTAAACATCAAATTTCACTTCTTTAAACCGTTTTGAGTTTTGAATATAAATTACCAATTCAAATGTTTGCTTGTGTCAATTAACTGTAACCCTAATAATTAATTAAAATATAATTTACTGATATGGATTATAAATATAGAAGCAAATGAAATAATTCACTTACAATTCAATTAAATGTTTACATTAAATTATCTTCGTATTAACTTCTTTAGTTCTCTTCTTATGGACCTTATACTAAGTTGAAATCCCAAAGAGTGAGCCGATAAAAAATCTATTTTTAAGAACTAGTTTGAGCAGACAAAAAAACAGTCCAAGACTTGTCAGATTTCAAAAAATCGTGTTAAACTGTAACGGAAATAATATAGATGATATATTGTTTTATTATTTATATTATTTTATCACCTATTGTTTTATACTACATAACCTCGCTCTCAAGGGGTAGCCTTTTCACTTATAAGGTGATAACCATTTTCAACAAATGGATAAGTGAAATGTATCCGAAAAGATTGTTATATTTAGGGTTTTTGGTCAAAAATGAGGTTAAAACGCATTTTGTCTCGCTTACAAGGGGGTAACTGCATACCTTGTAAGCGAGTTCCTATCCCTAGATAAGCGAAAATGCAACCTCTTCTGAGTGAGGTTATGTATATTATGTAGTAAATAACGTAATCAGAAAATCAATTGATCGATTAAGTAACTAAAAGGCATATATTATTTAAAATTTAATATACTAACATATATACTTAATTATATATACCAATCATATACTTTAAATGAAAACTGAACAAATGAATACAAATTACAATATTATACATTTCACAATAATCCATAATCCATAATACATTAAAAACAATTATTTATATCTTATTTTATCTATATAAAATTACCAGCTATTAATAATGAAATAGTAATATATATATAATTATTCGTACCATCTCCAATTAATGTTTGTGCTAGTGTTTTGTGTTGATTTATGCAAAATGGAAGATATTACTGAAGTATACTCAATTAGTACTGCTATTGAGTGTATGAACGCACCTCTTTTAACACAGGAAGTGTTTAACTAAAATTAAAAATCTGTTGAAAATCTTTTAGAACTATATGTCTTCAAAGAAACTGCAGCGAATCCACCCACCGAATATGTTCATTTAACTGTAGATATAAATGCCGGTCTTACATAAATACGATCTAATTACTAAGCGAAATTTGATGCCGGTATACCAATTCAGGCAAGGAGTTATTTCAACGATCTTGCTAATTTATTTTTAAAACTAAAAGATCCACACACTTTATTCATTTAACCTAACTTTTTCTTCAATTTTAAGATGTATTTTCCGTTTATTTTAGAAAATTCAAATGGATAATTTTATGCAAAGAATTACCCAACAACAAGTATATTTTTTAGTGATTTGAAGGCAAGGTACGAATAAATATATGGTTAACTTGAAATAAATCAAAATGATAGAATAATAAAAATTAATAATCAATAACCACTTTAGTACTTAACACAATTTTCTAACAAATACGATTATACATCAAAATCTGAACATGGTAGGTTAAACTCATAATTGTTGTCGAACTTCTATGTTAAAAGATTAGATTTATTTACATTACCCGATGTTTAAGATCAATAGTTTGTTTTTTAGTTTGAATCAGGAAAATAAATACAAGTAAATCTTGTGGTTAAAATCTCTAAACCACTCATTTCTTCATAGGCGGCTATTGAAATGTATAATAATGAAATAAATAATAAGAAAAATCCTTATTTAGACAAAACTAATAAATTAATTCCTATAATAAATAATAGATATTAGATATTCGACCAAAATCCATATAATTTCGCTTCTAATGCATAGGATGAAGATTTTGAAAAAGTTTTAGAATCTCCTAACTATTTTATTCTCTATAAATATAATAAAAACATAACAACACAAAAATTTGACTATGTGCTATCTATTAAGTCATTTAATCCTACTAATATATTAATTGGTCTTTAAGATACTGTTAAACTTCTTAGAACAATTGATAATTTAGATTCGTAACATAAATTGTATATTTCAGTCTTAGGTAATGGTGGTGGTATGGTTTCGCTGAGCCATTTGTTAGCAGTAGGTTTGTTTCATACTGAATACCCAATTTATGGTAGGTATACAATGAGAAAGTCAAAACTTGTAGAATTATTATTAAAATCGGGATCTGATTTTGCGGATTTACATAGAATTGAGTGGGACACAGGGAAAACTCTCACCAATACTACAATTATAAATTCAACAGTTTCGATGAAATGGTATTAATCTACAATAGATACATATTTTACATAGTATTTTGCATTTGACAATGATTAAAACGGATAGGTATTATCATATACATAATAAATTTACACCCATGTTTCTAAGCTAAATCCAAATAATGTGGTGTTACTTACTGATTAATTATGCATCTCAACTTGTGCTTGCTTTACTAAACACTTATTATAAATGAAAAATGTGTATGCTATAGGCTTAGGAGGCGCTTATGAATCAACAGATACTTTTGATGTAGGTTCAGCTGCAGGTGGAGTGGTAAAAGATTCAAATGATTATGAACTAGCAGTTAAAAAATTAAAAAATCTGAATTATCCCGAACTTAATAAAGAAGAAATAGAAGTTCTGACTGAAAATTGGCTTCCACATAATGGATTTTTGAGATTCGCACATTATAGTATTAACGACTTTGATTCTAGAATCGAAAATGCTAAATAGCTTGAATATAAATCTATGGAAGTAAACCAAGTCATACATATATATCCAAGTTTTTATGACTGGTCAGGTCTTACTGGCTTAAAAAATATTATTCCATTGGCGTAATAAGCTAGTGAAAACGAAAAATATATAGCGTTTGGAGAAATATGTGGAACTTGTGGTCATTCAGTGATATCAAGAATGATTCAGGGGAAATGTTAATAATTTGGTTGTAAATATGGTTATTATAGAGCAAATCCGACAAACAACAGTAAATGTGACTTCGAATGCATTAAAAGAGTTGATTAATACTTACAAAATTCAAATGAAGAAGATAATATAGGTATTATAGTGGGTATTGTTATAGGTGCAATTGTTGTTGTATTCTCTTTAATTATCTCAATGATATATTTTGCAAAGAAATATCATAAAGGTAAAAATTAAATTACAGACATTGAAGATAAGCTGGTTATTTCTTTAGATGCTTGAATGATCACAAAATATATTTATAATATATTACACTAATAATTTATACAATATTACTGTATCTATAAGATAGATTTTCTTATAAGATTCACAAATATTGATGCGTTTGATAATAATCGTTACAAACATTGTATAATATTTATATATATATATATATATATATATATATATATTTAACATTCATAACTTAAATAATAAATATGAGATTATAGTGATTTCATAAACCATCAACTTATGGATTTCTAAGATCTATTCTAATATCACAATGAATATTGGCATTCCAAACCTAGCTTACCATGATAGGCTTCCATCCAGCTTAAATTTCGACAATATTTGGATGATCATCTATTAAATACAATCCAAGAACTTTATGTTTTTCAGATGTATATATAATTTTTTATGCAGCTTTCCAACCATAAAAACGTTGAATTTGTGCACGTTTTTCATTAACACAACATTCTCTGTGATAAGAACTAATAGGAGCAGTGACAAACCAAACATCAAACTAATTTATAAGATTTTATACATATGTAATCATCTTAGTATGAGGACTCTCATCAGCATAAAAGCTTGCTGAAAATATTGCATCAATAGTTGAATGAGCTTTAACAATAGATTATTCGAGTTGTGTTCCTAAAATATCATATTATGTTAGATTATTACTAATATTATGAGGATAAAGTCTTTTATTGAACACATCCACAAAATTAAATAGCGTACCATCCATGTCAACGAGAATTGAGTTGTTAGTCGGTTTCATAAGAAGATTGAGCGTGGAAAATATACGTTAACATTGCTAATAAGTAAATGGTAATTAATCTGGATAATAATTGATAATACAAAATAACACACTTTGCTAACAAATTGTATTTATACTGTATGAAATGGAAGTGATGTGTAAAAGTCCTCACTCAGCATCCGAAATCCCCATTTCAACACGCGTAACTGAGAGCTATCTTAGCTCATAACATGTGCCTCTACACGCGCGCTATATAGTACCATCGTTAGATGGCAGAATATTTTCCTCTACTTTAATAATCAATCTAGTGATTCAATTTGCTTCTTCAATGAAGTGATGTGTAAAATATTCACTGTATCAGCTTATTGCCAATAAGCCTTATTGTTGTAATAATTATTTAAGATAAAAGTGTTTATGATTTTTTCATATTTTTTCTTATATTTTTTAATACTGATTATGCTTTTTAATACTGATATTTTAATACAGTTAATGATAGAGTTAAGTGAGTCATTTAATTTTTTAATAAATATAATAAATAACAAAACGAGCCAAAATGAATGCTTTTTCATTTACTTCACCATTTAAACGTTAAACATCAAATTTCACTTCTTTAAACCGTTTTGAGTTTTGAACGACCACTCGTTGAATATGCTGCCCGATAATTCGGACGGTTCTCCGGCAGTGACCTTGAAAATGGAGTCAATTTTCTTGAAAACGTCTTCGTTCGATTCAACCGCGAATATTTTTGAGCAGTTCTTCGTTTGTGGCATGAAATTTGGTGTTTACAATGAAATCATTGATTAAGAATTTTAACGTAACATGTTTGGAGTGGATTGAGGTATAGTTATGTTATTTCCAGCAAAATATTATTTTAATTATTGAAAATAAATGTTTGTTTAAATTTGTTTTAAATTAATGAAGTAATTTGTTTAAATATGAAGCGCAAAACAATAAAAAATGTGTACTGAATGAATCAACAAGTAACAAAAAATTTGTTCTAAAAATAGCAAAAACTTTGAGTAATTATATCTAAATAAAAACACAAAATGCATTATTGTACTATGCCATAGTGTTGCAACGAAAACGAAGATCCATCATTTCTTTTAATTATATCTGATAAGCTTATCTTATTATATCCGAAAAGCGTTAAGTGCAGAATAAACTACGATTGTCCAAAAAATAACACATATCATATTATATATTCACTCATAATATAAATGCATTATGAAATTCATGTTTTCATATATGAATATGATTCCTTTAGTTTAGTTTATTAGTTTTTGTTATATAAATACTTTAAACATTAATTTCATTATGACTGATCGTTTTCAATGATTTTAGGTTTATCTGTGTTTGTTTCATTCCACTTCAAATGAACAAACTTCCAAATGTATTGAAACCAATTAAGAGTACCAATTAACTGCAGTAAAAGCCGTACATACCGTCAGCTCAACATGGAAAAAAGTATTTGTAAGTTTGTAAAATATCTACTAATCTAAAACAATGCTCTAGTCAGTATTCATCTTCATCTGATCTTACTCAGCGTATATATTAAACAGAAGTTAATATTAACGAGTACTCAAGCTAAAAAATCACATAACTACAGTCAGATATACAATTTAACTCATTTTAGTTGAAAATGATGTTAAAACAATGCATCTAAGTAAATAATTACAATGAACAAATTGCTGATAAAATAAGGTTGTTGGAGTAGATGTCATTACAACAGTATCGTAGATGTATATAGTGAATATTAATTTTATATTTAGTAATCTCGGACTTGGAACATGAGTGAGCGAGTTTAAAATTACATTTTTTACTAATCCTTTCCCTCTGATTTCACCGTTCTTTAAAAACCGATATCATTTCTATATTTAATAAGCACACTATATTTCATCTGCATCACACTGTATAATAAATCGTAAATTGTAAATCGTACATAAATTTACATCTAAACTGACCATCCTTATAATTGGATGTCATCTATATTTTTGAATAGTAATTATATTAGTAATTGAGAATGATCATAAATGATTTGTCTTGTTTGCGATGAGTCACTATCTTTAAAAACGGCAATTAGTACATTTTGTTGTTGGGAAGATTGTTGTAATATTCATTATGGATTGATTGAATTTCATTTATTAATAAATATGATAATAATTGTTATATATGATCTATTTTAGTTATATGATACCACGCTAAATGTTGCACATAACACCTGCGAAATTGTTCGATGAAGCAATAAAATCTACTATTACTGAAAATATCAGTATTAAATCAGAAATGTTAGAGGGTTGTGCACATATGCACAGAGCAACCCACATAATTGAAGGCGAAAAAATTAAAGCGTTTTCTTCCTTCATTCCATCTTACTTGATCAACTACGTAAAGACTAGACAGTCTAAAAAATTTATAAAAAGCTTGAACAAGCTGATATAATATCCAATAATTGAAAATCCATAAAGTTAGTATACAGATTCAATCATTATTACGTTTCTGTCGGCTTCCGTAGATAAATTAAAGATTATTTTATACTATGCTGCCGTATAAGCACTATTCAAACAAATTCCAATGGTAATTCCTAAGTCTATTTCATCACTTGATGTAAATGAACTTTTGGAAAATGTTAAAGTAACGAATAACTATTATATAATCTTTCCCTAAGATCTGAATCAGCTGATTCTATCCGAACCGACTAAGGCAGGTCCGATTTTGTCGAAAACTGGAGCTCTTTTGCACCCAATCATAATTGATACACCGTTTGAAATAGAAACTGGAGCGTTAATTATAGGAGAATCTTTTGCAAACGACCCACTTTCATGTATTTAATAACCTAACGTAATTAAAAGAAAAGAATTGGGCTAGCAGCTGGCTAAAACGTTAGCCTAGGATACACTAGAACGAGGAACTAATTATTTACTGTGCTAATACAACGCAAAAAGCGTATCAATTCAATAAGCTGGGGTTTGCGCACTTACATCGCCTCCTGGAACAACAAAAAAGTTTTTTGGAGATGATAGGCACATGGCAAAAATATTTTTCAAGCATTTAGGAAGGCACATGAATATCGTACCTAATGCATTGGGTAAAATGCACAGTTTACATTGCGGTCAGCACGAAAATCATGGGTATGTTGCAATGTTGGGGTCTACTATTCCTAAAAGTGGTCTAGGGCATCTAATTTTACAAATACCAGAGGACATTGCGGAATAAGTCAACGCTGACTTCTACTTAGAAAACTCAAACGAAAAGAACCTGAAATTCTACGAAGCGAGAGGTCTAGTCGTTCAGGAGGCAGTTGAAGTTAAGTTTTAAGACCGTTCCACTTTTGTGTACGCCATGCGCAAAAACTGCTCTTAGAAGTGATCCATATTATTTAACTTTGCTTTTATTTTGTAATATTTGATTTGAAATTAGTAAGATATTTTATATTACTTTCGTGTATTAAATACTTAGTGTTCTTTTCCACTCCCACTCCAACCAATGGAGAAGGTGTACAAGTTAATTGACTAGAACAAGCTCAAGGAGGCCCTTGCGGCCTGCGACAAGTTATTTGAGAATATTCACAAGTTATAGCCCGCTCAGGCTTCGCTGTTGAACTCACTTCGCGCGTACATTCTAACTTTCTCCGGGCGCATTGGAGAGGCCAGGATGTCCTTCCAGCCGAAGGCTCCCTGCGAATTTGACCTCAGATTCGTTTAATTCCTTGACTGTTTTTAATTCCTTCTATAAAATGACTTAAAAACAGTTCCAGCTGAGAATGTGAATGAATTAACGCATGTCAACAACGCTCAAAACTTATTCAATAGAAAATTTGAACTGGTTGAAGTGAAAACGAAATCAAAAGCTAAAGAGGGACACAAGGAAAGAGAGGAAGTGGTTTTGAGCTTGAATAAACAGTTCTCAAAAATGATCCAGAACCAATAAATTGACGCCAATGAAGTGGTTGAAAAGTTGAATGCATTCGTGAAAGCATTCGATCTGAAAGACATCAACAACAAGAGACCGCACAACAGCAACGAATTGAATAATCGCGTTCACAGGCAACATGCATTATCTGTTATTGCTCTTACAGTGTAATTCCTGATCATGACGAACAATGTAAAACTTGTTGACAAAATCGACAGAATAGAATTATTAAAAGAATAAATAGTCTAATTGCATCCGAGAATGGAGTACATGCTCAAATACGAAACCAAAGAGCAGGTAATAGCTGCGTTAGAGAAAAAGAGCGAAATTGACCAAGTAAGCCAGTTTTTGCTCAAGAACCACGCACTTGTAAACGCTTAGAACGTAGGCGACAGCAACGCAAGCCTCAAACTGCTTAAACTGATCAAGCTATAAGTTAAAGCAGAAATTGACTTCACCCTGCCAAATTAATTGCTCGTATTTGATCTTGCTCAAAAGAATCTGATCAACTTCGATTTGCTACCAGAGTAATTCAAGCTGATTGAAGCGCTTGTGAATCCATCAATTGATCACAAAAATGAATACCTTGAAAAGAACTTTGACACTCTCAAGACTGACTCCAGATCTCATCTCGCTTTGAAGTCCTTGCTTATTTAAACAAAATCAAAATTGTCTCTTGAAATGGCTCTTATGGATTATCCATATTACTAACTTCTTGAGTATCAATGCCCAGCTGAATTCTTGAGATAGATTTAAGTAGCGAATCAGTTGTATTTGACTTTAGCTCAGCAAACATTCCCGTACTATTTAAACGAGAAGCTTACATTTAAAACTGAGCAGGAGTTCTTAGAGACCTTGTTCGTAAACCACAAGCACTAGAATCACACAATTGATCACGAGTGGTCATTCTAAAATGTATTACAAGCAATTCTTATGAACTCCAACGAGACCATATTCCAGAATTACAAGGCCATTACAACATCCATCTTGGAAGCTGCTAATGTGTACCAGGCCATTCGTATGTTCGAGTCGAAAGAGATTCTTAATTCGTACCAGGTATACTACGCATCAGCCATTTTCTCCTGCTATCAAGTAATCTCGCAGCCAGATTTCAATTCATTAACCATTGAGCAGAAGAACAACCTCTTCGAGTAGAATTGTGGGAAACTCGCTGGTTTGAACGCGGCCTCGAACACCTTCATTTACTCCGACATTGTAAACCTCGAGGACCAATCATTTAAGTATTTCCTAAAATAATCCACCGAATTATAATTTACTCTCCTCGAATAAAATAAAAATGACAGAAAGAAGTGCTCAAAACCATGTTTGACCCAAAAAGTGCCCAGGAATGAGATATTTGACTTCCTCCAAGAAGCCCCCGTTCTGAGCAGAAGCAAAACGGAGTTCTCAAGTTAAGCCCTTAAACTCCACATTTTCGTGAGACATTTGTTCCTCAAAATGAACGGAGCAGAGAGCAATTTACAGGAATTCGCTCAATAATTCCTCTAAGAAAACACTTTCGATTAAATTTTGAACAAACTTTTGAAGGGAGAAACGGACGTTGAAGAACTCCTTAAGACATTGTGCGAGGAAGAAATCACTGCCGAAAAATACCTCATCCAGTACCCACTGCTTAAAACAGCGTTCATAATCCTTAACATGAAGAAGGAAGAAGAAACCATAAAATAAGCACTATTCAAGTGAGCCAAGTTTTATTTATGTTGATTATTAAATGGAGTGGTATATATTCTATTTTAACACAAGTCTGAAAAGAATTATTTTGAGAAGAATAAATCAATTTCCAAAATGGTAAAAAATACCATCTGTGGGGATTGAACCCACGCGGACTGACGCCCAAGAGATCTTAAGTCACTCGCCTTAACCACTCGGCCAAAATGGTACATGAACTATTTTAATTTTTAATATATAATATTTATTATTAAATATTGTATATTCTTTAACTTCTCATTACAATAGCAATATAATCTCCATGATGAAAGAATTTAATATTCAATTCTATTGTTAACTATTTCACTTTTCTTATTCAGATAGATATTTATCTAAATCCTAAATGTATTGAACCTTCTTTTTCTTTATGCATAATTTAACATACAGGAATGCCTATAGAAGAAAAATCAACAGACTCGGGACCTTTGGGTTCACTCAATACTTCTTAAATTATCATAGATCTATATTTTCTTTTTTAATCAGTTCGTAAAAATAGTCTTCTGAAATTTACAATGACATATAATTATGAAATGAAAAATATGAGACAAGATAGCGTTATTAACACTATTTTGATATTAGAAAGCATCAATAGTTTTGAAATGAAAACATTACTTATTATTTATATGGTTGATAAAACTCGATATTGATAAATGTTTAAATAGATTTACACAAATTTTTAAAAGTAAACAAATACAAAACATTATATGACACAAATAAAATGACTCACTTAACTGTAACCTAATCATCAGTACTATATGACACAAATATAAACACAACTTCAAAAATCACTTAACTATCATATTTATAACAACAAAATTTAACAATCACAATTTAATCATTCCATTTTCTTATATTGTGAAACATTGATTTGACACTGTTCGATTCATTTGGTTAGAGTGATTCAACAAGAGTTTACGGATTGTTAATACTGTATTATCACGCGAATGTGCCGTAATTATAAAGGTTTTACGTTACCCCCCTTGTTAGCTTTAGAAAAAAGTGGTTTAGAAAGCGAGTTACTGCACTTTAATAGCCATTTACGTACATATAATAATATAAATATGTGATGACATGATAAATTTATATGAATTTCATTATAATAAGAAAAATAATAAAAGGATGTTAGATTAACTTTCGTCCTTCTACATTTCATGTATTAATAACATGACTCACTCAACATGTATTACCATGTGTTCAATTTGCAAAAATGATTGAATATCATTACTGTATATTAGTGGGATTAATACAAATGTTATTATTATCTTTCCACTTCACACTTTCATTAAAATGCAATTTGGCCCCGCTGATTATTTCCGTTTCGCCGAGAAATTTACCTTGCTTGTAAAGGAATTGGTACTGACGAGTAACGCATCCTGAATGTGATCACTAAGTGCACTATGGAAGACCTTTTTGAGGTTAATCGCACTTTTTATGCTTCCTATGGAAATCTTTGATAAGACTCTTTAAAAAGAAACTACAGGTCACTTTGAATAACTAACTCCTTTGTGGTTCATTTGAGGGAAGATACCAATACTGGGCAAGAAAGATTAAAGAAGCAGTTAAATGCCTTGGAACTGATGAACTCGCTTTGATTGAGTTAGTTCTCATGGCCAATGCCCAGGAAATGGTTGCTATTCGCGCTGAGTACTTCAGATTATATTTGAAGGATGTTATCGATGATATCTCAGATGATATTGCTAAGAACGCCGACTGGGCAAGACTTCTAAGAGGATGGATTTGCTAACTTCGTTATCCAAGAGGTACCCCAGAACAAGATGCAGATGCGCTGTACATAGCAGCCAAAGGAGCTGGTACTGATGAAAATGTCTTTATCAGAATCTTCTGCTCCACCACCCATGAAGAGTTTAACCTAATATGCGCTGCTTACATGCAGAAATACAAGAAAACCCTGAGAGAAACTGTCATTAAAGAATTTTCTGGGAAATCAGAGAAAGCTTTTCTCTTGGCTCACGATTTTCTCCAATCCCCTATTAATGGTTGCTGTTATATAATTAGAGATTCCATCAAAGGTATGGGTACCCGTGATAGATCACTTATTAATGTTTCTGTTCTCTTCAGAGATAGATACTCTCAAGGAATCAATGAAATGTACAAGCAATACGGAAGCCTCGCTAAGGACATCAAGGGTGATACCTCTGGATGGTACGAAAAAACTCTTCTTCAATTCTGGAAGGCTCAGTGACCTGTTTTGAATTCTATTTTTCAATTATTATTCTATCAAAATTGTCTTTTTGAGTAGTAAACACAATTTATATAATACTAGTCAATAGATTATCAGCTTATTTTAATATAGTAAAACTTCACATATATATTTGTCATATTAATATTTAGTTTCTAAATCTAGCGTATTTATCTTTAATTCTTGAATCAATTTAACAAACTGGAATTCCAATAGGGTAAAAATCTACTGACTCAGGTCCTTTGAGCTCTGTTCCACCCTATTCATTACCAAATTATTTATATTTAGATTTTATGCTTCGTTTTTTAAAAATCTTTCTGCAATTAACGAATAAATACAGAGAAATAATAGTAGCAATTAAGCATGCTAACACAATTCCAATAATTCCACCTTTGGATATCATTTCATATGAAGTGGTAAATACATATATTTTACTTGTTTATGCCATGAATTATATATAGTTTAGTTAAATTTAAGAATTTGAAAAATATGAAAGTTTAAAAATAATGTTTAAAATAATTATTAACTTATAATTAGCTACTAAAATAGTAGCTAACTCTTTGATCAACATAATAACCACTCCAATATTATTGTTTAACTAATTAATTATTCCAATACTTTAATAATTATTCTATAAGCTACATAATAGTTTAAAATTCTTCTCTTGATAACTTACAGATTTTTTGAACAGTTAGTGAAAACAAATAAACTGAACTAAACTAAAATGACTAACAGCTACAATCCATCAATACATCTAAACGCAACAAATAACTATATACTAGATATTTTACTATAGATATGTAAAAATAATATATATTTTACTATTATATTTTTCTACAGAGTACTTAGTAAGTTCTGAGTATAGACGTAATTTACGGTGTGATGTCTTTCTTAGTAAGTTCTGTATGTGTGATTTGACATCTTTTAAATATTAAGTAACTATTGTTAAATGTCAGTAAATCAATACAATGAAAACTTTGTGTAAATATAAATTACACAGAAATTAGGATTATACACAGAAATTTACACAAAATTTACATGAAATACTTTGATATATTCTGATAATCATTTACATGAACATATAAGTTCATTTATATGATATTATTTAAACATTAAATCAAATATGAAATATATACCACTATATAAATCGTACACTAAATCGTTAATATAATGGAAAGAAACCTTAATTCGTTTATATTGTGCAATTTTTAATTTCACTTCAAATGCTTAATAATATAAAATCTCTCGCTTTGCCAAGAGGTATCAGCTATTAAGCTGTTCATCCTGCTTAACTAACTGGTAGAAATACTAATTCTTA
The DNA here is from genome assembly GCA_963988835.1 of Hexamita inflata. Lineage (NCBI taxonomy): Eukaryota > Fornicata > Diplomonadida > Hexamitidae > Hexamita > Hexamita inflata. The sequence continues at coordinate 516,681 of CAXDID010001177.1, forward strand.
ACCAAAGTTGAAGTCATGTTTATCAATATAGCTTGGAATCGGTTGCGTTAAACCAATTAAATAAAAATAATAAGAAAGTTACCAAATGCAAGAAATACCTAAATAATCAGAGGTATGGAATCAATTGATATCGGATGATTCTGAATTTGAACTTGATTCTACAAATATCGCAGACGTCTTTGCAAAATTCAATCAATTTAACGATTTTCTTCCTTTAGGCAATATGATCAGATAAAATATTGATGGATTAAAGTTCAAATGTGGCAGATTAGATGATTTGTTAGTTTTGGGTAGTAGTCATTAAGCTTCTATGGATAACTTAATAAGTAAGTAAATACAAATTATAAGTAAGTGTAAAATATGATTGAGTAATATTTTAATCTTTTATTCTATTCAATTGTTATTTATATTGCTAAATTCACTGTAAATAATGAATATACTACATATTTGTGTGAATTATTCTTTAAAGTATTAATAAATGATCCAGTTTGTGTCTATATGTTAATATAAAAGTTTGTAGCAGAAGATACACAGTTTACATATTGTCCCACTTCTTTTACGTATGTACGCAGTAGGTTTGGAGGGTGGTGGTTCCACGACAAAAATAGCGATTATTGATTTGTAGCAGCGCAAGTTACTTAAAACTTACCAGTACAGCCTGTCTTCGAATAGGTACGCGGTTGGATTACAGAGTGCGCTGAACAACATGCACAGGTGCATTTCAGACGCTTTAACAGCCTATAACATCGATATTCAGCACGTGTCCTCTTTTGGCTTCACGGTATCCGGTTTTAACGCCCAGGATCCCCAAATTCTCAACTTTATGACTCAGTTAAATCCGGCCTACGCATCAATGCGCGCTACGCACGACACTGACGGCCCAGCTTCATATTATCACTCGCAGAACGTTAATAATATATCAGTGCTCATAGCCGGAACCGGTTCTGGGTGCAAAACCTTCTTCAATGGTAAGCAGAAGATGCTCAGCGCGTTCGGGCACGAGCTGAACGAGGACGGGTGCGCCTACTCGTGTGTGAGGAGGTTCGTAAACAGAGTTCTGAAGGCGAAGGACCTCGAAAACGACGAATTCGACGGCGAGTGGAGGAGCTTCGCGAAATTCATGGAAATTGAGGAGGACTACAGATCTGGTACCCTGCTTGATTTATTCTATGGCGGGAAGAAACTGCAAATAGCTGGATTCGCGCAATACATATTTGAGCACAGGCACGAATCGAAGATATTCATGGAAACGCTGAAAACGGAAGCAAAATGCATCGCGGACGTGGTCAGCATGATAGAAAACCAATTCAGAAACGTTTAAAAGCTTACCGGCACTGTTAACATCGTAAAAGTCGGCTCGTTCTGGAAAATACTCGAAGACGAAGAGATAAAACAAGAATTCTTGAATATCGTCAAAGATTACGACATTAAACTAATTGACTGCGAAGAAGACGCAGCCGTAGTCGGCGCTGCAATCGATGGCCTCGATATTGTCCTCGTATGATCATTTTCATATAACTATTTTAATTTATTTAATAATATTGTACAGTTAATGTCAAAATAATTAATGATTCCACTTCCAACATGCTCTTCAAGCCTCGGGATCCGTTTCGTCAGATAGTGCGTTAATTTCCGCAGCCTCCATAGAATACTCCGTTTATTCTGGACATTGGTACGTATTCGATAAAGGCCGGTTTTTAGTGCGATCCGCTCCCGCGTGTGGAGCTTCTGTCTCAAATCTCCAGGAATAAGAGTAAATCTGGGGAGACTAAGATTGGCGACCAGATAAATCAGCAGGAGTACACGAAGTAGTCCTTGCGCTCCCCTTTCATTCAGAATATTCTGATTCAGGTGGAAGTACTTTTTGAGCTTCTATAATTTGTTTTTTAGAACTCAATAGTAACGTAATAGAAGACTTTCCCTTACCCCGTTTTCGCTACAGTTCCGGTTGGAAATCCGCAAACGGCAACCGATTATTTAATCGATTTGCTCAAAAACGGGTTCAACTGCTCAACGGTGAACGTCGTTTTCAGTGAGCGCCGGTACAAAAGTGAAGCCGTTATTCTCCACATTGGCCACTCGTTCGTTACAGTTTGTAATAAGAAGAGGGCAATGCGCCTACCGTTCGGAACGCAGGTTATGGTTCAGTGGCTCATGAAATCAATTGTGGCTAGGTACGGTGAAATTGCAAAAACGATACAGTTGGATGTTGTTTAATAATTCTTCGAAGAGCACGCGGGATGGAGCGGAATAAACGACGACTTCATGACCTGGTACAGAGAAAAAATGAACACGCACAAAAATGCACTGAACACACTACTCAGACCAGAAGCGGACAGCCCAGAATCAATCAACTACTTACTAACACAAAATTAATATCTATTCGCACAATATCCCGAATAACTGTTTCTGCCCACACAAATTCAATTCAAATCTTTGTTTGATCAGCAAAAGAACATACAAAGAAGAGAATTCGCTGAAAAAGCACGCGCAGCCTCCACACAGAAATTGATAAACTTAGCGCAACTTTCAGAAGAAGACATCGAAGCCATACACTCACTCAAGAACGACGTTGAAATCTACAATTTGATAATCACCAAATGCACGATGAAACTGAAAGAGCTCAAAAAAGGCTATGAAAAGCTGAATCAGAACAATGCGCAAGCCCTCCTGGATGAATTAACAGTGAACATTCAAACAGATCAAATCCTGGATCTGAGCAAGCTGAAAACGTTTTAAATCGAATAAATCGAGAACGTATCCTTATCCCTCGAATACTGCGTGTTCAAGCTGCGAGAACTTAAATAAACACCGGATATATTCAGATCAATAACGTATCTACCAATTCAATTCGGATACGAAGGAGCATTCGTAGATAATCAAGAGGAAGTGGTCATTCCAGTTGTGAATGAGCACATAATCGCAGCCGAGCTCATGTTCAACCCGAAAATAATCGGTGTAAGTGCAAAAACGGTTGAAGAAATGCTCAGAGAGCTCGTAAAAGAAGATAACGCGAAGAAAATTATCATCTCAGGAGGAGGTAGCGGTTTAAAGAACATTAAAGAAAGAGTTGAAGCAGATCTGGCCAAATTAGGTGTTGAAGTAGAGCTCAGAAGAAACGAATGGGCGGATTTATGCGCGTTTATTTAGTGAGCTCGATTTATCTCTATTTTAAGCCCTTTTATAACAAAATCTAGTCAAATTAATAGGTAAGTAGGAATATAATTTATATTAATTTGTATTTATATTAACTCTTTTCGACCCAGCTATGTTTATATACGCATGTATTTGATATGAATTTTATGCTTTTAATATAATTATTTTTATATTTGGATGCTCTTAGGACTTTTGAGAAAATTTCAAAACTGATGTACTCCAAACTGATGTAGGCCAAATAATTTGATCCAGATGATCCCATTTAATAAGCTTCCTAAGCTTTTTCAGAGTTCTTAACTCCTGATATTATTGCAAGGGTAATCTTTTGTTACTGAAAATAAAATGAAAGACCGATATGGTGGGAGAGAAACATTTACTGATGGAGATTTTTGGTCCTTTATATTCGTGCTCTTTTCTATGATGGTCTCACTAAGGAAAACATTCGCAGAAACAACATGTTCTCCAAATATATTAAATTCTCCGAATATATTAAAAAATTCATGAGTAGAGAGCACTTTAAATAAATATTAAATAACTTGTGGTTCGAAGAGGATGTTTTAACCGAAGAATAAGAATAGTTAGACCCATTTCTTAGGCCTATGATGGCATACTATGATAGCATATAGAGGATGGACTCCAATTAGAATGTATCTTAAAGATAAGCCAGATCCGTATAGCTCTAGCCTGCTATAGATTTATTGTAGAATTTGAACTTTTCGTTGGAATTTTCAAGTCAAAGTAAGAAAATCAACTGATAAGTCTTGTTCCCAGGTTGGTTTCAGGAATCTATATACCACCAAATAGAGGCAAACCGATTCTTTTTGCAGATAGCTACTATTCTACATATGATGTACTAAAGAGGCTGGGAGAGCTCAACTGGAACTTCGTAATGACTATCCAGATGAACCGTTTTAGAGATGCATGTACAAAATTGAAGGAAATAGGTCAAATCCATGCAATTGAAAATCCTAGAAATCTGAATTTTCATATTTTGGAAATTTAAGTTAAGAAAACCAAGACTCTCAGAATCGCTCATTCAATATATACACAAAAATAGTGTGAAGTAAAACGCTACCACAAAAAGCATAACCAATAATTGATGTTTAATATAAGGCCTTGGTTATGTTTAAGAAAAAACCAGACAAGTGAAATTATTATAATTGTATATGATATAGACCATAACTAATAACAAAATTAATTTTCATTTCAATATTCCAAAATTTCAATTTTGTTCCGCCGCTATCAAAAAGCCTTTGACCCGTCCACAAGTACAACATGAATATATCAAAAATTATTCAGTCATAGATCGACTTGACTAATTCATGAGTGGTATTGCATACCCCCACAAAAGCAAGAAATGGCAAACAAAGATATTTATTTACTGTCTGCATCTTTGCATTTTGAATGGTTTTTCTTTGTTCAAATTTCGGACCAAAACAGTCATAAGTATAAGAGGGTTTGTTATTCTTTTGATCAAAGCCATTGAGCCTTAAACGAATTGGTTCTAAAAGGAAGAAAAGATCAAAAAGTAAGTAAATTAAATTATAACAAATCACTTTTTAACACCATTGAGATAAATTAAACCAGACTTAAAAGACCCACGTGATAGATGCCCCATCTGTAATGGAATATCACGTCATTAATGCAGTTGCAATCTTATGGTATGCTCAAGTTGTTATACACCTCATTGTTTGGAATAGTAGCTACGTCAACTGCAGAGGGATGATGAGTGATGAGAAGTCCTAGGTACCTCCTATATACATACAGTTAATTTTATAGACCAATCCAAGCACGTCTTCTTTTCGAGACCACACCCTCTGGGTCGAAAAGAGTTAATTTGTTAAAAATATATTAATCAATATTTCATATAATCCAAGTAAGGACGCTCGCACGTACCTTTATCTTCGTTCCAAAATCCCTGTGGCTTACAACATCTTGTGTAAAGGTCGTATTTTTTGGTATCGTTGTTATAACGCACATGACATGTATTAGGCTCTGTTACCGTATATTCAGATCCAGAAACAGTAGCGCATACTTTAGATGCTTCAGGATGAAATGGACAATACATAGTTTCTGCAAATCCGGTGATAACATAGTTTTCCAAAGGCTTACAATCCCCCTAAATACACTTTAGCTTTCGCATTAAGCGATCAATACGTTTTTTAGATTCAACTGAGTAATTGCGAACCCACTTATCAACATTGTAAATATAAGTTTTTGCTTGAGTTTCAACGGCAGATATTTTGGTTAACATTTAAGATGTGTTGCCTGCCAATTTATTATCAGAAATTCCGTAACTAGTTATTTTCTCTTTGGTTATTTGTCTTTATAATAACAAGAGCTGGTCCTAAATTTAAATACTACTTTCGTTTATTTTTATTATTAAGTCATTAGAAACATTTAGATAATCTTGGGTAAATTTTGATATATTATTTTTCAAAGCAAGTTCGACAAGTAAATTAGTTTGATTTAACAAATTCTTGATTTCAATTTAACTTTTAGAAATATTTTAATTAATTGCATCAAAAAACTTATCTTGTTCTTATAATACTTATCCAAAACTTTAAAAAATGTTCTGCTCCATGTTAATATAATTATTTATTACATTACTATCCATAACATTAATGCTAATCGTTGTGTCGGTGAGATACCCAACCAGGTTAACGCAAATAGTTCCGTTCAAAACGTACCCCGCTTCGCACACGCAGTCCTTCCCGTCGAACTCAAAATTATTTTAGCAGCTGGCCTGGTCGTTACTTTAAACTCCATTCAGTAAATCCATTAAACAGAGCCCGTAGGTCACGAAGCCGCTTTCGCAGATGGTTAGGCAGTTCTGGCTGATGGATCCGCTCACTGTCCAGAACGCTGGGTCGGATGCGGATGCAATGTCTTTGATGCCGTTCGAGCAGATGGAGAACCCGGACGCCAGTAACACAGTCTTGGCGCCCACCTCCGCCACCAGGTTTCCCGTCTGGTCTCCGTCATTATAGAAGTAGCAGGTCATCCGGGAGTCCTGGAGCGCGAAGGCGGCCATCTCCCTTTGGATGGAGTTGACGAGTCCGGACTGATATAGCCCGTCCAGTCTGAACTGGAGCAGGCTTTTGGAGACCTGGAAGAAGAGCCCGGCGGTGGTCATTATCCCCGAGAGCTTCTGGCCGGACGCAGAGAAGACGAGGGTGGAGCTGTCTACCGAGAGGTTGCACTGGAGACAGACGAGCGCGCCGGTCACGATCGAGAAGTCGATGGTCACGTTGATGGTGGAGCTCGAGATCTCCTGGCCGTCTAGCTCGAAGCCGAAGACCGCGAAGACGTTCGTGCGGCCGAGCTTCACGTTGATGTTGGACTCCTTCACGGCTTCTGTGTAGACGAAGATGCTGTTGGACTGCTGGGACAAAATGAGTTCATTCTTAACTTGGTACTGGTTCAAAACTTTCTATCGTTGGCAAAATGTGAACTCATTTCCGTCATGCATGACTTTTTAGCTGCAAATATTCTTTGACGATGGAATTATTAGCGATTTACAAAATATAGAAGATAATATTGTAATCATTTGCGTTATAAAAAACGATATATTCTAAAATGATTCAAATATTGCTATAATTGTTATAATATGTTATATTACCACTTTCAATAATTATTGCGTTAATATTTGAAAATGTACACACATTTGATAACAATTTTGTATCTAAATCTATATTACAATTAAATTACATATATACCAGTTCGTACTACATACTAGTTCGTATAAAACTAACACATTTTATTAGTTATATTTTGTAAAATGGAATAACGAACTATTTTAGTATCATTTTAAGTTAAAGTTAATTACTATTGTAATTATAGAAAATATATAACAATTATTATTTATTTTATAAGACCAACATTTTTAACTCTATCTATTATTAGTGCGTTTTCCAATAATTAGTTAAATAATGTATTAATATTAATACATTAATATCATGATATTTTAAAAACGTAATAATTTGTATTTATAATTTTTTAAAATATATAAATGTGTGTACATTTTCAAATATTAACGCAATAATTATTGAAAGTGGTAATATAACATATTATAACAATTATAGCAATATTTGAATCATTTTAGAATATATCGTTTTTTATAACGCAAATGATTACAATATTATCTTCTATATTTTGTAAATCGCTAATAATTCCATCGTCAAAGAATATTTGCAGCTAAAAAGTCATGCATGACGGAAATGAGTTCACATTTTGCCAACGATAGAAAGTTTTGAACCAGTACCAAGTTAAGAATGAACTCATTTTGTCCCAGCAGTCCAACAGCATCTTCGTCTACACAGAAGCCGTGAAGGAGTCCAACATCAACGTGAAGCTCGGCCGCACGAACGTCTTCGCGGTCTTCGGCTTCGAGCTAGACGGCCAGGAGATCTCGAGCTCCACCATCAACGTGACCATCGACTTCTCGATCGTGACCGGCGCGCTCGTCTGTCTCCAGTGCAACCTCTCGGTCGACAGCTCCACCCTCGTCTTCTCTGCGTCCGGCCAGAAGCTCTCGGGGATAATGACCACCGCCGGGCTCTTCTTCCAGGTCTCCAAGAGCCTGCTCCAGTTCAGACTGGACGGGCTATATCAGTCCGGACTCGTCAACTCCATCCAGAGGGAGATGGCCGCCTTCGCGCTCCAGGACTCCCGGATGACCTGCTACTTCTATAATGACGGAGACCAGACGGGAAACCTGGTGGCGGAGGTGGGCGCCAAGACTGTGTTGCTGGCGTCCGGGTTCTCCATCTGCTCGAACGGCATCAAAGACGTTGCATCTGCATCCGACCCCGCGTTCTGGACAGTGAGCGGATCCATCAGCCAGAACTGCCTAACCATCTGCGAAAGCGGCTTCGTGACCTACGGGCTCTGTTTAATGGATTTACTGAATGGAGTTTAAAGTAACGACCAGGCCAGCTGCTAAAATAATTTTGAGTTCGACGGGAAGGACTGCGTGTGCGAAGCGGGGTACGTTTTGAACGGAACTGTTTGCGTTAACCTGGTTGGGTATCTCACCGACACCACTATTAGCGTTAATATAGTTAATAATTCATTATTGATGAATGATAGCATAGCAAATAATTTATTAAGCAATGCAGTTATATAAGTGGACTAAAATCTCCTGAAACAAACTTTAGAATTGCAAGATGTTATTAATTTATCGTATTTATATTCAAGTTAACAATTATCAGAAGTACAAGATATATTAGGAAAAGAAATTAACTCAAATTTAACCAACACAAACCAATCGCTTTAGAAAAATATATAAATACTTAGCAAACAACTTAACGATAATACAAATTTGAGTTAATTTAAAGTAAACTCTACAATAAAAACTCTTCAAACTGATTTATAATCAAGTTATAATGCGTCTGAATCAAATTTACAAAGAAACACATCAAGTTTAAATTCAACATTAAATGCAACAAAAATTCGAATAGATAAGTAAATTAATACGCTTGATAATAGTCTAAACAATTATATAAAAGATTAAAATGACACCAATTTAATGTCAATAGAGGAATACAAATGCAATGTTGGAGATTGCGAACGTAAATATTTAATTATATCCGGGATTTTTAAAATGACATATTGCACTAATTTCGGATCAGGTGCATCAAGCGTGTGTGCAAAAGAATATCCATAAGATTTTTCAGTTACTAAAACAAGCACTTGTAAAACTTTTAAGGGTGATGATGGAGAGGTATACGCAGCAATATATTGCTGTAAACCTCGTGGTTATTGGACTAATGAAAATGGTGGTTATTGCAAAGTGATTTCATGAGTAATATTATTATAATTTAAGGTTTAATAAATGAATACAATGGATTAATTAGTATTCCATTAATTTTTGTTGATTTGGCCAAAAGTTATTTTTGATTCTATAATTATAAAGAGCAATGTACATAGAAGAAATTTATTGGAGAAGTTACCATAATATTTTTAAATGAATATTTTTAAATATATTTCATTCATGCTTTGATATTGAAACCATGATATTTGAAACCCATATTAATTCATAAATTAAATATCATTAATATTATTTTTAATCAATTCATTAATAATCATTCTTCAGCTCAAGTTTCTAACACATGTTTTGCTGTATTTGTCCCAATATCCCTGTGGCTTGCAGCAATAGAGCATATAATTGTATATATTTTACTTTACATTGTTCGAATTGCTCGTATTCAAAAATGACTTGCACGAACCGGGTTTTAACACGGAATAGGTTGAACTGGTGCAATAATCAGTTGTTCCACTGTAAGTTCCGTTGTACGAACCACCATAACAGTACCCAGCTCCTCTTATAGTTCCTTGGTAAATTTTACAATCACCATAATAGCAGTTGAGCCTGTTAATTTCGGTTGTGGTGGAGTCTTCATTGTCGTCAATCTGGACCTTGTTTAAATAATTAACAGAATAAATGGAATTATTCACGGTATTCTGCATGGGAGGGAGCATATTCTCAATGAATGTCATGTTGCGCTTGATGTGGGCATCAATAAGTTGCTCATTACTTGAAATTGTCTCCAAAAAAGTGGTATTTGCATCCGTAATCTACTTGTTAAGCGCAATGTTGTCACTAACAACTTTATCCTGCAAAGTTGATATATTTTGCTGTAAATTGGCTTCAAGAGAAGCTATGAAATCTGAAATAGTCTTCTCACCATTTAACTTCATTTAAAGAATTCTAGCCGTCAGATTCTACTCATTGATTTAAATCTAAGTCAATAAATTTGATTTGTTATTAGCAATATTTTACTCAGCTTTTGAAACCTCTTTATTTATTGTGTTATTAAGTACCAAAATATTAGAATCGATTATATCATTAATATTTGTTATATTTTATCCAGTTTCAGAGAGGAACCCAACCAGGTTAACGCAAACAGTTCCGTTCAAAACGTACCCCGCTTCGCACACGCAGTCCTTCCCGTCGAATTTAAAATTATTTTAGCAGCTGGCCTGGCCGTTACTCTAAACTCCATTCAGTAAATCCATTAAACAGAGCCCGTAGGTCACGAAGCCGCTTTCGCAGATGGTTATGCAGTTCTGGCCGATGGATCCGCTCACTGTCCAGAACGCGGGGTCGGATGCAAATGCAACGTCTTTGATGCCGTTCGAGCAGATGGAGAACCCGGACGCCAGCAACACAGTCTTGGCGCCCACCTCCACCGCCAGGTTTCCCGTCTGGTCTCCGTCATTATAGAAGTAGCAGGTCATCCGGGAGTCCTGGAGCGCGAAGGCGGTCATCTCCCTCTGGATGGAGTTGACGAGTCCGGACTGATAAATACCGTTAAGTCTGAACTGGAGCAGGCTCTTGGAGACCTGGAAGAAGAGCCCGGCGGTGGTCATTATCCCCGAGAGCTTCTGGCCGGACGCAGAGAAGACGAGGGTGGAGCTGTCTACCGAGAGGTTGCACTGGAGACAGACGAGCGCGCCGGTCACGATCGAGAAGTCGATGGTCACGTTTATTGTCGTGCCGGTGATCTTCTGAGACTCCACCTGTAGGCCGAAGACGGCGAAGGTGGTGGCCTGGGAGAACTGGACGGTGAGGTTGGAGCGCTGGACCGCCTCGGTGTACAGGAAGACGCTGCTGCCGGCGTTGTTCAGGTTGAGGGTCTGGCCGAGGGTGTACGAGCTGAGCTCCTTCGCCTTGTGGCAGAACTGGTACTCCTTGCCGTCCGCGCTCAGTTTGGAGGCGCAGCTGGCTTTCGGCTGCGTGAAAGTTAGAGATTTGAATAGTATAGAAGAAAACAACATCATAAAGTTAATAACTGCGGTATTGCGTTTTTATTTCGGACGATATGTGCTGCATTGCTAGTTATAACCACACTTCGGAAAAAGAAAAACGAACTATTTGGGTGTACACATTTTGGAAATTTGAAATCGGTATGAATCGGATACAAATCAAATTAAAGTTAAAACGTTATAATAATGCTATAACAGTTGAATAAATGAAATTATGATAAAGTTAAAAAATCAAAATTATAATAGAACTCTTGAGGATGTTATATTCTCATTTTTATTATTTTTAATATATAACTAAAAAATTTCATAAAATATAAATAATCTTAACACACCCGAATTTTGCCCATTTTTGAAATAATTATGACTTCGCGGTTTCCTGTTTTATGTTCACAGCCATATTTCATGTATAGGCCGCAACCTGACCTCAGGTCGCAACGCAAGAAACGATTTTGAAAGGTCGAATTTATCAATCTCATTTGCGTGTGAAGTGTTATAATTTGATATTTAATAAATATTATTAAGTTAAACACATTTTAAATTGATTTCACTCCATTAGCATATTGAAGCAATAAGCAGAATGAGTATAGTTGCACTTATTACAATAGTACTACTTCCAATTATTACAATGATGCGATAATTCATTCTTAAAGCACAAACAGCATTTACTTTTGGTCCTTTCTGAGGCTGGAATTATTTAATCTTGAAGATAAATTTAATATTACAGAGACTCAAGTCGAACTTATTGATTGTGCGATACAAGTGAATAAATTTTGTTGCATATCTATGATCATATCCAGTCAATTCCTTGATTAATCCTACTTAATGAATTTCAACTGTTTTTCAGGAGTTTTGTAAACAAAATGAGCGTATTTTTAACGTATTTGACATAAGAAATTTGGAAATAATGAGGATTATGGAGTATTTTGCATTAGTATTCTCTAAATCAAAAATAGCTTAGAAAATAGCTTCTTTTTTACATTTTACAATTGAGTTATGTTTTAGTCTCTAGTAAGGCTTATTCTGGTATTTTAGGCAGTTATGTGTATTAAAATACCAAACTTAGTTAGCTGTTATGTAAATTATGTAGTTTATTGTACATTATGTGAAGTGGGAAAATTGAATTTGCGGCTCATATAAACATGAACTGGACATTTTTCACTTTCAGTTCAAAGGGTCTTTACTGAGTCTTTACTGAGCCGTATAGTCTGTTTTGAAAGGGGAAACACTGGTGTGCGAGAACCTATGTTTTGCGAAAGTCTCACAGTCGTTCGTTTGTGCCGTCTCGAGGAAGTGATATATACAAAATAATAACAAAAATCACTTTTCACTTCGTGCAAACAGTCTCGTCAATGCGCCTAGTCCGGACTATACAACATCAAGAGTTCTAATATATAATTAATATTATATAAATATTATAATATAATATATGCTCTAATATGTAAACTCAAAACTATATTTATTCACTTCTTTTATTATTAATTGTTAACAAGAAAATTTCCACAAAATATTTTAATTTAATATTCATGTAACTTAGCGACGTACCTATTCACTGAAAATAGTAAAAGAACTTTAACAGAGAAAAGCAAAATAAGATAAAATAAGTAAGAAATGATTGAAAAGAAATTCAAAAATGTTCATTTTTAGCTTAATAAAAGAAAATTTATCAAAATAATATAATAATATTAAACTCACTCGCTCATGCTCCAATTCTTCAATCCTCAACAGTTACTCAGAGCCGTCCGATCTGTTGCCCTGGACTTAACGAATATATTATAATATTAAGATATGTAGGTAAGATATGTAGGTATATTAAGCTATCGTTGCTGAATTTTACTTATTTATTTGTATTTTACGTTGGATAGCAGAACTGGATATTAAATTAATTTTAAATGTTCAACTAATGTAAAAACAAACTTTCTACAAAAAAGATCTAAAATTTCTCTTAAAATCATAGTAAAAAACTAATTAAACCGCTACACACATACGTAATATTATTAATATTATGTATATATGTTCACATTGCATACCATAGAATAAAGTAAAATAGTTACTTGATATTAAAAAAGATGTTAAATCACACATAGTAAATACATTAAAGCTGTTACATAAATGAGGAAGCGGGATCACTTAGATTGGAAACAAAGATGAAAAACCACTTTAATAAACTGGAAATTCACTAACCACGAGAATTATTAAAATATATATTATTTTTACTTAGCTATAGTAAAATAACTAGTATATATTTATATATTGCGTTTAGATGTATTGTTGGATTGTTGCTGTTGAGTGAGTCATGTTATTATATTAAATTATTATGCTATACTGTTGATTAATGGATACTATCAGGTAGTTATATCTATACTACTTTTTATATCTTTTTATTAATGTGTTCATTGATGTTATTTATATACATTTACACTACATTATAGAATCATTTTATAAGACATCTATCATTTCGTTTATTTACTTATTTATCATTTTTCAAATATAATCATTAGTTACATGAAATGAGATATTTTTGTAAAGTGTTTTCAACTTATTTCAATCCACATTTATATGTAATCTTCACTCCAATGGATCTCCAACTGTATTTCGGTATGCGCTAAAATAAAGAGCGCTCGCTCTGGTCCTTCAACGAAGATTAATAGCTGTTGAAGTACGTGAAGGAACTAGGTCAGAACAACTACAACCAGATCGCGAACCTCATAACCAGCAAAACGAACAAGCAAGTTTACTTCAGACTCAGGTATCTCAAATAGCTGTTCGTTTAAAAGAGGACCGAACAGAGAACGAGGAACATGTACCGGAACTGGTTCGAGTTCTTTGAGCAATGAACTCTGATTGTAATTTACATATCTTTATATTGATTTGTTTTATATTATTCAACTTACAATATTATACATTAAAAGCGATTATATTTGTGTTGTTTATAATATTGTTTATAAACTGTCCCATTGTATCTGTCCCAATTTTAATTTATTAAAATGCTCATTACATATTAATTACAAATATCAGACAAATATCAAATATTGAAATTTGTGTTTTTAAAATCAAACTCATATATAATTATGAATGATTTATGAGTCATAAATAACAATCCACGAAACTTATATTCAAACTTATGTGTTATTATTAATTTTCTCACTCGCTCATGTTCCATGTCTATCAATTGTCGACGGTTACTCCGAGCCCGTCCGATTCAGCGTTGCCTTGGGCTTCGCCTTCTTGCCTTGCTTCCACACCCTCGAGGCCTGGCGGCGCTCGCGATGCCCTTCTTCCGGTAGCTTGACGGTCTCTCTAACCTTACTTTGACGCGATGGTGCCTTCATACAGAGCATTAGTGATCAAGCTGGTGTAATGCAGCTTGATAATAATATAAATGAAAGTGTAAACTTTTTTATTAATCATGAACCAGCAAAGGTTAATGACGGTTTCCCTCATTAAAACTACTGCAAGGCAGCAGTGTTTGCTTAGGAAGGAATCTGTGATCTCTGGCAGGAATGTTGTTAGCATGTTCATGGATTTCTCGTACACATTATTATTATTATTATTATACAATTCACTCATTAACAATCATTTTGCTCTTCATTGACGAACATTAAAACAAATATTAAAGTTTTACTACGCGTTGCCGCTGATACGCTAGTCCCAAGATTCATACCAGCCATCCCGAGGTCAATAATGTTAGTTCAAGTGCCGAACTAACTTAGGTTGTCTGAGGAGGCTATTCAGAGTGACAATCCTAGAAGATGAGGTATGATATTGAGATTGGTTTGAGGTAACGTTATTGTGTAACTAAGTTTGGATTTGTGGATTGTCACGACTAACTTTTTTCGCGTTAAAACAGACTTAATATAGTAGTAAAACAAGGATAATATTATATTTAATTTTACCATTTTTTAAGCGTTAAAAGAGCATTGACTCGTTCTTCTGAAGGCGCTTCTTCTAGACGAAGGAGCATACATTTGATGCCCTCAAAGGTTTAGAACACGATACTGATCCAGTATAAACGAAAGTTAAGTGAGTGGGATATATATTTAATTTTACCATTTTTTAAGCGTTAAAAGATTGAATGAATTTATTCATTTAAATTAGTTTAGTTACTACAGTACGGTATAATATAACTGTAAAGTTGATTTATATTGTTTATTAAAATATAGTGCAAATAATGATTAAATTTCTAACATCATGTACGTTAGAGACTATTTAAACGTATTTTCATTTTCTAACGTCTTTCTCAGTTTCTTTTCTTTGCAATAAATAAAATAGACAATGTCATCTCATCGCTTCTGATTATGTTCACATGACAGATTTATGTTTGAACCTTAATATTCTCTAGAAAATAGATAATGGATGGCTATAGAATTTAATATTCTTGAATATTCATTATAATTCTTGATCAAAGGAAAGTCCATCACCAGAATGTGGTCAAAACCTTTTTAGCATATTTTTCGTTCCTTTTTTATACCACAATCAATGAAATTAATTAACTTCATTCACTCTTTGTTCTATTTTCTTTTGTGATAATATCTTTTCTTTGGTTCTTTAATACCTTTTGCGTGACGTTATTTATAACGCATATCTTCACAAACTTTACAATATTTACATTCCCCACAAAATGTATGTATTTATTAACATGAGTAACACCATAACGCATAGTTAGGACTTAAATATTTCCCACATTTGTCACACTCATCACTGGCTGCATATGATAACATCTATTGTTCAGAATAGGTAATATAGTAATCAAAATCAGAGCATTCGCAGTCTGAACTCATATGGAGTGATTTATTATATTAATAAGTTATATTGTTTATAGTTATTTAAATATTTCCACTTCACGAATCTATATAATAATCTGTGTAATTTGTACTAATATAATATGCCAATGGAACGTTAAAATGTTATGATTTGAATAATATGTTATTCCTTGAAAAATTTATGATAATAATTATAATTACATGACTCACTAAAAGTGATATTACACGACTGTATTATTGAGTTATAATATATATTCAAATCAAAGTACTATAATGACTGATCTGTCTGTTATAAAATTTTATAAGTATTTTTCATTTCACAATATCATACAATATCACATGTATTAGTATCCCAATTCCAATACATTTGTGGTTTGCAACAAAGAACTTCAATATTATATTTTCCAGAAACATAATCGTCTTTTTGTGTGTAACAAGAATTTGGAACTGTCACCGTATAACCTTCAGACGCGTAATATTTATTGCATACATTAGGAGCTTCTGAAAATGCGTGTGTACAATAAGATGATGCAAATATATCTTCTGATGTGGTTACATATCTAGTCTTATGTTAGCAGTCTCCTTTCGCGCATTTAAGCTACGCTATTTTCAGATTCATTTCATTTTTTGCGGTTTTTATACTATTAGTTATTGTGGTGCGAGTATCTGATAGATCCGAAACAGCATCGCTTGTTGCTGTTGTGATATCTGAATTTATAGTCGTTATATTTCCCTTTATTTAATTAGATTGATTGTTGAATAGAGATGTAATATTTGAGGCCCATGCTGCTTTAATGGGTAGGAACGATGCGTTCAGCGTGTTGAATGCATTTATCATCTGTGTTTGCATTTAGCTTGTATTAGTTATGATTCTATTTTATAAAGTATCTGAGCTGTTTTTGAGCACTTTCTGCGTTTTCTGGTCACTTTCGCTCAAATTTGCATAGAACGAACTGTTTAATCCGTTCAAAGAATCGTTTAAATTTGAAACGTTTTATTTTAAGCCCGTTTCGAACTCGAGCAAGTTTTAACTCAATTGAGTTTAAAACTGGGTTTGGGCGTTTAAAATAACATTTTTCAAATCGTTTATTTAATCTGATGCGAAATTTAATGAACTGATTAAATTAAAGCAAATAGACCCGTTCAAAACGTACCCCGCTTCGCAAACGCAGTCCTTCCCATCAAACTCGAAATTATTTTAGCAGCTGGCCTGGCCGTTACTCTAAACTCCATTCAGTAAATCCATTAAACAGAGCCCATAGGTCACGAAGCCGCTTTCGCAGATGGTTAGGCAGTTCTGGCCGATGGATCCGCTCACTGCCCAGAAGGCCGGGTCGGATGCAGATGCAACGTCTTTGATGCCGTTCGAGCAGATGGAGAACCCGGACGCCAGCAACACAGTCTTGGCGCCCACCTCCACCACGAAGT
Source organism: Hexamita inflata (assembly GCA_963988835.1). Classification (NCBI taxonomy): domain Eukaryota; phylum Fornicata; order Diplomonadida; family Hexamitidae; genus Hexamita; species Hexamita inflata. Next base: position 533,795 of record CAXDID010001177.1, read on the forward strand.
TTCCCGTCTGGTCTCCGTCATTATAGAAGTAGCAGGTCATCCGGGAGTCCTGGAGCGCGAAGGCGGCCATCTCCCTCTGGATGGAGTTGACGAGTCCGGACTGATATAGCCCGTTAAGTCTGAACTGGAGCAGGCTCTTGGAGACCTGGAAGAAGAGCCCGGCGGTGGTCATTATCCCAGAGAGCTTCTGGCCGGACGCAGAGAAGACGAGAGTGGAGCTGTCGACCGAGAGGTTGCACTGGAGACAGACGAGCGCGCCGGTCACGATCGAGAAGTCGATGGTCACGTTGATGGTGGAGCTCGAGATCTCCTGGTTGTCTAGCTCGAAGCCGAAGACCGCGAAGACGTTCGTGCGGCCGAGCTTCACGTTGATGTTGGACTCCTTCACGGCTTCTGTGTAGACGAAGATGCTGTTGGACTACTGGGACAATATGAGTTGATTACTTCCACTAAGCTAGGAATTGATCAAATAATTCGCTTTCTAGCAGTAGGAGTAGATAACGTTGTTCGATTGAATGTATTTATCACAAATCGCATTATTTTGGATAGTTTTTAGTGATTATTGAAGTATAGAAGATAATATAAACATTTAATATTAAAGGTGCGGGTAATTACATTATAAAGCAGGGAAATAAATTTAAGAGATAAATTAGCTAGATAAATTAGCAATAATATATTGCGTTTCTAATATTAAGAATTAATAATAATGAATGATTTTAATTTGTTGAATTATATTTCCAAATAATGCCATTTCAATATGTTTATTAACGTTACAACAAATATGAATATTAAAAACGTATTAAGTTAATACTGATTTTTTATTGTGATTAATTATTATTAATAAAATATTATTACTGATGTTATAAAAATGTACACTAAGTTAGATCGTTTATCTTTTACTTATATTATTATTTATATTATTATATTATATTTTACCATTAATAAATTAATATCAATGTATATACGCTATTTATATACGTTATTTAATTTATGTCAAATATTTTTAATTATTTTTATAATTTCATAACTTTTAAACTCTATTTTAAAATGTCAATTTCATATATTACTCTTATTATAACGTTTTAACTTTAATTCGATTTGTATCCGATTCATACCGATTTCAAATTTCCAAAATGTGTACACCAAAATAGTTCGTTTTTCTTTTTCCGAAGTGTGGTTATAACTAGCAATGCAGCACATATCGTCCGAAATAAAAACGCAATACCGCAGTTATTAACTTTATGATGATGTTTTCTTCTATACTATTCAAATCTCTAACTTTCACACAGCCAAAAGCCAGCTGCGTCTCCAAACTGAGCGCGGACGGCAAGGAGTACCAGTTCTGCCACAAGGCGAAGGAGCTCAGCTCGTACACCCTCGGCCAGACCCTCAACCTGAACAACGCCGGCAGCAGCGTCTTCCTGTACACCGAGGCGGTCCAGAGCTCCAACCTCACCGTCCAGTTCTCCCAGGCCACCACCTTCGCCGTCTTCGGCCTCCAGGTGGAGTCCCAGAAGATCACCGGTACGACAATAAACGTGACCATCGACTTCTCGATCGTGACCGGCGCGCTCGTCTGTCTCCAGTGCAACCTCTCCGTAGACAGCTCCACCCTCGTCTTCACCGCGTCCGGCCAGAAGCTCTCGGGGATAATGACCACTGCCGGGCTCTTCTTCCAGGTCTCCAAGAGCCTGCTCCAGTTTAGACTGGACGGGCTATATCAGTCCGGACTCGTCAACTCCATCCAGAGGGAGATGGCCGCCTTCGCGCTCCAGGACTCCCGGATGACCTGCTACTTCTATAATGACGGAGACCAGACGGGAAACCTGGTGGTGGAGGTGGGCGCCAAGACTGTGTTACTGGCGTCCGGGTTCTCCATCTGCTCGAACGGCATCAAAGACATTGCATCCGCATCCGACCCAGCGTTCTGGACAGTGAGCGGATCCATCAGCCAGAACTGCCTAACCATCTGCGAAAGCGGCTTCGTGACCTACGGGCTCTGTCTGATGAATTTACTGAACGGAGTTTAGAGTAACGGCCAGGCCAGCTGCTAAAATAATTTCGAGTTTGATGGGAAGGACTGCGTTTGCGAAGCGGGGTACGTTTTGAACGGGTCCGTTTGCGTTGACCTGGTTGGCTATCTTCAGAATCTTACATTAAATACAACTAATGCAAACTAATACCTAGTCACAACTTATAATAGCCTAGATTTATAACTTTCATAAACAATTAATAAGCTTTAATCTGAGATATCTGGAAACCAAAGTGCATTAATGACTAATCTTACAAATGTTATAACATCCATCAATAATAGCATTGATAGCTATGTAAACCAAACTTAAGCCTATATATCTGGAAACGCTAGTTAAATTGATTCATACCTGGCTGGAAATATATCTCAACTCAAATTGCTCCTTCAATACAACTAGAGCAACTTATCAGCCTATGTGAAGACAACCGAAAATAATTTATTAACAACACTGGCTGCGAATTTTGATTAACTAAATACATATCTGGATAATAATGTAAGTTCTGTAAATTCAAAACTTCACACTCTATCTTACAACAACAATAATACTATTGATGATATTGTTAGTGATAGCACCAACGCGATAGAAAATAATTATGATTCGTAATTAAACGATATTCTTGAAGTTGAATGTAATATAGGTTAGTGCAAAACTGTTAAAGCTAACGGAGTACAAAATTTTTGTTCAAATTCAGCTAGAGTCACTGCTGCTTGTAGTGCTTAATCAGGTAATTACAATAACGTAAAGTCAGGCACTTGTTATGATTATTACAATTCAACTTCTAGTAAATATATGTATGTGGTATACTGTTGCAGAGATTAAGGATACTGGAGCGGCTCGTCATGTAAATATCCCCCATTTTGAAATTGGATGAGTTTAAACTCTTATTATTTTGTATAACTATTTAAACAATTATACTTTTAAAAAAATATACTTCTAATATATCCCACTCACTTAACTTTCGTTTATACTGGATCAGTATCGTGTTCTAAGCCTTTGAGGGCATCAAAGGTATGCTCCTTCATCTAGAAGAAGCGCCTTCAGAAGAACGAGTCAATGCTCGATTCTTCTGTGCCTTTATTGGGTTTCGCGCTTTTCTTGGGCTGTTCCTACTGGGCAGGTAGGTTTTATTCTCTCTGTTTCAAGATATCTTCAATGATTTTCTTCAGAGATTTAATTTTTTACTAGAATATTCCGCAATGATCTTTAGATATGAGATTTCTCTTGTAGAAGGACTACACAATAATCATCAAGTTGGATTATGTCTTCGTGATCTTCATGTTTGCGTGGTCTTCTGCGTAGTTCTGTATAATATCTTCAAGTTCGCTGCATAATCTTTTCTAGTATAGTTCGGGCTCAAACTTTTCTTCCGCGACCATCTGTCTAATTTCGCTAGCTTGCTCTTCAATTTAACTCAACGTTTGCACGTCTCTTTCGATTTTAATGTCTTACTCGGTAAGATCGGTTTCTATTTGACGTTCAATTTTTATGTCTTGGTCTCTTAAAAATTCAAGAGTTTTCATGCCAAAGTGTTTTCTTTTAATTGGAGTTTAGGGAGCTTGCTTGGGTTAGGTTTATAGAGTTTGAGATTTTCTCACTGCTTCGCTTTTGTTGGTATTTTGATTCTTTGGTTATACAGGAAGACTAGTGTTGTTGCAATTGAAATTGTTCACAACAACTTGTTTTTGAATATTAATTGCACCTTGGTTCGTCTAGGTGTTATCTGTATTCTTGGAGACCTAAGATGGTTGAGTTTATGTGTTCATCTTGGCTTGGATCTCTTGGCTATGCTGCACTTGAGATTTTTGCCTAGGTTTCTTTTTAGGTTTTACGCTAGTATTTTGTGTTCCAGCGTTTGAGTTTGTTGTCTCATTGACTGGAATACTGCTAAATTCCTCTGTTTGATCAATTTCCTATATGTTTAGTTCTGTTGGTTGATCTTGTGCTTTTCTAGTCTTTTTCCTGAAAATATAGTCTGTTTGTTCTCTGTAGTTGGACATTAGTATTCCAACTTACTGGTATAACCATGAATCTTCGATACCTACTTGTCGAAGTGCGGCTAATGATTCTGGATGGACTGTCGTATCTTTTCCGATAATAATTGGAGTGCAAGTAATAGGCTAACCATTGACAGTTTCCGTTTGATAATGCTTTTGTTTCACGGCGAAGTATCTCTCGGTGTCCCAGGATATGCCTATGTCAAAGAACTGTTGTTTGCCATCTTTTATGAAAGATATGTCGGCTTTGTGTTTTTGGTCAGTTCTGTTGTTATTATTCTTGCTAACTTCTTTGACTTCTCTAACTTTGTTGGCGTCAATCATTTTATCGGCCAGCTATCTAACAAAGTAATCATGTGTTAAGATGTGATTTCTTTGAAGCTTTTTACAATTAAGCTCGTGGTAGATGTCATTCTTGCAGTTGCAAAGATCACATTTTGTATCTAAGCTTACGTATTTTTGCTTTTTGTTGAATCTCATGTCAACTAAATATTAGAACCCTTTGTTTGTGATTTAGTAGTAGTTATCCAGGCAATGACCCAGTTTTACTTCTGACTTCACATTAGTGGGGTATTATTTAGAATTGATGAATTCGTGTCTGTTTTTGGAGAAGAAGTCTCTCGTTTCCTTGTTTACTTTAGTCGGATCTTGGAACGCCATGTCCCTATTTTGAATCATTAGATCGAATATGCTCCAGGGGTTATTAAGTCTAAGCCCCCATCGTCCTTGCTGAGTATCATGACATCGAGTAGATCTTTGGTTGCAAGATCTGATTCGAGGATTTCTTCCATAGCTTCTGCTAGCATGATGTCGATGTAATCGTATTTATCTTTCGCATCAGCCAGTTGGGTTTCAGTTATGGAAGCTTCGAGGAAGGGACCGTAGTTTGCTGAGGGGATAATACATTGCTTGAAAATAAGATATTAGTAGAATTTTGGAATATCGTATTTTTATAATGCCTTAATCCTGGTTTGGAGTTATTTCTGTATTTGAACTGCTATCGGTTCAGAGTTGATTCCGATATTTTGTCCAAGGAATTCAATAACACCTGTTGTATTTCCTGAGCTGGGGTCGGTTCCTTCGCATTTGTCTTTGTTAATCACTAGTCCGATTTTTTGGAACATATTTGCGAGTAACTCAACAGTTTGATGATATTCTCCTCTTTTGTGGAGAACAGTCAAATCATCTGCGTACATTACGGCTCTGTATCCTTTTTCGTCGAGTTCGAATAGTATTGGGTCTACGCATGCCAGAAATAGTTTTTAACTTATGACATCATCTTTTAAAAAAATATACTTCTAATATACTTTTAAAACAATTATACTTCTCTCACACCTGCCATGCAGGAGGATTCAAATGGAATTTAGAATGCCCAACAACTGTAACAAAAATCATCACCCAACAAAATGTACAAATTACCTATAGAAAAGCGATCCCAGAAAATCGCAAACAAGACAGATAATTTAGGACACTATTCCCATAAAGCCGTGAGTTATATTTGGTTAGAGTGGAAGTTAGAGTGGTTGTTTTCTAATAGATCATTGATTTAGAAAGGAAAAGAAATGTGATCAGAGAAAAATGGTGACCAGTATAGACGAGAAGTTTTTCGTTCTACTGAGAGACAATTCTAATTATCATCTTCTAAGATTGTTAAGTGAATAGCCTCATCAGACTAAGAAGTTCGGCACTTGAACTAGTGTGTTATATATAAAGCTGTGAGGAATGGAATATGTTGTTGTAATTTTTAAAATTAAAATTCTTGAATACTGTTCATAATTGTAGTTATCACAGTTTTTGTAATTATATTATAAGCTTTAGTTTCCTGCAATCTAAATTTTACGTTTTAAATTTCATCATGTTAAACTACATCTTAAAATAAAGTAAAGACATCGCACCGTAAATTACGTTTATACTTGGTCTTAAAATATCATTTGCGTGGTTGTATCATTACCTATGTACTAGTTTTCTTAAAGTGTTAATTGTATTTACAATATAAATTAATCTAAAGTTTAGATTCTAAACATCAATACTATTATCCGTAGTTGTATCAATAACAAATTTAAATTTGTTGTAATATTTTAATTGTATTTTTGTCAATTATGCAGATGGTTTTTCATATCTTGAATTTCACAATAATAATTATCCGTAGTTGTATCAGTACAAATTTAGAATCTATCAACCAATATTAACTTATAATTATCACATACAAGTATAACAGTAAAAAATTAAAATATTTTACACTTTCACATCACCAATGAATTTGCCAAAATAGTACAAGAAGTGGAACGAGAGTGAAAACATCCGCTTGACAGAGGTTGTAAAACTATGTAAAACAAGACATAACACAATAAACTGGAAGCAAGTGCAGTTAGAATTCCCCGAACATACATCATTACAGCTGAAATCTCAGTATAGCAACAGACAACAAGCCAACCCAAAGACGTATCATTCTTGGACAGAAGGAGATCTTTTAAAACTGATGGTGAATGTGATAACCCATGGCGAAAACTGGAGCTTGATAAAGAAACAGTTTTCGTTTTATATTGAGGAATCAACTATTAAAGCCCGGTGGTACAAGTTTAAACGCGATCATGACGAGTTGAGAAAGACATTAAGACAACTAGAACTAGGAAATATCTGCGAGGTGAAACAAGCTGATGATGATCTTATTGGAAGATTGTAAAGTTATGTTCATACTGTAGATAACAGAATGGCTTTGTACTTTGGTAAACCAATTCAACCAACAGAATACGATTTGGAAATGGGAACGATGAAGATTAACGAAGTCGAGGTCAAACCTGTTGAAATGTTTTTGTACGAGTTCGATATTGACGAAATCAAAAGAAATCTTAAGGTATTAGAAGAAGAGTTGTCAAAGTGATTTATATGAAAATTATATTGAAAATTTATATTATTATAATCATTCAAAATAAGAGTTAAGCTAAGATAAGCTATAAATGTTAAAAAATTCACTTTGAATATTAAATCATCAGTATACCATCATATTTTCTAGAATTTTAATATTTTTCTTTATTTCTTCGAGGTCGAATTCGTTTAGGAACATTTCCATTGGTTTGATTTCAACTTCGTTCAGTTTATTTTGTCCCATTTATAAATCATACTCGGTTGGTTGTATTTATTGCCCGAAATATACTGCTGCTCTGTTTTCAACTGTGTGGAAGTAATTCTGTGCGCTAATTAGCACATCTTTATCAACTTATTGTACTTGGTTGATTTGGCCGACTTCAATTTGTTTTAATACGTTTTTAAGTTCCTAATGTTCCTTTTTGTACTTGTACCACCTCGATTTCAGAGTTGATTCTTCAACATCAAAGTTGAATTACGTTTTAATATAAGACCAGTTTTCTCCGTGGGTTAAAACGTTAATCATCAATTTGTAAAGATCCGATTCGGTCCAGGAGTGATACGTTTTCGGGTTCGCGAGCTGTTTATTACTGAACTGCGATTTAAGCTGGAGTGGCGTTTTATCCGGGAAATACGTTTGAACCAGTTTCCAGTTCGTGGTGTGGTGCTTCGTTTGACAGTTTTTCACAACCATGTTCAGGCGCTGGTTCTCGGACTCGCTCCACTTACTGTATTATTTCATTGGGGAGTGAAAACGAGTAATTAAGATAACAAAAGATAAATATACGGATTTTAATAAATTTATTCTCATATTTAATCTACTTGTTGGAGATACGAGATAATTGTGAAAATTGGAGCTCAATAACGTAATCTGCTATAATATTATAAATGTATCATGTTTTATAATTTTTTGTTTGTCACGTTATTAAAATTTAGTTCAAATCGAGTATCAGATATACAAACTAAAAATACTTTTAAATTTAACTTTATAAAGCACTCTGACGAACTTGAAACTTATACTAAACGTTTATGTTTCATATTTGTCTCTACTACTATTACTCACCATATATTTTATGATTGTAAGATTCTATGAGAAGGTTTGATGTGTGATATCATTTGGTTAGATATGACATCTTTAAGTTTTGATGTTCACAAACTTATTAAACGTTCGTAGTATAGACGACTAATTTATGTGTGATATTTTCTTCTTAAACGTTCGTAAACTGTTATTTAAATACAGATTCTATATTTTGGAAATTAAATACATCTAAATATTAATAATATAACAAATTATACATGTTAATGTATCATATTCTATCTCTCATATCTTGAAATGACGGTATTAATTATTTCAGTAAGTATCTTCAAAAAGGCTCGGATTACCGGAAAGATTATTTCAATATTTTATTTTGATTTCAGTCTCATTTCTTTAGCTTATTAACTAACAAAATTATACAAAGACCGAAACTTCTAACGTAATTAAGTTGTTGTGTCAGATTCTTTCCACTTATACTTTCCACAGAATTGCAGAAACTAGTTGGTAAAAACTCTGAATTAGAGCACTGTTTGCACTCTACTTTTCTAGTGTAACTAACTTTACTAGTACAGATATAAATAATTTCACGAAGTATCCCATATTGACTTGTTCATAAAGCTTTGGATTTTTAAGTTATAACAACATTTAGTAAATTTTGGAGTGTGAATGCATAATTTAAATAAATTGTTACTTTATTATTCGGGGTAAAACAAATTCATTCAATTAATTGCAACAACAATAAATTGCCCACTCGATTACTGTATCATTATTACTTTTACAAATATACTGCTATATATTGATATACAAACAAATTAACTAACAAATTTTTAATAAAACTCCAAGAATTATATATATTTACTTATTTTTACAAATTTGAAATAATGTTTTATATTAGATGTCTATTTGTTATGTTGCTATTCTGAATATGTAAACAAAAAAGGTAAATCTCAAAATGTATCCATTATCCATTCAAGTCAAATATGATATTTTTGTCCCATTCAAAATAGTTAATGTAATGTATATTTCACTTTGATTTCACTAATTAGATAAATCACCTCTTAAACATGTTATCATTCAATTTGGTTCTTCTATATTTTGACATATAACATATGAAAAGTTAACTAATATGTTAGAACTCTGTTAGAGTACCATAATACAAGCTCGCTGAATCCAACCAATGTTAAAATTACATTACTGGCGCCATAGTTATGCATTTATTCTGTTCGAAGCGAGAAACAATCAACAACCTGATAGTGAACCAAAATAACATCTTCTCTTTAGATTAGTAGTATTCTGCTTCCCAACACCATTCCATCTTCCATGATACTTATAAAGTTTAGAATCTTATCGTATCCTCTCAGATATCAAACAACCAAGCGAGTTCGATATCTACCTCATTTTCCACTTTCGGTCACTAAAATGATATTTCTCTCACCCAGATAAGCTTGAACCTGGAACTAACTTCAGCCTACTCCAGAGCTTCCTTCTTGAGCCTAACTCTTTAAAACCTGAAAGTGATATAATCCGCCTTCAACTTCACCGGAACCTCTGAAAACATCTCATCTTTAGTGGATGTACTGGATTCCAAGGCGATCATCAACCAGGTTAAACTGAACATAAACCTGGCTGGGAAGTACGCTTCCGGGCTCGTGATGACTCTGAAGCCAGAAGCGACCATGACAATAAGCAACCTGAAGATGTTCGGAGTCATTACCGCGGACGTCCTGGCAGCTTTGATATCCATGAGTTAGTCCAGCAGCGCAGATATTTAAGGAACCATCTGCGTGTAGATTTTAGGATCTTCCTGCTCCAGCTGCCTCCAGTTCAGCATGGCTACCTGCTGTCCTTTTGACTCCAAGATAGTGAAGATGAACGACTACTACACCTGTTCCTGCAACGATTCTACGAAGACCCTCCTGGACCAGCTCGCTCTCGGCTCCACTTCGTGCGTGTGCAGAGAGAGCTACTTCACGAGCTATTCCTCTTGCGCATAGTGTCCAGCCGATTCTACTTCGGCCAAGAACTCCGCCTCGTGCTCCTGTTCATATCAGTTCCAGGCCCACAACACGGTCAGTAACTCCTGCGACTGCACTCCTTCGTACTCCTCCAAGATAAACGGAATCTGTTCCTGTTGTCCCGGAGCTTCAATCCAGGGAAATACTTGCCAGTGCACGCTCGGAGCCACGAGAGGCGGAGATGCTTGCGTCTGCACCGCCGGCGCCACTTTGATTAAAGATGTTTGCGTTTGTCCAACCGGCGCCGTTCTCACCGCTCAAGGAACCTGCTAGTGCCCGGAGTTCTCGACCTTGGTGAGCAGCGGCGGCGTCTACTCCTGCTAGTGCATGGCCGGCGGCTCCATTTCCGGGACCTCGTGCGTCTGCACCACCGGCGCGACCTTGCTCTATGGATAATGTGTATGTCCATCTGGGGCCACTTTGACTGGAAATGTCTGCGTGTGTCCGACGAACGGGAACCTGGTTCTAAGCGGCGGCTCTTATATCTGTTAGTGCAACTCGAACATGGTTTTATCTGGCTCTTTTTGTATTTGTATTCAGAACTCCTATCCTTATGATAACTATTGTCTTTGTCCAACTTATGCAACCGTTCAAAACAATATTTGCACGTGTCCAACTGGAGCGACTATTTCTGGAACGTATTGCATTTGTCCTACTGGAGCATAGATGACTTAGGACTAATGCATTTGTCCGACGGGAGCTGTAATTTCAGGAAATTCATGTTAATGCCCAACTTACTCCACCTTGGTGAACAACGTCGGCGTCTACTCCTGCATGTGCGGCGCCAACATGGTTCTTTCCGGAAGCTCCTGTGTTTGTATCCCGAATGGGTACCTTTCAGGCTCTTCGTGCCTCTGTCCGGCGAGTTCAACTTTAACCAACATGGTTACTTGCGTTTGTCCAACTGGTTCTTATGCGTCCGGATCTTCTTGTCTTTGCTACGCTGGCGCCACAATGATATCGAATCAATGTGTTTGCACGGCTGGAGCCACTATGAACGCCTCTGGATACTGCATTTGCCCAAAGGGAGCTACGTTAGACGCAAACAGAAACTGCGCGTGCACCGAAGTTAAAGATTCAGTGTGGAAAGACAACAAGTGTAAATGTGACACTGATTACAGCTCAATCACTCAGCTCAGTATTGGACAATATTATTGCCAGAATTTGAATAAATGTTGTTCTAAAATATTAAAGATTAGTGATGACAACTATTATAAGTGTTCTGACGATAGTAAAAACGATGATTGTACTTAATTTGATTACGTAACTTGAGATAAATTTCAATTTATTTTTCTTTTGCATAAGTTTACATTTTTATACTTTTGATGATAGAACACAAGATTGAACAGTAAAAAGTGAAAATGAATACATGTCTCAAAGCAATAATCTTTATATGTAGTAAATTTTACAGTGATGCATATATATATATATATATATATATATATATATATATATATATATATATATATATATATATATATATATATATATATATATATATATATATATATATATATATATATATATACCACTGCACCACAACGTCATACTGAATACATCTAATTTTATATTTGTATTGATGAGTATTAGTATCCCACTCACTTAATTTTCGTTTATACTAGTTTGGTCTTCTGTACAGGAACTGTAAGTTCACGCGAATGATCATTAGTTTTAGATACACCTATGTACGTTAGGCGCACACACAGACGCAGACTCTCCGTTAGCTCTTTCGGGCTAACATGTTTATAAATATGATAATGACTTCTTAAAAAATGATGTGTAAAATTCATTTAAATTGTAACTCACGTTACAATAACCGTGTCATAACAGTGTCATTACACATAACCGAGTTATTAATATTAAGATAAACATTACGGCAAAGTCTCACAAGTACACTAGGTACAGAGTCTCACAGAATAGAGTACAAATGACGAATAGACTATTGATTTCCAAAGCGTATTCGTGAGATATCTAGTTTGGTCTCATTTGCCAACCACTTTGTTCTATTTGTGATAACCTTTGTAATTCATCTGTTTAATCAATTTTTATTCTTTAATGAAATAATGTGTGCCACTCCATACTTGGTTAATGATTACAAACTAGAGATGGGTAATTTGACGTGGGAATTGCAAAATTGACGTGGTAATTAATGATGGACGTGGCATTTTTGTCTATTATTTCAACTTAACAATTATATTTGCAGGTTTCCAGTGAGCTATAAGTTAAAGTCCAATTTTTTACAGATTTTAGCTGAAAATAAAGAAAAATTAGCCCTATTCAGAATAATTATTACGAAGTTAAAATATTTATAAAATACTTAATTTTTTAGAGTTTTTCATCATAAAAATACATTTTTCAGTGTAATTATAGTATTTAAAACATATTTATTCCATTTTAAAATGTTTTGGGTTTCAATAAATATAAAAATTTTGATTGTGATATTTATTGTTAATTAGAGGTGGAATAAAATTTAATATGATGTCACAATATATACTAAATCAATTATTATCGACCACCTACACCACATTTTGGAATGAGCTAAAAATGACTACTCACAACTTTCATGATCAAAAATTTTAAAATCCCACGTCGTGGTGTGACGTGGGAAAAACTCGACATGGGAAGTGGGATTACCCATCTCTAATTACAAACGTTTCATAAAAGACTGTTCAATGATAATAAATACGATTTAGAAACCATTCGACTAGAACTTTTTTGAAGTTTTAGGAATAATTTAATTAAAAATCAAGCTATCATTATTGATGAGTGATTTTAATTGAATCTTAACAAAAGACTAATAAAATAATTTTTTATGATGTTCTGACCAGGTGGTTCAGGTGGTTCAAATTCTAATATTTATTTGTAATTAGGTCTTTTCGTCATCAACTCTGTTCTATTCGTGAGATATCACAAAATATCACAAAATATATGTATTGAAGAAAATTTTAAGTATTGAAGAAATAAAAATTGTTAACTTTTGATAGTTTTGTCGTTTTAATATTTGTTTCATTATTTATTTTTGATTGATTTGTCCCAAATATTTTTTCCCAAATCATGTTTTAAAACATTTTTTAAAATTTAACTCACAATACATTTATCTTATGTATGTATCTGCATATATGTAAATCATAATGTAAAAATGGATACAACAATTATTATATTATAACGTTATAAATGTGTATACATGTTGAAACATACTTGTTATTATCAACGGGTTCACATTTGTAAAAGTCTCCATTTTAAAATTGATGTAATAATAAAATTATAACATATTAGTAGAACATATTAGTATTTTATTACCACTCTTTTATATGCTATCAATCATAATAATTCTTAATAGCATAAGTAAGAAACACTTATATGACTTAACTTATCAGTAAAACAATAAATAAATGAAACTTCATCTAGGTCAAATTAATTCATGTTTAAGCACAGTACTTATGAGTTCGAAAGTTATGCATTTATTCTGTTCGAAGCGAGAAACAATCAACAACCTGATAGTGAACCAAAATAACATCTTCTCTTTAGATTAGTAGTATTCTGCTTCCCAACACCATTCCATCTTCCATGATACTTATAAAGTTAAGAACCTGATCGTATCCTCACAAATCACAACTAACCAAGCGAGTTCAATTTCTACATCTTTCTCCACTTTCGGTTACTAAAATGATATTTCTCTCACCCAGATAAGCTTGAACCTGGAACTAACTTCAGCCTACTCCAGAGCTTCCTTCTTGAGCCTAACTCTTTAAAACCTGAAAGTGATATAATCCGCCTTCAACTTCACCGGAACCTCTGAAAACATCTCATCTTTAGTGGATGTACTGGATTCCAAGGCGATCATCAACCAGGTTAAACTGAACATAAACCTGGCTGGGAAGTACGCTTCCGGGCTCGTGATGACTCTGAAGCCAGAAGCGACCATGACAATAAGCAACCTGAAGATGTTCGGAGTCATTACCGCGGACGTCCTGGCAGCTTTGATATCCATGAGTTAGTCCAGCAGCGCAGATATTTAAGGAACCATCTGCGTGTAGATTTTAGGATCTTCCTGCTCCAGCTGCCTCCAGTTCAGCATGGCTACCTGCTGTCCTTTTGACTCCAAGATAGTGAAGATGAACGACTACTACACCTGTTCCTGCAACGATTCTACGAAGACCCTCCTGGACCAGCTCGCTCTCGGCTCCACTTCGTGCGTGTGCAGAGAGAGCTACTTCACGAGCTATTCCTCTTGCGCATAGTGTCCAGCCGATTCTACTTCGGCCAAGAACTCCGCCTCGTGCTCCTGTTCATATCAGTTCCAGGCCCACAACACGGTCAGTAACTCCTGCGACTGCACTCCTTCGTACTCCTCCAAGATAAACGGAATCTGTTCCTGTTGTCCCGGAGCTTCAATCCAGGGAAATACTTGCCAGTGCACGCTCGGAGCCACGAGAGGCGGAGATGCTTGCGTCTGCACCGCCGGCGCCACTTTGATTAAAGATGTTTGCGTTTGTCCAACCGGCGCCGTTCTCACCGCTCAAGGAACCTGCTAGTGCCCGGAGTTCTCGACCTTGGTGAGCAGCGGCGGCGTCTACTCCTGCTAGTGCATGGCCGGCGGCTCCATTTCCGGGACCTCGTGCGTCTGCACCACCGGCGCGACCTTGCTCTATGGATAATGCGTTTGTCCAACCGGAGCCACTTTGACTGGAAACGTCTGCGTGTGTCCGACGAACGGGAACCTGGTTCTAAGCGGCGGTTCTTACATCTGTTAGTGCAACTCGAACATGGTTTTATCTGGCTCTTTTTGTATTTGTATTCAGAACTCCTATCCTTATGATAACTATTGTCTTTGTCCAACTTATGCAACCGTTCAAAACAATATTTGCACGTGTCCAACTGGAGCGACTATTTCTGGAACGTATTGCATTTGTCCTACTGGAGCATAGATGACTTAGGACTAATGCATTTGTCCGACGGGAGCTGTAATTTCAGGAAATTCATGTTAATGCCCAACTTACTCCACCTTGGTGAACAACGTCGGCGTCTACTCCTGCATGTGCGGCGCCAACATGGTTCTTTCCGGAAGCTCCTGTGTTTGTATCCCGAATGGGTACCTTTCAGGCTCTTCCTGTCTCTGTCCAACTTTGGCTATCGTTTCCGGCGGGTCTTGCGTTTGTCCAGCTGGCGCTTCTGTTTCTGAGACTTCTTGCGTCTGCCCTAAAGGAGCTAAGTTTGACGCAAACGGAAACTGTGCATGCACTGAAGTTAAAGATTCGTTTTTGTCCGATAACAAATGCAAGTGCGACAAAGATTATTCTGGCATTCTCGATAATGATGGCAACTATTATTGTCAAAATTTAAATATGTGTTGTTCTAAAATAGACCCATGGTTTGGAGGTGATTATTACACATGTTCAGATGGGGATGATCATGATGATTGTTCAGAATACAATTATGTTACTTGAGAATGATCCTTATTCATCTTATTAAATAGTCGCGTGATATCGCAAATTACAAATCTAGCAAATATATACATATGACTTCAATTTGGAATTGGTAACTATTATTACTTTACCTATTACTTTATAAACTCTTGCTAAATATAAACTCATTACTCTTTCTAGATGTCTTCTTCACTCATTTGAACTAGAATAGTTCAGTACTTTTCATTTGTTGAAAGAAGATCAATATATTCAACTTTACATTTAACTAAAAGCAAAATATTCAAATATTTCTTCGTGTCTTCCTTAAAAGTTAATTTTACATTTTGCGCAAACATTATTCAATTTAACAAGAACGTTTTCTTATTTTATATCTCCAATTTGAAGTGAGAAGTTTACAACATTAAAAATTAACATAGTGTGGCCCCGTACATCCCAGTATATATACAAACAAAGAGTTCTAATTTATAGTTAACAGTTTACATGAGTTCAACTAAATAGCAAAAGTACGCAATAAGCTTAGATACAAAATGCGATCTTTGCAACTGCAAGAACGACATTTACAGTAAATGCTCATAGTAAATCATTTACCACGAGCTTCTTTGATATAGGCAAATCATGGGATTATCATGAGATTATCAAACGGAAACTATCATTGGCTAGCCTATTACTTGCATCCCAATTATTATCTTATTATGATAATATACGACGGTAAATACGATCCAGAATCATTAGCCGCACTTCGACAAGAACCGATAGATATTGAAGAGTCATGGTTAAAAGAATAGGAGTATAGACGTAATTTACGGTGTTAATATAAGTTTATGTGTTCATTATTTTAGGATTATATAAAACTGTGAGTCAATAGTATGATTTTGAGATTAGTTTGTAGTAGTTTTGTTATGCAACTTAGTTTTGATACTTAGTTTTGATTATCATGTATAGAATCTATACGTATTATTAAATATCAATTTAACAATATTGGTTAGTTAAATTAATATTGGTTATTTTTTGATACATTATATTGTTGAAGAAATGAATATAAGCACTTTATTAAATTAATTCTATAGGTAAACGATGATATGCAATGGTATAATACATATTATATATTTTTATTATTTCACTCAAATATATATGATTACTTTGTAAATTATAGTTGTATAACAGCTTTTTAATCAAATTAATAAAATTAAAAAGCTATATTAACACTTATTAATAACATAAATCATTTAATTTATCGAAATATATAAATAAACAAGCTGAAGTAGTAAGTACATACCTAATGATTCTTGCAAGATAGATATTACCTGCAACCTCCTGCAGCTGCATGAATAACTTTTGCCTGCTGGCCGTTTCGATAATCCTGCAGAATCTGCATGATTAGTGTAGATTCTGATGCTTAGTATAGATACATTTAGAAACCATTTAGAGATAGAATGATTAAAATAAGCATTAATGTTGATGATTATGTTACAGTTAAGTGAATCTGAGTTTTCACTCCAATTATGAAGTAGATGAATTACTGGCTGATTCATCCGGAACTCAACATTTCTTTATCTGTAGTTTCAAACAAAATCCTTTTGTATTCGCCAGATACGTCAATTGAAATTTAAACCAATTTATAGCTTGATGAAACTGCTCCAGCGATTAATCGTTTGCTTTTTTATAACGGAGCTCTTGTTTTTATGAATGGAAATTCGTTGTATTAGCTTGATTTTCCTAGTATAACTTTAATCGATACCTTGAATAGCTAAAATGACTACAAATACAATCGTTTGTTTGTGCTTGAAGGAATTTTGTACGTTTACCAGGACCAGTTCATTTATAAGCTTCAGGGCAATAAGTTAATTTAGCTTAGGCTTTCTTCATTGTATTAAAACTATTTCAACTTCGGCTCGGAGACTTTTTTGTGGCAGGCTACCAAAAGTATTCAGCTTCTACAGGCATTTAACAGCTCATAAACGCTCTTGCTTGATAATTAGGTTAATTTCTTCAGCTTTTGCGCCTGTGGGCTCGCTGCGTTTCACGATGAATCGTGTGAGCGCGTGCTCGTTTTCAACATGCTCACGAAAGTGGGCGTTTACGTTGAAAACGAGTCTTTGAAGGGGAAATTTCACCAGTAAAAGATAATCAACAGTTTAAAAATTAACGTGGCCGGGCTTGAACTGGACGAAAACATCACAGCCGAACTATTTGGGCAGGACATGGTTCAAAGACTGAGGTAATATTAATTGAACTACTACGCCTAACTGAGGATGCACGAAAAATACAGGTAACTGGAGGCAAGTGTGATGCTCACGTTCTCACACGCACTACCGGAAGAGTAAAGATTAGGAATTGAACGGTAGTTCCTACCCCCACAATACTTTGCCCTGAACAAAAAATACGAGACTATTAACGAAAGAATGCAAAAAGTCGAAGAAAAAATCGACGAAATCGGAAAAGACGTTAAAAGCCTGTTCAAACTGCTCTCAATGCTCGTAATCCAAGGTGACTAGTGAACATATATAATTTTACACAGTAGTGTTAATGTTGGAAGTTATTTCACACTATTTATTACTGTTTGTTGTATGTATATACTTTATTTAATTGTGTAACTGCGTAACTCTATTTAGCTATTAGTTTCTAGATTAATTTTGTTTTTCAAACATTAAGAAAATCAATCTGTTGATCATCACACGTACATTTACCATATCGTACATTTCATTTTATATTGATTTGATTTTAAATAATAGTAGTAATATATACTAGCATAATTATAAATACACTGCTTCCACTTCAATCATGTCACTTTACTAAAACAACATATAAGATAATACATTAACTATTAAAAATGATTAGAATCTTGTTTCGCTTTAATTTATCAAAAACTATAAGGTTAGTAAATTGGTTATAGAACAATGCAAAAATATTGATATAACAGATATTCCTGAAAATATCACAGATATTAAAATTATTAAATGTGAAATAGACTCATTGAATTAAATATAATTAAAAAATGTCGTCAAAAATTTCATTCTACGTTACAATAGAATTAATGACTTAGCAGGTATAGAACACTTTGTACACCTCACCGTACTAAATTTAGGAGGAAATGAAATAGTAAATATATCACTGTTAGCAAGATTAGTTAACTTAGAAGATCTTAGACTTTGGGAAAACAAGATTATTAACATTTCGCCAATATCTCTGTTAATTAAATTACAAGTACTATTTTTAGATAATAATTTGATTAGAGACATCTCATCTCTTAAAAATTTATCAAAGTTAAAACAATTATCTTTATGCAAAAATAAGATTTAAGATATAAGTGTTCTTGAATTCCTTACTAACTTGGAAGAATTAAATTTAGCAAAAAATTATATTAAAAATATTAGCGCTTTAAAGTATTTGAAAAACATGAAATAACTAATTATTTTAAAAAACGTAATAACAAATATTAACTCAATGGAAAGTTTGACAAATTTATAATTATTAGATGTTGCATAGAACAATATTCAAAATATTAACGCTCTCTCTAAGTTAGCTAATATAAATAGACTATCTATAGCATAAAATAAAATTTCAAACATTTCTCCACTGGAAAACATGAAGAATTTATAATATCTGTATCTTGGATCGAATAAAATACAGGATATATGCTGTTTAAAAGAAATGTCATAACTGATTCTGTTGAGTGTGTACGATAATGAATTAGAAGATATATCTACGATTCGAGATCTTAGACAACTTCAAGTTATTGACATGTCAAACAATAACATAGATAATATTGATGTAATAAACCATCTATCAAAACTTCAAAAAATATATGCCAATGATTTTTAAATATCAGATTTAACATTAATATTCACACGATAATTCGAGAACATGTTAGAATTACACCTTTGCGATAACGATATTGGTAATTTATCACCATTGGCTAAATTAAAAACTCTTTAATAACTGTGGTTACAAAATAATAGGATAAATGATATTTCTCCATTAAATTGTCTTACTAATCTGAATACTTTAAATCTACAAAACAACGAAGTCGTAGACATAACACCCTTAAAAGATATCATTAGTTTAAATATCTTATATCTAAATGATAACTAAATTTGTGATGTTTCCTGCTTATAAGCATGTTATGAAATATTATTCCTAAATAGAAACTTCATTGTTAAAAATCATAATTTTTAGAAATAACCAACTAGGGAACATATCCTACTCTCAAACAGAATGAAACATTGTTTCCTTCAAAGCTAAATCCTAAATAAATTGAGTTAAAGATAGTAATAAACCTGGATTAAATTCAAAAACTTTACCAAAACTGTTTAGGCTATGACAAATATGGGGTTTAAATATCATATATTATTTGTTCAAGCAGCTGCAAGCACATTAGCAAGCATTTATGAACACTGGGAATGAAAATTGTTTATATATCTCTTTAACGTTTTTTCTTAATAATAGCAAATTTAGCCTGTGAGCTAGAAGCTTTTAAGTAGGGGGAAACAAGAGCTTGCACTTAAATATAGGTGACATTTTTGTTTTGTTTTAATATAACACATCACTACCTTCAAGCAATGTTTTAACATTTTCTTATTGTAAGAGAAATAGTAGTTCTTGAAGTCTGATATTGTTAGAGTATATTGCGTATCTCATCAACAACTGTATTTATTATTATCCACATCAAAGGTTTCCTTCTGTTAAGTTATCAATATATTCATCAATATTAGATATTTCAGTACTTTAACAGTTATTTAATCCAGCTCGATACCGATTTCCTTAATTTAAATCCAAAAGTAATTCAAATATACTTTTAGTCCCCACAACTTATGTGATTGCATTGTTACAGATCTTGAGTAAGATTTTGGTACCTGTGGTTACTCAACCAAAGTTGCATCTCTACTATCTTCCATCAATGTATTGGATAATAATTTATATTTGTACTCTACTAGGCAAAGAATCTGTAATGATCTTGCGTGTAGTTAATTATAAACACAACTCTTAAAATTTTTATTGAAGAAGTGTTCGGTTTTATAATTATCTGGACTTGCGAATTATATAAATATTATTATTAGATAGTAATATAACTGCAGCTATTTAGACAGCTATATTCAAAAATTTATTGTATTTTCTAAAATTTTAAGCTTTTAATTGCGAAGATTTGACTTTTGAGCTCAATTACTTATACAAACTAATAATAAGCGAATGCGGATTACAAAATTATTTTAAACGAAATTCGCTTGTGTACAGCTACTTTATACCAGCTAATTTTTTGGGATTTCTTCAGGCTTATTATCCAGAATAACGTGAAGTTAACACTAAGTTACGTAAGTATTATTTATTATTAAGTTCGTCAATGAAGCTGGGAACTGCTAATAGAATGAAGTTGCTACAGTTGATTGAATATTTTATATCTAGTATTGATTTGCCTCCAAAGCTATTTAGTTTTTAGATGTCAGTTAATAAAGTTGTGCTATAATTTGTTTAATTTTCTGCGTTCAATGCTCTAAATTTTGATTAATTACTCAATGACAAATTTTAAACGCAATACTGGCAAGTCTCCTTTGATTCAAATATTTCAGCTCTAGAAACCGTATTATTGAAGCTGGTCTTATAACTAAAATATACTAAAATTTGAGTTAACACGAAGAATCATGATTAACTGGTTGTTTAATTCACCGAGATAAAATTATAACATAGAATTACAAAAATGACTTATTAAAATACAAATTGTGTGGTATATTCACAATAATATCACTAACCAGATTGTAATATTGGTAAATTTTACATTGTATAGAAGTGAAATTTTAATAGAAAACCCACTTTTGTCATGGATTCATGCTAATAGAAACAATATATTTTATAGTAAAATAATATGTCCACTTCCGATACATGGCGTCATTTTGATGGTAAGAGATATACTTAAAATATGAATATGCTCTTGTTGTTCGTTCACTGCTCTATTTGGTTCGTGAAATGTTCAGTGAAATCTGACACAAATTTTGGAATTAACCGCCAATAGAACCAAATAATATAGCTGGAAACAGGGTACTGGACTTGATGACTTCTCAGAATCAGCTAAGACTTCCAGAGCTGGTGCTTCTAAATCCAGAAACCCCCACCAACTTTCTAGTCACAGAAAAACAATAATAACTACTCAAATTATCCCAACAAAATAAAAAATTAATTGGTTTCGCGTAAATATCACTATTTGTGATGGTGTTGTAGTCCACGATGTTATTAGCTAGGGTAATTTCAATTTTATAAGATACAAACTATTTCAACATAATTTGCGATATAACTGAATTAAGGTTTTTAATTAAACGCTTGACTAGAGCATGAATAGTCGCACTGGAATAATTACCACCTCTAGATGAGATATTAATTCACAACAAATGTTTCACACAAATGTTTCAATCGTTATTTAGCGTACTTTACCTTTTTGCATTTAATATGTTTCAAGGCGGTGGCGCTTATATTACAATCCGATTGCAATTGGGTTGACGCTGCATATTTCTGCTGGATTATAGCTATGATACGCACTGTTTTCGTACAGTGTAGAGAATAACGTATCTAACATGATTTGCTGAATCGATATTTAGAAGAGAATACGCCACTATACGAAAGTTAGTTGGAAGTTATTATCGCAGTGACTGAGGCTTGAAACTTCATAAGTGTTTGATGGCAATATAATTAAACACACAATAAGTTAGTTATCTATTTCGTAGCTATAAAAGTATATACACTACGAATGTTTGCAAGTATTTTACTTTTCAAATAATTAAAAATAAAAATTGTTCACGTTACATAAATGAGTTCTGTGCACTCGTTCGGTTCAGAACCGTCGGAACACCTGTAAAAAGTTTAACTTCCAACCAGAACGCGCACTTTCGAGCAGCACATATTCACGTTTTGACAGTAAAAGTTCCCCTTATTCGGGTTCTTGTTCGCATAATTATGGTCACATTTACATTTATTATCAACGAACGTAGAGTCTTTTACTACGTTACAGACGCATGTGTTCGAAATGAAATTCGCGCCAGGTGGACACACACAGGTATTACTTGCGTTATTAAAACTCATCCCGCCAACGCACACACAATTATTGTTTACCAACTGTAAATTACTGTTACACTTACACGAATACCGCGAATTCGATTAAATTAAAAGAGAATTACCTGGACATTAACAGGCTCCCTGGGCGGTAAGTACTGCGCCGGTTGGACAAACACAAACATCTTTAATCAAAGTGGCGCCGGCGGTGCAGACGCAGGTATTCCCGACTCTAGTGGCTCCGAGCGTGCACTGGCAAGTATTTCCCTGGATTGAAGCTCCGGGACAACATGAACAGATTCCGTTTATCTTGGAGGAGTACGAAGGAGTGCAGTCGCAGGAGTTACTGACCGTGTTGTGGGCCTGGAACTGCTATGAACACGTACACGAGGCGGAGTTCTTGGCCGAAGTGGAATCGGCTGGACACTATGCGCAAGAGGAATAACTCGCGAAGTAGCTCTCTCTGCACACGCACGAAGTGGAGCCGGGAGCGAGCGGGTCCAAAAGGGTCTTCGTAGAATCACTACACGAACAGGTGTAGAAGTCGTTTATCTTTACTATCTTGGAGTCAGAAGGACAGCAGGTAGCCATGCTGAACTGGAGGCAGCCAGAGCAGGAAGATCCTAAAATCTGAACGCAGATGGTTCCTTAAATATCTGCGCTGCTGGACTGACTCATGGATATTAAAGCTGCCAGGACGTCCGCGGCGATGACTCCGAACATCTTCAGGTTGCTTATTGTCATGGTCGCTTCTGGCTTCAGAGTCATCACGAGCCCGGAAGCGTACTTCCCAGCAAGATTTATGTTCATTTTAACTTGGTTGATGATCGCCTTGGAATCCAGTATATCTACTAAAGATGAGATGTTTTCGGAGGTTCCGGTGAAGTTGAAGGCGGACTGGACTACTTTCAGGTTTTAAAGAGTTAGGCTCAAGAAGGAAGCTCTGGAGTAGGCTGAAGTGAGTTCCAGGTTCAAGCTTATCTGGGTGAGAGAAATATCATTTTAGTAACCGAAAGTGGAGAAAGATGTAGAAATTGAACTCGCTTGGTTAGTTGTGATTTGTGAGGATACGATCAGGTTCTTAACTTTATAAGTATCATGGAAGATGGAATGGTGTTGGGAAGCAGAATACTACTAATCTAAAGAGAAGATGTTATTTTGGTTCACTATCAGGTTGTTGATTGTTTCTCGCTTCGAACAGAACATGTGGACTATTTAAGAGCTAATGATGGCATTTTGGCACAAGTTTGACTGAATGAGTTTTGATTCAGAAACCGTAACAGAGTTAAAGAAGATTGGATGATTTAGTACTTGATATTACCCACAATGAAGAAGGGT
The DNA here is from genome assembly GCA_963988835.1 of Hexamita inflata. Classification (NCBI taxonomy): domain Eukaryota; phylum Fornicata; order Diplomonadida; family Hexamitidae; genus Hexamita; species Hexamita inflata. The sequence continues at coordinate 557,537 of CAXDID010001177.1, forward strand.
CAGACAGATTGATAACATATAAGAGAAGTGATAAATCTTAAAATATTTTTTTTACTTTAAGATGTAATCTGTATTCTTCAATATAACAATGAACACAAAATTGAATGGATACATTTTAATAAGTATAATTTAAGGCAATTTATTATAAAAATAGCAATATTATTTATATATTATTGTTATCATTGTATCTGAATATACTACATCAACTTGTTTTATAAGTAGTTTACTAATACTTCTTCAACTTTAATATTAATTTATAAGAAAAAGTTTCCACTTCTATATAGTCAAACAAGAATATTATAATACAGTCGGTCCAGATTGAGAATGCAAAAAAAATTCGTAGAATAGTAGTGATGTCCACATTTAATAAATATCTTCTTCGTATTGCTATATACTTATAACTATTACATTTTCCTCTTCACTCTCCTTAAATCTTTACCACCTCAAATATATGCTATTTTGCTGTATCACTATTACTTGGAATATGATAGTCTATATCTTCCAACATTTGCAAGAAAGAATTTTTGCATATTTTAAATTAATATACTATTTTGATATTTCGATTGAATTGAGAATTATATCAAAAACACAAAAATGACCATTATAATACATAGCTCAGATTGGAATGATATTTCAAATTTATTATTATTACTACCTTTGATCAATAAATATATTAAAAGTTATTTGATATTAGTATTTTAGTATTTGAAATTATTGATATTTAAACAATAATCAAATAATGACTTTAAAAACCGTAACATGGAATGAAATGAATAAATGCTTTAATAATACATTGCAAGTATAATATTACATAGTTGCACCAATTTTGAAGAACACTGCTATCAGCATACAAATTTTATACTTCGAACACAAATGTAAAATACAATTTCTGAATTTCGGAAACTTTTTTCACAAAAATTATTTAAATATTTTATATCATTGCATATTCGATATATACTATTATTTTATAAATTTAAAGTTCAATATTGTTATGAAATGAAAACAGTCAAAATATGATAGAATTTGGCTTATGTAAGCACATAGATTGAATAGAAGAAGATGACTCTGTTGTGTATATACATATAATGTTAAACCTTTACCATATTATTGTTAGCGGCGTACGACTTCTATTAGTGAAGTTATATTGAAAACCTCATATTTTAATCATTTGAATTTTTTAAGTACATATTGCAGTTGTTGGCAACCTATTATAAATTATAGTCAATATAGATACAATAATTAGTTATACAGAACAAAAACTTTTTAGTCCTTTTATTCACAAAAAGTGCATTCTCAATCTGGACTGACTGTATATATTTATTTATAATATTAGTTTCAACCTAAATCAAATTATATTATTTATAATTTCATAATAATAAGTAATTATATAATAGCAATGATAAAATATCACTGACGGTCAATAGACTCGTTTAAGTTTTAACAAAGTGAGGCAACTAAACCAATAAAAGTTGCCTGACGATTAAATAAAACAGCAAGGCACATATTAATTTTATGTTATTGGTGTTCTATCTTGGATTGGATAGTCTTTCTATTTTAAGGCATAAGTTTTAAAGAAGTATTTGGAGTGTTAATATCCCTCAAAATATTGGCGAATACAATCTCTTAGTTAGTAGGTTATTGTTGGTTTAATATCTTGTATTTTTCAAAGTTTGGATGCCTTTTCAAAGTTTAAATGTCAATAATTTAATTATTTAAAGCAGAAAGCCTAGATAATTCTTTGAGTTAAATTAATGGTTATGTGTATATTATCGCATTTTCTTCGATAGACAAATCTTTTAAATACACGAGCAATCCTAAAATATCAATGCATTTCAAATTACATTTGCTTAAGTCAATAATTTCAAGTTAAGTTAAGTATTGCAGTGGTGTAATATCAATGTCATAATTGTCGAATAGAGATATTTCCTTCAAATTAGCAAGATACTTCAGCTATCTTATGTCTAACAGTCCACATGATCCAAGATACAATAATGTGAGCTAGTTCATTTGCTGTAGCGGATGTAAGTCGATTCATTCGTAACCAAACAATATAAAGGACTTCAACTTGGAGTACTTTAATGCACTTAGGATGAAAAACGCGTATTTTTATCTTTTATATTACGTGAATTCAAGTAACTCCAAGTTCCCAAGATTGAGTTGCTCAGTATTACAAACGTTGCAGTTTCTGAAGCTCAACTATGTGATCGATTGCGACTTCAACTTTGGAACTATGTTCGGGCACAGGCTCAAATCAAGTTCATTTATATTCAAATGCTCTAAAAATTCTAAACTAGTAAGTTCAGGACCCTAAATGGACATAGATCCATAAAAATTAATGGTGTGTTCATATCTTTTTTTTCTCTCGTCATATGATTTTATATCATTGTATCTTGAATCTGTCCACATAATTGATGTGGAGTGTTATAATAAATAGTATAATTTTGTAATTTAAATATATAGATGAAATTGGAAGATAATAAATCAAATAACAAAGTCCGATATATATACAAAATCTTATATTATACAAAGTCTTATTAGTTAATATCTAATCGATATATTAACATAACTCACTCAACATCTATATATCGATGTAATTGAATTACTAAATTTAATTATAAAGTCCAGATCATAACAATCAAATTTAAACTGATCTGATAAGTAAATAACAATCATAATATGACAAAGCAATATCACAAAGCAATATCACATCAATAGTCAAGATATGGACGATCGCAAGTTCCTTTGTCTTCGTTCCAAAAACCTTGCGGTCTACAGCATCTTGTATACAGATCATATTATTTCGAAATATCGTTGTATTTCACGTTACAACTATTAGGTTCAGTGTCAGTGTGTATCCACCAACTTCCAAGATCTTCAACAACTTTAGCGCAAACTCGGTTCGCCTCAGAATTTAAAGTACAATAGTTAGTTTGTCCAGTTCCAGTTACTATAATATTAGCTAGTGGTCTGCAATCTCCTTAGATGCACTTGAGCTTTCGCATCAGGCGATCAATGCGATTTTCAGATTAAATGGAGTAATTACGAACCCATTTGTCAACGTTATAAATATATGTTGTAGCTTGAGTTTCAACGGCCTATATTTTTGTAAGCATTTAAGAAGTGTTTCCAGTCAGCTTTTTCTCAGAAATATTCTAACTTAATAATTTGGCTTTTGTTATTTGCCCTTGTAAAGATGATAGTTGGTCTTCAATTTATTTACTGCTTTCGTTCATTTTCAATTTAAAGTTATTCGAAGCGTTTAAATAGTTTAAGTTAAATGTTGTTATATTGTTCTTCAGTTCCAGTTCAACAACATATGCAGTTTATTTAGTTGAGTTCTCTATTATGATTTTGCTTTTAGATATTTTTTAGTTAATATCGTCATAGAACTAGTTTTGATCTTGTAAAACCTCGCCAAAACTAGAATAAATTATCTATTAAGCGTTTTAGTAATCGTTCAATACATCATTATCTAACACAGTAATGCTAGTTGTAGTGTCGGTTAGATAGCCAACCAAGTTAACGCAAACGGACCCGTTCAAAACGTACCCCGCTTCGCACACGCAGTCCTTCCCGTCGAACTCAAAATTATTTTAGCAGCTGGCCTGACCATTAATTTGAACTCCGTTCAATAGATCCATTAAACAGAGCCCGTAGGTCACGAAGCCGCTTTCGCAGATGGTTAGGCAGTTCTTGCCGATGGATCCGCTCACTGTCCAGAACGCCGGGTCGGATGCGGATGCAATGTCTTTGATGCCGTTCGAGCAGATGGAGAACCCGGACGTCAGTAACACAGTCTTGGCGCCCACCTCCGCCACCAGGTTTCCCGTCTGGTCTCCGTCATTATAGAAGTAGCAGGTCATCCGGGAGTCCTGGAGCGCGAAGGCGGCCATCTCCCTCTGGATGGAGTTGACGAGTCCGGACTGATATAGCCCGTTAAGTCTGAACTGCAGCAGGCTCTTGGAGACCTGGAAGAAGAGCCCGGCGGTGGTCATTATCCCCGAGAGCTTCTGGCCGGACGCAGAGAAGACGAGGGTGGAGCTGTCTACGGAGAGGTTGCACTGGAGACAGACGAGGGCGCCGGTCACGATCGAGAAGTCGATGGTCACGTTGATGGTGGAGCTCGAGATCTCCTGGTTGTCTAGCTCGAAGCCGAAGACCGCGAAGACGTTCGTGCGGCCGAGCTTCACGTTGATGTTGGACTCCTTCACGGCTTCTGTGTAGACGAAGATGCTGTTGGACTGCTGGGACAAAATAAGTTCGTTCTTAACTTGGTACTGGTTCAAAACTTTCTGTCGTTGACAAAATGTGAACTCATTTCCGTCATGCATGACTTTTTAGCTGCAAATATTCTTTGACGACGGAATCATTAGCGATTTGTAAAGTATAGAAGATAATACAGATAACATTATAGCTTTTGTTAACGAAATAATAATAATTTGTCAAAATAGTGCTATATTTGTTAATTTGTGATGTATAATTCTAAATGTATAATATTGCGTTAATTCCAGTAAATCTTCTCATTATTCTAAGTGGTAAAGTTATAGAGTACAATTGGTGTCGTTATTATATGTACAATTAATAATACTTTTATTTAAAGACCAAATGTTGCGTTATTGAAATTCAAATCAAAGTACTATTAATAATATAATATATAACTAACTAATATTAAATGTTTAACGTAATTTAAGCGTATCTGGCTATTTAGAGTCAATAATATTTGCAATCAAGAAAATATAAAATAACGCACTACTTGTGCATAGAGTTCTAATTTGTGTTTTCCGTCGTGCATCATAAAGTTCTAATTGTGTATTCATAAATGTGTGTGTAAAAATAGTACTCTAATTCGATTCATGTTAACGCATTATATGTTCATTTCTGTATTAATTCGATACATTAGCTGGCTATTTAGAGTCAGTTGCAATCGTAAATTATAAAATAACGAACTACTTTTACATTTGACATATTTGGCTTTAATTTTGTTTTCCATTGTGTATTATAAATTTACGTTCCAAATTAATAGTACTCTTATTCGATTCGTATTTACGCAATAAATGTTTGGCGAATCTTCGTTATATTCTTGTCTGTTTATGGTTCGTTAGAAATATTTAAATAACGCACTACTTTTGAATCAATCTGGAGTTTGCATACTTATCAATATATGGAATTTGAATATTTTGTAAAAGTTCTCCATTGGGACATAATTGGCTTGCAATTAATTCAAAAATAATGCGATTATTTCACGATAGAGTCAAAATAAAAATAGGAATAAAGCGTTATTTTATATTTCTTGATTGCAAATATTATTGACTCTAAACAGCCAGATACGCTTAAATTACGTTAAACATTTAATATTAGTTAGTTATATATTATATTATTAATAGTACTTTGATTTGAATTTCAATAACGCAACATTTGGTCTTTAAATAAAAGTATTATTAATTGTACATATAATAACGACACCAATTGTACTCTATAACTTTACCACTTAGAATAATGAGAAGATTTACTGGAATTAACGCAATATTATACATTTAGAATTATACATCACAAATTAACAAATATAGCACTATTTTGACAAATTATTATTATTTCGTTAACAAAAGCTATAATGTTATCTGTATTATCTTCTATACTTTACAAATCGCTAATGATTCCGTCGTCAAAGAATATTTGTAGCTAAAAAGTCATGCACGACGGAATTGAGTTCACATTTTGTCAACGACAGAAAGTTTTGAACCAGTACCAAGTTAAGAACGAACTCATTTTGTCCCAGCAGTCCAACAGCATCTTCGTCTACACAGAAGCCGTGAAGGAGTCCAACATCAACGTGAAGCTCGGCCGCACGAACGTCTTCGCGGTCTTCGGCTTCGAGCTTGACAACCAGGAGATCTCGAGCTCCACCATCAACGTGACCATCGACTTCTCGATCGTGACCGGCGCGCTCGTCTGTCTCCAGTGCAACCTCTCGGTAGACAGTTCCACCCTCGTCTTCACCGCGTCCGGCCAGAAGCTCTCGGGGATAATGACCACCGCCGGGCTCTTCTTCCAGGTCTCCAAGAGCCTACTCCAGTTCAGACTTAACGGGCTATATCAGTCCGGACTCGTCAACTCCATCCAGAGGGAGATGGCCGCCTTCGCGCTCCAGGACTCCCGGATGACCTGCTACTTCTATAATGACGGAGACCAGACGGGAAACCTGGTGGCGGAGGTGGGCGCCAAGACTGTGTTACTGGCGTCCGGGTTCTCCATCTGCTCGAACGGCATCAAAGACGTGGCATCCGCATCCGACCCGGCGTTCTGGGCAGTTAGCGGATCCATCGGCCAGAACTGCCTAACCATCTGCGAAAGCGGCTTCGTGACCTACGGGCTCTGTTTAATGGATCTATTGAACGGAGTTCAAATTAATGGTCAGGCCAGCTGCTAAAATAATTTTGAGTTCGACGGGAAGGACTGCGTTTGCGAAGCGGGGTACGTTTTGAACGGAACTGTTTGTCTTAACCTGGTTGGCTATCTAACCGACACCACGATAAGCATTGATAAAGTTAATAATTCATTACAGTATAACGATAGTTTATCAAATCAATTATTAAATGATGCAAATATGTAAATTGATTAAAAATTATAAAAATTTACAATAGAGCTTTAAGTTGCAATTAATTAATCTTAACTTGATTCTATTTAATAATAAACTTTTGTATAAGATAAACTCTTAAAAGAAATACAAACAAATATATCCAATACAAATATGTCGCTTCAAAATAATTTACAAATACTTAGTAAAACACTGAATGATACAATAAATATTAGTTAACCAAAAGTTAATTCTTAATTTAAAACACTTTAAAACGATATATCATCAAGTTACATATCATCAGAATCTAATTTACTCAAAAATACAACTAGTTTGAACTCAACATTAAGTACTACAAAAATACGAATAAATAATTAAACAGAAGCACTTGATAATAAACTTAATAAATATATAAAAGATTAAAATGATACAAATTAAATATCAATTGAGGAATTCAAATGTAATATTGGTGATTGTGAACGCAAATATTTTATTGTTATAGAAGGAGGTTTGAAATATTGTTCAAGTACAGATGCTAAAACAATGTGTGAATAAGAATTCACTGACTTTTCTGTTACAAAGGTATAAACATGTAAAACTTTTAGTAGTGGGGATAAGATTAAAGCAGCTGTTTATTGTTGTAAACCTCGTGGATATTGGACTATTAAAAATGGTGTGGGTACCTGTAAAGTTTTAGAGTGATATATGAAAACAGATATAGTTTGCAAATTAGCAACAAAAATAATGTAATTAGCACACAAATAATGCGAATTGATTATATTGCATTTTACTCTACTTATGTAATTATAAATAATAACATATATTTTTCATCTCATTCAGCATATATATGATACTGGTTATAAATATTCGTGCTCAAATTAGTTATCGAGAAAAGTGGCAAAACATTTTTTATGATTTTATTGTTAATAAATAAAATATCTCACTCCTAAACATGCCATTTTCAGTCAATGGAAATGAAACATATCTCACAATAACTCAAGTTGTTTAAGATCCGGAAGATTTGTTCGTAAATGCAAATGATTTAGAATATATTTATGTTTATGGAGACTTATAACTCAACGAACCATTCACCAACAACGAACTACGTACTATGTGTTAAAGGGCACATTTTGTATTTTTCAAATTGTTTAATTGATTTAAATACATTTAAAGGATAATGGGACCTTATTTAATTGAGCGAATGCATTTTAGTTGGTCAACTAAATGAATAAGTAAATATTTCGTGTTTGGATGCAAGATATTCAAAAATAAGCACAAACTAAATTAATCTAGCTAATATTAATTAGTTAAAAGTGCTTGTCGAAGAATAGTAAAGCTTTGAGTTCATGCTACAAGTTAAAAGCGACCTAAAATTATATAAGCTCATTCACAGTTCGATGTTGATGTTAATAACTGGGCAGATTAATGGGATATTGCATATTTCGAAAACTGTACTTTTATAGGTTCAATATAAAAAGACTCTCTTTATATAAAAGCACTTGAGTTTATGGATGTAACGCAAAATAATTTCAAAAAATTTTAAAATGCTATAACTGAAAAGTTCAAATTATGCTTATACAATAAAGAAGAAAACGATGAACACTTCAATTTACTATTCAATCCTATAGCAACTACATTTACTGCTATAATGAGCAATTTTGTTGTGGAATTGACAGAAACTAGGAGGAAATGGAACAAAATTTAATTCACTAATTGCTGCTTTATATGTAATGACGATTAACCATAAATTGATATAGATAATCTTAGCATTCTAATAGACAATAACACAACACTTTCAGTTGATTTGACCGCCTTAATTAAAGTAAAAATAAAAGTTGATACGTTTATTGTTAGAAGAAATAAAATAGATTTTAACTAAGTAAATTAAATTAAGCCAACAAAATTCTTGCTTTATGACTGTGAAATAAATGAAAATGATTTAATTGGAACTTGGAACGAGCTAGTTTTTAACAACTGTAGGTTTAAAAATACTCGACTCGATATTATAGCCGAAAAAGTAATTTTTGAATAATGTAATCGCTGTTAAAAGCATCCAAGTGTCCAGATGCTCTCTGTGTGGTGTAATAAAAACAGAATCTTTGTATTTATCGCATACAATGATAACCATGCAAAAGCCGAATAATTATGTAAATTATCTTTCACTTTATAATTGCACTTTCAAAAAATTTAGTATGCTAAACTTCAAAAAACTCATTAACATTCAAACTACAAACTCAGCTAATCAGCTAATATTTAGCAAATTCATATAAGCAAAAAAATAATTGAATAAGAATCAAATAAAGATTTAAACAAGATATGGTCACGAAATAAAACGGAAGACAAAGAAAACTGTATTGAACGAAAGTCTTCATATTAGGTTTCAAAAAGTAAAATGATTTACTCATACAATTCAAAGCGGATTAGAATGAATAGCAATATCACTTAAAACATACCAAAGTACAAGAATATAGTCGCCAAATAGGAGTGATTCGTTCAACTTGAAATATAAATAATTTTAAATTCTCATACTAGAGTTCTCTCGCAGCTGTTTCCGTCCCAATAACCTTGTGGTTTGCAGCAGTACAACATATAATTGTAAATATTTTACTTTACGTTGTTCGTATTGCTCGTATTCAAGTAAGATTTGCACGAATTCGGTTTCAACACAGAATACGTCGAACTTGTGCAATAATTTTATGAACCTGCACAGTACCCTGCACCCCTTATAGTTGAGTTAATCAAAACGCACTCTCCATAATAACAGTTGAGTCTGTTCATTTCAAGGGTCGTTTTTTACTCGTTCCTCTCAATTTGGTACTTGTTCGTTGAATTCACTGTTGCAATGGAGTCGTTTAGTACATCCTATATGCTAGGAATTGAATTTTATAATGTTGTGAAATTCCTTTTTATGTGATCATCAATAAGCTGCTCATTCTTGGAGATAGTTGACAAAAGGGTTGAATTGTTGTCAATGATTTGCTTGGTGAGCGCTGTGTAGTTTTTGTTGAGTTGATCGAGCAAAAGAGATATATTGGTGTTCATATTTGCAGATAATAATGAAATTAATTCGTTTATTTTCTTCTCAGCATTATATTTTATAGCTAAAATTGATGCATTCAAAGCAATCTCATTGTTTTAAATTTTACTTATTAAATTCGACTTATTAGTCTTAATATTTTCATAGGCCTTTGATAATTACTGAGCTAATAACATATTCAGAGCGATAATATTAGCATCGAGATCTTAGCCAATATTAGTAATATTTTGAGTTGTTTCAGAAAGATAGCCAACCAGGTCAACGCATACAGTTCCGTTCAAAACGTACCCCGCTTCGCACACGCAGTCCTTCCCGTCGAACTCAAAACTATTTTAGCAGCTGGCCTTGCCGTTACTCTATACTCCGTTCAATAAATCCATTAAACAGAGCCCGTAGGTCACGAAGCCGCTTTCGCAGATGGTTAGGCAGTTCTGGCCGATGGATCCGCTAACTGTCCAGAACGCCGGGTCGGATGCGGATGCAACGTCTTTGATGCCGTTAGAGCAGATGGAGAACCCGGACGCCAGTAACACAGTTTTGGCGCCCACCTCCGCCACCAGGTTTCCCGTCTGGTCTCCGTCATTATAGAAGTAGCAGGTCATCCGGGAGTCCTGGAGCGCGAAGGCGGCCATCTCCCTCTGGATGGAGTTGACGAGTCCGGACTGATATAGCCCGTTAAGTCTGAACTGGAGCAGGCTCTTGGAGACCTGGAAGAAGAGCCCGGCGGTGGTCATTATCCCAGAGAGCTTCTGGCCGGACGCAGAGAAGACGAGGGTGGAGCTGTCTACCGAGAGGTTGCACTGGAGACAGACGAGGGCGCCGGTCACGATCGAGAAGTCGATGGTCACGTTTATTGTCGTGCCGGTGATCTTCTGGGACTCCACCTGGAGGCCGAAGACGGCGAAGGTGGTGGCCTGGGAGAACTGGACAGTGAGGTTGGAGCTTTGGACCGCCTCGGTGTAGAGGAAGACGCTGCTGCCGGCGTTGTTCAGGTTGAGGGTCTGGCCGAGGGTGTACGAGCTGAGCTCCTTTGCCTTGTGGCAGAACTGGTACTCCTTGCCGTCCGCGCTCAGTTTGGAGGCGCAGCTGGCTTTTGGCGGCGTGAAAGTTAGAGATTTGAATAGTATAGAAGAAAACATCATCATGGGGTTGGTGATTCTGGAATGGCGTTTTTATTTAGACATGAAATTATCGTATGTCACTCTTATGAGCAAGAACCACAGAATTAATAACGCACTATAAATGTACAATTGAATATCTCCTTGTACACGCATTCCAATTTTCATTCTCAGCGTATCTGACAGTTGAGAGTCAATAATATTTGCAATCAAAAAATATAAAATAACGCACTACTTGTGCATAGAGTTCTAACTAGTGTTTTCCGTCGTGCATCATAAAGTTCTAATATGTATTCATAAATGTGTGTGTAAAAATAGTACTCTAATTCGATTCATGTTAACGCATTATATGTTCATTTCTGTCTTAATTCGATACATTAGCTGGCTGCTTAGAGTCAGTTGCAATCGTAAATTATAAAATAACGAACTACTTTTACATTTGACATATTTGGCTTTAATTTTGTTTTCCATTGTGTATTATTAAGTTATGTGTGTAACATATCCAAATTAATAGTACTCTTATTCGATTCGTATTTACGCAATAAATGTTCTGCGAATCTTCGTTATATTCTTGTCTGTTTATGGTTCTTTAGAAATATTTAAATAACGCACTACTTTTGAATCAATCTGGAGTTTGCATACTTATCAATATATGGAATTTGAATATTTTGTAAAAGTTCTCCATTGGGACATAATTGGCTTGCAATTGGCTTAAACCGTTAGTACTCTTATTTGATTCGTTTTTACACACTAATCTATTTTTACTTTGACTCTATCATAACATTATTTTCAATAGAATTAGTAATTATATAATTGCATAATATTATGAATATCATAATTCAAAAGTATAGTTAAAAGTTAATTATTGTAAATTATTGTCAGTAGTACCGATAGTGCCGTTATAATTTGTATGTACAATATATGATTCAAGATCAAAGAACTATGAGTCTAAAAAAATTATAATCATTTTTATTTATTCATTTCACAATATCACAAGTGTTTGTATCCCAATTCCAATACATTAGTGGTTTGCAACAAAGAACTTCAATATTATAACGCCCTGCTACATTATCATCTAATTGTGTGTAGCAAGTATTTGGAACTGTAACCGTATAACCTTCATCTTTATAATATTTATTACAAACGTCATCAGCTTCTCCACTTGAGTAAGAACAATATATTGATGCGTGAGTATCCTCTGGTAACGTATATCTAGATTTGTGTTAACAATCTCCTTTTGCGCATTTGAGTTAGGCAATATATTTATCCATAGTAGTTTTTGCTGTCGTAATGCGATCAGTTATTACATCACGAGCGTTTGATAGATTCGTAGCTGCTTCGCTTGTTGCTGTTGTGATATTTGTGTTTATTATAGTTATGTTTCCTTTTATTTGTGCTGACTGGTTTGTGAATAGAGAACTGATTGTATTTTACAGAGTAGTTTTCATCGGTGCAACCGATGCGTTCAAAACATTGAATTGGCTTAGCATTTGTGCTTAAATTGCTGATGCATTCCCAATTATTCTGTTTTGAAGAGTAATTAAGTTGTTTTTAAGTATGGCTTGCGTTTTCATATCAATTTGAGTTAAGTTTTAGAAGAAAGTTGCATTTGAACTTTTAATGGTTTCGTTCAAATTTTAAACGTTCGCTTTCAAACTCACCTCCAAATCAATCATATTTTGCGCTAGTGAACTTTGGAACTTAGCACTCGCGTTGTCCGTTATATTTTTAAGTAAGTTAATTTAAGTTGAAGCCGAACCCAATAAATTAATTAAATTAAGACAAACGGTCCCGTTCAAAACGTACCCCGCTTCGCAAACGCAGTCCTTCCCGTCGAACTCAAAATTATTTTAGCAGCTGGCCTGACCATTAATTTGAACTCCGTTCAATAGATCCATTAAACAGAGCCCGTAGGTCACGAAGCCGCTTTCGCAGATGGTTAGGCAGTTCTGGCCGATGGATCCGCTCACTGCCCAGAACGCGGGGTCGGATGCAAATGCAACGTCTTTGATGCCGTTCGAGCAGATGGAGAACCCGGACGCCAGTAACACAGTCTTGGCGCCCACCTCCGCCACCAGGTTTCCCGTCTGGTCTCCGTCATTATAGAAGTAGCAGGTCATCCGGGAGTCCTGGAGCGCGAAGGCGGCCATCTCCCTCTGGATGGAGTTGACGAGTCCGGACTGATATAGCCCGTTAAGTCTGAACTGGAGCAAGCTCTTGGAGACCTGGAAGAAGAGCCCGGCGGTGGTCATTATCCCAGAGAGCTTCTGGCCGGACGCAGAGAAGACGAGGGTGGAGCTGTCTACCGAGAGGTTGCACTGGAGACAGACGAGCGCGCCGGTCACGATCGAGAAGTCGATGGTCACGTTGATGGTGGAGCTCGAGATCTCTTGGTTGTCTAGCTCGAAGCCGAAGACCGCGAAGACGTTCGTGCGGCCGAGCTTCACGTTGATGTTGGACTCCTTCACGGCTTCTGTGTAGACGAAGATGCTGTTGGACTGCTAGGACAAAATAAGCTGATTACTTCCACTAAGCTAGGAATTGATCAAATAATTCGCTTTCTAGCAGTAGGAGTAGATAACGTTGTTCGATTGAATGTATTTATCACAAATCGCATTATTTTGGATAGTTTTTAGTGATTATTGAAGTATAGAAGATAACATAAGCATTGATTACTAAAGGCGTGGGTGAATTATATTGCAAAATAGTTATAAAGTTATAATTAAGACGATGAATATTAAATTAATCATTATTGCGTATTTGAGATTTAAAAGTTAACATTTTGAATTAATAATTATGAATTAAATAATAGAACATTTAATAAATGTGAATAAATTACCGTAATAGAGTCAATGTATAAATAGAATCGAATTAGAGTACTAACTGTCTAACTCAAATTGCAAACAGCTTATGAAGTAATTTTTCATATTATAATATATATTATGTAATTATATAATTACTAATTCTATTGAAAATAATGTTATGATAGAGTCAAAGTAAAAATAGATTAGTGTGTAAAAACGAATCAAATAAGAGTACTAACGGTTTAAGCCAATTGCAAGCTAATTATGTCCCAATGGAGAACTTTTACAAAATATTCAAATTCCATATATTGATAAGTATGCAAACTCCAGATTGATTCAAAAGTAGTGCGTTATTTAAATATTTCTAAAGAACCATAAACAGACAATAATATAACGAAGATTCGTCGAACATTTATTGCGTAAATACGAATCGAATTAGAGTACTATTAGTTTGGAACATAACTTAATAATACACAATGGAAAACAAAATTACGGCCAAATATGTCAAATGTAAAAGTAGTTCGTTATTTTATAATTTACGATTGCAACTGACTCTAAATACCCAGCTAATGTATCGAATTAAGACAAAAATGAACATATAATGCGTTAACATGAATCGAATTAGAGTACTATTTTTACACACACATTTATGAATACATATTAGAACTTTATGATGCACGACGGAAAACACTAGTTAGAACTCTATGCACAAGTAGTGCGTTATTTTATATTTCTTGATTGCAAATATTATTGACTCTCAACTGCCAGATACGCTGAGAATGAAAATACGTGTGCAAGGAGATATTCAAATGTACATTTATAGTGCGTTATTAATTCTGTGGTTCTTGCTCATAAGAGTGATATACGATAATTTCATGTCTAAATAAAAACGCCATTCCAGAATCACCAACCCCATGATGATGTTTTCTTCTATACTATTCAAATCTCTAACTTTCACGCAGCCGAAAGCCAGCTGCGCCTCCAAACTGAGCGCGGACGGCAAGGAGTACCAGTTCTGCCACAAGGCGAAGGAGCTCAGCTCGTACACCCTCGGCCAGACCCTCAACCTGAACAACGCCGGCAGCAGCGTCTTCTTCTACACCGAGGCGGTCAAGAGCTCCAACCTCACTGTCCAGTTCTCCCAGGCCACCACCTTCGCCGTCTTCGGCCTCCAGGTGGAGTCCCAGAAGATCACCGGCACGACAATAAACGTGACCATCGACTTCTCGATCGTGACCGGCGCGCTCGTCTGTCTCCAGTGCAACCTCTCGGTAGACAGCTCCACCCTCGTCTTCTCTGCGTCCGGCCAGAAGCTCTCTGGGATAATGACCACCGCCGGGCTCTTCTTCCAGGTCTCCAAGAGCCTGCTCCAGTTCAGACTTAACGGGCTATATCAGTCCGGACTCGTCAACTCCATCCAGAGGGAGATGGCCGCCTTCGCGCTCCAGGACTCCCGGATGACCTGCTACTTCTATAATGACGGAGACCAGACGGGAAACCTGGTGGCGGAGGTGGGCGCCAAAACTGTGTTACTGGCGTCCGGGTTCTCCATCTGCTCGAACGGCATCAAAGACGTTGCATTTGCATCCGACCCCGCGTTCTGGGCAGTGAGCGGATCCATCGGCCAGAACTGCCTAACCATCTGCGAAAGCGGCTTCGTGACCTACGGGCTCTGTTTAATGGATCTATTGAACGGAGTTCAAATTAATGGTCAGGCCAGCTGCTAAAATAATTTTGAGTTCGACGGGAAGGACTGCGTGTGCGAAGCGGGGTACGTTTTGAACGGA
The DNA here is from genome assembly GCA_963988835.1 of Hexamita inflata. NCBI lineage: Eukaryota > Fornicata > Diplomonadida > Hexamitidae > Hexamita > Hexamita inflata. The sequence continues at coordinate 572,857 of CAXDID010001177.1, forward strand.
ACTGTTTGCGTTGACCTGGTTGGCTATCTTCAGAATCTTACATTAAATACAATTAATGCAAACTAATTCCTAGTCACAACTTATAATAACCTAGATTTATAACTTTAGTAAACAATCAATAAGCTTTAATCTGAGATATCTGGAAACCAAAGTGCATTAATGACCAATCTTACAAAAGTTATAACATCCATCAATAATAGCATTGATAGCTATGTAAACCAAACTTAAGCCTATATATCTGGAAACACTAGTTAAATTGATTCATACCTGGCTGGAAATATATCTCAACTCAAATTGCTCCTTCAATACAACTAGAGCAACTTATCAGCCTATGTGAAGACAACCGAAAATAATTTATTAACAACACTGGCTGCGAATTTTGATTAACTAAATACATATCTAGATAATAATGTAAGTTCTGTAAATTCAAAACTTCACACTCTTTCTTACAACAATAATTACACTATCAAAGATATTGCTAGCGATAGCACCTACTCAATTAATAGCATATATTCCTCCCAACTCAGTGATATTCTTGAAGTTGAATGTAATATAGGTTAGTGCAAAACTGTTAAAGCGAACGGAGTACAAAATTTTTGTTCAAATTCAGCTAGAGTCACTGCTGCTTGTAGTGCTTAATCAGGTAATTACAATAATGTAAAGTCAGGCACTTGTTACGACTATTACAATTCAACTTCTAGTAAATATATGTATGTGGTATACTGTTGCAGAGATCAAGGATACTGGAGCGGTTCGTCATGTAAATATCCCCCATTTTGATAATCACGATTTGAAGTTAATATAATTTTAAATATCACTTTTCCATTATCAGTTTCCACTATCATATCTTCACTTTATCTATTATTAAAATGAATCACTTAAAATCTCTAGGACGTCAGTTCGCGTGGGTTCAAACCTCACTGTCTTCATCTCATCAATCATGAATCCGAACTCAGAAGAAATAAGATGAAATAAGTAATATATTTTATTGTAATATTTCAAAATATAAACACTAATTTATATTTTTGTATAAACTCATTTGGATAACTCCTCTTCTAATACTTTAAGATTTCTTTTGATTTCGTCTAAATCGAACTCGTACAAAAACAATTCAACTGATTTGGCTTCAACTTCGTTAACCTTCGTCGTTCCCATTTCCAAATCGTATTCTGTTGGTTAAATTGGTTTACCAAAGTACAAAGCCATTCTATTGTCGACAGTGTGAACATATCTTTATAATCTTCCAATGAGATCATCATCAGCTTGCTTCACCTCGCAGATATTTCCTAGTTCTAGTTGTCTTAATGTCTTTCTCAACTCGTCATGATCGCGTTTAAACTTGTACCACCGGGCTTTGAGAGTTGATTCTTCAACATAAAACGAAAACTGTTTCTTTATCAAGCTCCAGTTTTCTCCATGAGCGATAACATTCACCATCAGTTTTAAAAGATCACCTTCTGTCCACGAATGGTAAGTTTTCGGATTTGCAAGCTACCTATTGCTGTATTGCGATTTTAACTACAAAGATGTATGTTCTGGGAATTATAGTTGCACTTACTTCCAGTTTATGGTACCGTGCTTTGTTTTACATACTTTTACGGTCTCATCTAAACGGATATTTTCGCTTTCAGTCCACTTCTTATATATTTTCGGTTAGTTCATTGATGAGGTGAAAGTGTAAAATATTTGAACGCATATAAAGTCTTTAGTACATTTCCAAAGCGAAAATTAAGTTAACAGAAAGTTGATAGAATTTAAATTTGTGACTGATACAACTACGGATAATAATACTGTTATATTATGTTTAAGACGTGGAATTTCGATAACTGGTATCATTTATAACAAAAATGCAATAAAATATTTTCTCACAAATTTACAACTTTTCTAATGGGACAAAAATAAATCTGTATTTTTCTTAGCTTATAGTACGTATTATACTTATTGATAATTATGATAATAGGATACAAAATATTGTACCAAATTTGAAAATATTACTGTATATTATTGTATAAGTTATGGAATTAGTTATAACATGAGGCTTTGTTTAGTATTTACACTTTAGTGAAAACTAATCCATATGAATTCTCAATTAAATTTTATAACATTGAATAACTAAAAGTATACAAATGAAAATATCACGTACTATATTATATAATGAAAAATTGATGATAAGGTTACAGTTAAGTGAGTCATTTTATAATGAAAAATTAATTCCCAAATCATTGTTCTTTTGAATGTACATTTTTAAATACTTTTTAACTCTCTTTTAATAAAAACATTAATTTTGTATGTAGTGTCAATTAGTCTAAATCTTTTTCACTTTCTTTCGTGCACGAGAACGACTCCGTATCCATGGTCTTCTTTTCTGAGCACGACTCTTTCTTCGACAGGTCCCATGGTGAGTTTGAGTCTTTCGTAGAATTCAACTTGTTATTGTGTGTAGCTGAGTTTTGGTTTGAAGTCGAATCTGTCATCTTTTTACTTCTGTGTTTCGTCGAATTTCATTTTGTTTTGGCTGTATTTGAGTACATTCATGTGTTATCGTTCGAAGACGTTTTCCGGGTTCTGCACCATTTATTTCGCGTATTCTGTAATTTGAGGTTCGAAAGTGCATTCTTTCAAGTTTTCAATTTCTTTTTACTTTTGTATGAGTTCTTTTTCCTTTTGCAGTTTTTCTATTTTGGAGCGGGAGGTACTGAGCCACTTCAGGTTTCTGTTGTACATATCGTCGTTTTTGCTTGGTAATTTTATCTTTGTGAATTGTGGTTTGCGAACTGGGCTCAAAAGTTATTGTTTTTGAACGCGTCGTTTTGAGTCGTTGTACAAAGATTCGAACACTTTTGATTTTTTGTGCCTGGACGGGGATTGGACCTGAACATCCTCCGACGACTCGAACCCAGAATTAATCTCGTTGTTGCTGTGAACGGATAAACGAATTGGTTCAAGTGCTGGATATTCAATTTGAACGTTTTTATTCGTTTGAATCACCAACTGTTGCTTTTACTTCTGCTGGAGCTGCTAACGCCTGCTTTTTGACAAACGGTCTATTTACTCCTGCTGGTATTTCAATGAAGGTTAGATATGGCTGTCCTTGGGCTAGAATTGAATCGTTTGCAGATTTTCCTCATAGTTGCTTATCTCAGACTCAATGTATTTAGCTAGAGGCTTAATAGTGGATTTTTCAAGCTAATACTCCTCTACAAAGTTCTCAGCAAGGCGTTGAGCAGAAATACCCTCAAAAACCTCGAGCTGCTGCGTTTGACCATCATTTGTCTCGATATCCAGAATAACAATAGTTTTCATTTTCCGGAGCGGTAACATAAATTTGTAACATATCGACAAATATAAGAAACAACACTTCAAATTTTATAAGCTGTTCTGTATATTAAACCTAATGAAAGAACTGTCCAATAACAAATTAAATTTGATATTGATGTCTTAAACTTTTAAATAACCAAACTCACTCAGTAAATACAAGAGCTAACTTAATAACTTAAAGTATCCACAATATTCTTTAAAAGAAATAAACGATCGTCATGGAAATAACAGAGACCAATTGAAGAACTAACTGTTGAAATATTGCTAGACTTCTATAAAGCTAATAGAGAATCGCCATTCGAATTCAGAACATTTTTGGTTGAAAAAACTGTGATAAAAAAGACACATGAAGATTTACTAACTCAGAAAAAGTATTTAACAGTAGATTATTATGGCTGTATTTAATTCAGTGATGGTAGGTAAGAAGCACTTAAAGAAATAGAAGTTGTTATACATAAAGATCAATTAGAAGAAGTATTAGAAATCCTTGGACTTCATGAAATGATATGCGATTGAATTAAAAGCTTAATTTTTCAATAAATGAGTCGCTTAACATTATCATCAGTTATGTAAATATAAATCAATGTACTTTTATATATCATTAATTAATTGAATTGTATTAATTATTATTAAGTCATATACTAAATCACCAGTAACAATATTTCAAATTAATGTTCTATCGTATATTTGGAAATGCTATTTTTTATAAATTTTGGACATTTTACTTATCATTACTTGATAAATGAAGAATCCGTACGCAAAAATGTATCCATTCTGAAATACTAGTACGTATTTGTCCCATATTCAAAATGGTATAATGCTACAAACTTCGATATTATTTCACAATTTTGATTGTTCACCTCTTTACATGTTATCTATCAATCTAGTTTATCTACATTTTAGCTTATAATATAGGACAAATCCATTAATCTACTATTAAACTCCATATCAATCTTAAAACGTGTTTATTCACACAAATTTATGTTAAAATTATATTTCGAGTGCAAAAATTCTATATGTGTTCTGTTCTAAGCGGGAAACGATCAACAACCTGATACTGAACCAAAACACCAACTTCGTTTTAAACTAATAGTATTCTGCTTCCCAGCACCATTCCGTCTTCCACGATACTTACAAAGTTTAGAACCTGATCGTATCCTCTCAGATATCAAACAACCAAGCAAGTTCAATCTCTACCTCATTTTCCACTTTCGGTCACTAAAATGATATTTCTCTCACCCAGATAAGCTTGAACCTGGAACTCACTTCAGCCTACTCCAGAGCTTCATTCTTGAGCATAACTCTCCAAGACCTGAAAGTAGTCCAGTCCGCCTTTAACTTCACCGGAACCTCCGAAAACATCTCATCTCTGGTAGATATACTGGATTCCAAGGCGATCATCAACCAAGTAAAACTGAACATAAACCTGGCTGGAAAGTACGCTTCCGGGCTCGCGATGACCATGAAGCCGGAAGCGACCATTTCAGTGAGCAACCTGAAGATGTTTGGAGTCATCGCCGCGGACGTCCTGGCAGCTTTGATATCCATGAGTTAGTCCAGCAGTGCAGATATTTAAGGAACCATCTGCGTTTAGATTTTAGGATCTTCTTGCTCCAGCTGCCTCCAGTTCAGCATGGCTACCTGTTGTCCTTCTGACTCCAAGATAGTGAAGATAAACGACTTCTACACCTGTTCCTGCAGCGATTCTACGAAGACCCTCCTGGACCCGCTCGCTCCCGGCTCCACTTCGTGCGTGTGCAGAGAGAGCTACTTCGCGAGTTATTCCTCTTGCGCCTAGTGTCCAGCCGATTCCACTTCGGCCAAGAACTCCGCCTCGTGCTCCTGTTCATAACAGTTCCAGGCCCACAACTCGGTCAACAACTCCTGCGACTGCACTCCTTCGTACTCCACCAAGATAAACGGAATCTGCTCATGTTGCCCCGGGGCTTCAATCCAGGGAAACACTTGCCAGTGCACGCTCGGAGCCACGAGAGTCGGGGATACCTGCGTCTGCACCGCCGGCGCCACTTTGATAAACGATGTTTGCGTTTGTCCAACCGGCGCCGTTCTCACCGCCCAGGGAACCTGCTAATGCCCGGAGTTCTCGACCTTGGTGAACAACGGTGGCGTCTATTCCTGCCAGTGCATGGCCGGCGGCTCCATTTCCGGGACCTCGTGCGTCTGCACCACCGGCGCGACCTTGACTTCTGGATAATGTGTATGTCCAACCGGGGCCACTTTGACTGGAGGTGTCTGTGTGTGTCCGACGAATTCAAACCTGGTCCAAAGCGGCGGCTCTTACATTTGTCAGTGCAACTCGAACATGGTTTTGTCCGGCTCTTCTTGTAATTGTATCACCAACGCCTATCTTTCCGGTTCGTCGTGCCTCTGCCCAACTTCGGCCGCCGTTTCTGGCGGCTCTTGCGTTTGCCCGACTGGAGCCACGATTTCTGGAACATCCTGCGTCTGTCCGTCCGGCGCCGTGGTTTCGGGAAGCACGTGCCAGTGCCCGACCTACGGCTCCTTGGTGAACACGGCCGGTATTTACTCCTGCAAGTGCAGCGCCAACATGGTTCTCTCCGGAAACTCCTGCGTTTGTATTCCGAACGGGTATCTTTCAGGCTCTTCGTGCCTCTGTCCGGCGAGTTCAACTTTAACCAATGGAGCTTGCGTTTGTCCGACTGGTTCTTATGCCTCCGGTGCTTCTTGCCTTTGCTACGCTGGCGCCACGATGTAATCGAATCAATGTGTTTGTACAGCCGGAGCGACCATGAACGCCTCTGGATACTGCATTTGTCCAAAGGGAGCTACCGTTTCGGGCGGGTCTTGCGTGTGTCCAGCTGGTTCTTCAGTTTCTGGCACTTCGTGCGTCTGTACAACTGGAGCAGTTATGACCTCAGGCCAATGTGTTTGTCCATCTGGAGCGATTTTGACGGGCGGAATATGTTAATGTCCCGCAAACGGAAAGTTGGTCTAGAGTGGAAATTCTTACATCTGTTAGTGCAATTCGAACATGTTTCTTTCCGGCTCTACTTGCGTCTGTATTACGAACGCGTACCTTTCCGGTTCTTCTTGTCTTTGTCCAACTGGAGCAGCTGTTTCTGGCTCGTCATGTATTTGTCCGACGGGAGCTGTAATTTCAGGAAATTCGTGTTAATGCCCAACTTACTCCACCTTGGTGAACAACGCCGGCGTCTATTCCTGCCAGTGCATGGCCGGCGGCTCCATTTCCGGGACCTCGTGCGTCTGCACCACCGGCGCGACCTTGACTTCTGGATAATGTGTATGTCCAACCGGGGCCACTTTGACTGGAGGTGTCTGCGTGTGTCCGACGAATTCAAACCTGGTCCAAAGCGGCGGCTCTTATATCTGTCAGTGCAACTCGAACGTGGTTTTGTCCGGCTCTTCTTGTAATTGTATCACCAACGCCTATCTTTCCGGTTCGTCGTGCCTCTGCCCAACTTCGGCCGCCGTTTCTGGCGGCTCTTGCGTTTGCCCGACTGGAGCCACGATTTCTGGAACATCCTGCGTCTGTCCGTCCGGCGCCGTGGTTTCGGGAAGCACGTGCCAGTGCCCGACCTACGGCTCCTTGGTGAACACGGCCGGTATTTACTCCTGCAAGTGCAGCGCCAACATGGTTCTCTCCGGAAACTCCTGTGTTTGTATTCCTAACGGGTATCTATCCGGCTCTTCATGCCTCTGTCCGGCGAGTTCAACTTTAACCAATGGAGCTTGCGTTTGTCCGACTGGTTCTTATGCCTCCGGTGCTTCTTGCCTTTGCTACGCTGGCGCCACGATGTAATCGAATCAATGTGTTTGTACGGCCGGAGCGACCATGAACGCCTCTGGATACTGCATTTGTCCAAAGGGAGCTACCGTTTCGGGCGGGTCTTGCGTGTGTCCAGCTGGTTCTTCAGTTTCTGGCACTTCGTGCGTCTGTACAACTGGAGCAGTTATGACCTCAGGCCAATGTGTTTGTCCATCTGGAGCGATTTTGACGGGCGGAATATGTTAATGTCCCGCAAACGGAAAGTTGGTCTAGAGTGGAAATTCTTACATCTGTTAGTGCAATTCGAACATGTTTCTTTCCGGCTCTACTTGCGTCTGTATTACGAACGCGTACCTTTCCGGTTCTTCTTGTCTTTGTCCAACTGGAGCAGCTGTTTCTGGCTCGTCATGTATTTGTCCGACGGGAGCTGTAATTTCAGGAAATTCGTGTTAATGCCCAACTTACTCCACCTTGGTGAACAACGCCGGCGTCTATTCCTGCCAGTGCATGGCCGGCGGCTCCATTTCCGGGACCTCGTGCGTCTGCACCACCGGCGCGACCTTGACTTCTGGATAATGTGTATGTCCAACCGGAGCCACTTTGACTGGAGGAGTCTGCGTGTGTCCGACGAATTCAAACCTGGTCCAAAGCGGCGGCTCTTATATCTGTCAGTGCAACTCGAACATGGTTTTGTCCGGCTCTTCTTGTAATTGTATCACCAACGCCTATCTTTCCGGTTCGTCGTGCCTCTGCCCAACTTCGGCCGCCGTTTCTGGCGGCTCTTGCGTTTGCCCGACTGGAGCCACGATTTCTGGAACATCCTGCGTCTGTACGTCCGGCGCCGTGGTTTCGGGAAGCACGTGCCAGTGCCCGACCTACGGCTCCTTGGTGAACACGGCCGGTATTTACTCCTGCAAGTGCAGCGCCAACATGGTTCTCTCCGGAAACTCCTGCGTTTGTATTCCGAACGGGTATCTTTCAGGCTCTTCCTGCCTCTGTCCAGCGAGTTCAACTTTAACCAATGGAGCTTGCGTTTGTCCGACTGGTTCTTATGCCTCCGGTGCTTCTTGCCTTTGCTACGCTGGCGCCACGATGTAATCGAATCAATGTGTTTGTACGGCCGGAGCGACCATGAACGCGTCTGGATACTGCATTTGTCCAAAGGGAGCAACGCTGGATGCAAACGGAAACTGCGCGTGCACCGAAGTAAAAGACTCGGTATGGAAAGACAATTAGTGTTAATGCTACACTGATTATAGTTCAGGTAATCAGTTCAGCCTTGGAGAATTATATTGCCAGAATTTGAATTAATGTTGTTCTGAAATATTTGAGATAACAGACAATTCTTTTATTTATTATTTTCAATGTTCTGATGATAGTAGATACGCTGATTGTACTTAATTTGAATATGTAACATGATATAATTTTGGTTTAACTATTAACTATTTGATGCTTGTAGGAGTGAAAATAACAAAGTAGTAATCTATTCCAATTAAATAGAATATTCTGTATTTAGTAATGTAAAAGTTAAGTTATCTAGCTTATATTTCGATTTAATTCTTTAAGTATTTGTAAACAATCAAATTCTTCTTTCTGTAGTTATTATTATTTCAGTTTCAAGTCTAATAATGTCTAATTAAAATATATATTATTTTTACTAGGCTATAGTAAAATAACTATCTATTTGAATTTGAATTTATTAATAAATTGAGTGCATCGCACTCACGAACAAATACTTTCACCACCTTCATTATTTTCCACCTTATTTATTTTCATTTAATTGTTTTGACCGTTTTAAAAACGTACTTTACGTTCCTCGCGATTCGTTGAATATTCTCTTGAATGGTTTCCGTTTATTGTTCCAAAAGGTCGCAAAAGTTAAGCTCCTTCACGACATACGCGAGCGTTTTCTTCATTTTCGCGTAAAATTCGACCGTTTTCTCGTTCTTAGGAATATTTTCGCTCTTCTTTCTTATGTTCTGGAACCCGGACGCGCTCTCTGAGCTGGGCTAGGTTAAGAGATGCGTTAATGATGAGGACGACTGATTTTAAAAGGTCTGCGGAATCGCATCCAGGATCTTGGGCACCTTCGTTTCTCAGTTTTTTTGCTCGTTGTTGTCGGCTTGCGTGATATTCTTGTATATTTTTACGTGCGCATCTCAAATACGTGCGAATGTAGCCACTTTAACACTACTTAATTGAATTCGTACGCTGTATGTTTGGAGCGCAATAATTTTAGCATGCATTATAAATCATTATAACATGATAACATATATAGAATGCATGGCTCATGTAGTTATCTAAACGATTATATGGATATTGTATGAATATAACTAGCATTTATATAACACATTATTAACTTAAAATTTAATTATAAACATTATATAAGTAAAGCATCAAGATTATAAATAATAACTTAAAAATTTTAATAATACAATATTCTATAGTACTATATTACCCCATGTTGGGAATATATTGTTTTAAATGAAAGTTTAAGCTTATTTTTACTCTTGCCCTGTGTCTAAATACTACTTTGATCCTTTCATTGATTGAAGTGGGACAACATTATATTAATATTCTTGTATATAGTAATTTAACATTAAAAAAATATATGATACCAAAGATCTAATTTAAAAATAGATGGTGGAGTGAATATATTAATTGATGTTAATTATACTATTAAAAGCTCATCCCGTCTATTGAAATTACCACTTTCCAAATGACACTATAAAAATGCGATTTATGAAATGTTTGATAATACGCAAGTTGCGTGAGAGGTTGATTTGCTGCTTTTGCATTGCTTGATGGCGGTTGCCTTTGATCCATTGCTTCATTAACTTGATTAAGGTTCCTTCTTATTATATAGTAGGCAGTCTAACTATTTCTAAGGTTCATTCCTGTTCATAAACTATTTCTGATATTATTTTATATTAAGTTTACTAAGTATCATTTTGATTATATTAATGCATTAAATTGATTCTAAGATTATATTTTAAATCCCTACTCAACCAAAAGCAGAAGTAATCAGTAATATTTTGAAATATTACTTATTTCTTTCCAACTTTCAACAAAAAGATTCTCAAAACAAACTCCATTAGTTCGAAAGAGCTAGTGATTCTGTAAGGAGTTTTTTCGTGCGGATGCAAGAAAGGAAAGGTGAGATCAGAGAAAAAGATAGAAAAAGGGTGACCAGTATGGACGTAATTTACGGTGTGATGTCTTTCTTTATACGTATTTTACATTTGATATCTTCTATTTTTATTAATATTCTAAATTTAGGAATGGTAAATTGGACAGATTTATGTTTTCGATAATGGTATGTATGATTGATATGAAATGTCCCATATCATGTTATTTAATTAATTTTAGTCAATTTAGAATTAAATAATAATTATATGATTATCTTATGGGAATTTGAGTATACGTAAATATGTAATGTAAAAATGGATACAAACTTTATTATAACAATACATAGATATATGTATTATGTATATAAATTAAACATACATGTTGTTTCATCGTACACATTTTCAGAAGAAAGTCTCGGTTTACAATAATTCAAACAAAACAAAATTACAATATTATAATAACATTTTTATGATTATAAAACACCTCTTTAATATGCTATCACTTTTACTTATTTTAAATAGCATAACTAAGAATAGTAATTATAACATACCCGCTTATCAGTAAAAAGATAAACAAATGAAGTATCGTCTTAATCAACTTGTTTTGTGTTAAAACACTGTTGTAAGCACCAAAATGTTGTACGTGTTCTGTTCAAAGCGAGAAACGATCAACAACCTGATACTGAACCAAAACACAAATTTTGTTCTAGATTACTAGTATTCTACTTCCCAACACCATTCCGTCTTCCACGATACTTACAAAGTTTAGAACCTGATCGTATCCTCACAAATCACAACTAACCAAGCGAACTCAATCTCTACCTCATTTTCCACTTTCGGTCACTAAAATGATATTTCTCTCACCCAGATAAGCTTGAACCTGGAACTCACTTCCAGCTACTCCAGAGCTTCCTTCTTGAGTCTAACTCTTCAAGACCTGAAAGTAGTCCAGTCCGCCTTCAACTTCACCGGAACCTCCGAAAACATCTCATCTCTAGTCGATGTCTTAGATTCCAAGGCGATCATCAACCAAGTAAAACTGAACATAAACCTGGCTGGAAAGTACGCTTCCGGGCTCGCGATGACCATGAAGCCGGAAGCGACCATTACAATAAGCAATCTGAAGATGTTCGGAGTCATCACCGCGGACGTCCTGGCAGCTTTGATATCCATGAGTTAGTCCAGCAGTGCAGATATTTAAGGAACCATCTGCGTTTAGATTTTAGGATCTTCTTGCTCCAGCTGCCTCCAGTTCAGCATGGCTACCTGTTGTCCTTCTGACTCCAAGATAGTGAAGGTGAACGACTTCTACACCTGTTCCTGTATTGATTCTACGAAGACCCTCCTGGACCCGCTCGCTCCCGGCTCCACTTCGTGCGTGTGCAGAGAGAGCTACTTCGCTAGTTATTCCGCTTGCGCCTAGTGTCCAGCCGATTCAACTTCGGCCAAGAACTCCGCCTCGTGCTCCTGTTCTTAGCAGTTCCAGGCCCACAACACGGTAAACAACTCCTGCGACTGCACCCCTTCGTACTCCACCAAGATAAACGGAATCTGTTCCTGTTGTCCCGGGGCTTCAATCCAGGAAAACACTTGTCAGTGCACGCTTGGAGCCACGAGAGTCGGGGATGCTTGCGTCTGCACCGCTGGCGCCACTTTGATAAACGATGTTTGTGTTTGTCCAACCGGCGCCGTTCTCACCGCTCAAGGAACCTGCTAGTGCCCAACTTACTCCACCTTGGTGAACAACGCCGGCGTCTACTCCTGCAAGTGCATGGCCGGCGGCTCAATTTCTGGGACCTCGTGCGTCTGCACCACCGGCGCGACCTTGACTTCTGGATAATGCGTTTGTCCAACCGGAGCCACTTTGACTGGAAACGTCTGCATGTGTCCGACGAACGGGAACCTGGTTCTAAGCGGCGGCTCTTACATCTGTTAGTGCAACTCGAACATGGTTTTGTCCGGCTCTTCTTGTATTTGTATTCAAAACGCATATCCTCAGGATAACTATTGTTTGTGTCCAACTTCGGCAACCGTTATAAACAATATTTGCACCTGTCCGACTGGAGCGACTATTTCTGGAACTTCCTGTGTTTGCCCTACTGGTGCCGTGGTTTCTGGAAATATATGTTAATGCGCATTGTACTCAACTTTAGTGAACAACTAGGGAATATATTCTTGTCAATGTAACGCAAATATGGTTCTCTCCGGAAACGCCTGTGTTTGTATTCCGAACGGGTATCTTTCAGGCTCTTCGTGCCTCTGTCCGGCGAGTTCAACTTTAAGCAACGGAGCTTGCGTTTGTCCGACTGGTTCTTACGCGTCCGGTGCTTCTTGTCTCTGCTACGCTGGCGCCACGATGTAATCGAATCAATGTATTTGTACAGCCGGAGCGACCATGAACTCCTCTGGATACTGTATTTGTCCAAAGGGAGCTACGCTGGACGCAAACGGAAACTGCGCTTGTACTGAAGTTAAAGATTCGTTTTGGTCTGATAATAGGTGCAAATGTGATAAAGACTATTCTGGCTCACATGTTAACGATGGTAACTATTATTGTTAAAATCTCAATATGTGCTGTTCTGAAATATATATTCTTATTGGAAGTGATTATTACATATGTTCGGACGATAATCGCCATGATGACTGTTCAGAATACGAATATGTTACTTGAGACTGATCCTTATTCATCTTTAATATACTACTACAATATTTGTGTTTTATAAATTTACATGTACATTTTATTAAGTGAAATAACAATATACAAATATTGGTATTTGAATTAAATAAATTTGAACTAAATTTACATCTGAAATCCACAAAGCTTCATTTTCAGCTTAATTCTCAGTTTAATTTTATTATGCAGCATGAAACCCACTCCACCATATGAGCAACCCAAAACAGTACAAGAAGTGGACCGAGTCCGAGAACCTCCGTTTGGACGAAACCGTTAAATAATGCCGCACTAAACACGGAACCATAAACTGGAAATAAGTTCAGATTTATTTTCCCGAACACACCTCATTGCAACTTAAATCGCAATTTAGTAACAAACAGCTCGCGAACCCAAAAACGTACCACTCCTGGACCGAATCGGATCTTTACAAATTAATGATAAATGTGTTGACTCACGGAGAAAACTGGTCGTATATTAAAACGCAATTCAACTTTGAAGTTGAAGAATCAACACTTAAAGCAAGGTGGTACAAATACAAACGAGACCACGAGGAGCTAAAAAGAGTTCTGAAGCAAATCGAAGTCGGACAAATAAATCAAGTTCAATAAGTGGACAAAGAAGTACTACAAAGTGCATAAAATTACTTCCACACAGTTGAAAACAGAGCAGCAGTTTATTTCGGGTAATAAATACAACCAACCGAATACGATCTGCAAATGGGACCCACCAAACTCAGCGATGTTGAAATTAAACCAATGGAAATGTTCCTAAGCGAATTCGACCTCGAAGAAATAAAGAAAAACATCAAAATACTAGAAAGCATGCTCACACAGTGATTAAATAGTTGTAGAAAGTGAAAATTTACTGATTATTTATATCTAAAACATTTAACTTACTAAAATTAATCTAAAAATAACTGAAACAACACCAATAATTTACTAAAGATAATAAATACTATTTTAAGACTTATTATGTTATTTCCACATCATTATGCGTGGAACCAAATACAAACCAAATTCATATACAGCTCGCTCTAAAATTCTTCTCATGCCACCGTCATATCCTAGTTTAACATATGAATAAAATCAATATATAAACGATTCTTAACTTTTGTTATAGCTTCATAGAATAACGTTTGATCGGTAAGTTACTCCAAAACTCCAACATGAATCAGTAAGTTACTCAAAGTTCTTAAAACATATGAAAATGAAGATTAAAGAAGATAAATGAATCAAGTTAAGATAAATGAATCAAGTTATTGAAGAAGTATATGTAAATATGTGTAATGGATCGGGGAGGCCTTCAAAAGTGGATCACATCGTGAAAATTATTTTGTTTTATTTTACATATTTACTACTTCTTTAATCGTGTCCCTCTATTTTAAAAATTCTCCATACGAAAAAACCACCTCCGGGACCGCCAAATACTGAACCACCCCAAAACTAATTTTTAAGATATTTCCTCCAATTTCGAAGCTACAACGCTACCACTGTTATGGCTGTGTATATTGATTAGTAAGTGTTCTACCCTGAGTGATTCGACAAATTGGAGTTTACTTTTATAACATGGACAGCTACTCATGAATCAATGAGATTATTAATTTATATTGATTCTGCGGCGAATTAAATCTTACGAGACGAATACTAAAATAGCAATTAAGTAAAAATAAGTGTCTTCGTTTTTTGGTATAATATATTAGAAGAGTTATAAAATTTTGAATTTTGCATTTGGGATTGAAAAATACTTGCCTTTATGTTAGATACTAGTAATTCATAACATACTGTAATTTACATTATTTAGTGTTCTTGATCATTTTAGTGTAATTACATTTCAAATCTGTAAATTATTAAGCATATAAATATAAATAATGCAACTTTTAAAATAAATAATTCACTCCAAATATGCTGGTTGAGTACAAATTGATCAGAAATGTACAAAACTAAGTAAAACCATGAAACTTTAATAAAAGCTTGAGATAAAATTCATTGTCAAATTTTTAAGATCGTAATCTTTAACTAGGTGAATAATTATAATATTTACCAGAAACTTTTCGTCGTGAGCTAAAATTTCAGGTCCAAATGATAATCGCTAAAATTTCCAACAAAATAAAGATTCAAGATGAATATTAAACCATGAATATCTACTAATTTAAGAAATTAAAAATAATTTAGAAATACTCTTGATTATTTGATGTTCAAATAGTTATTACATGCATATTCAAGTGATTAAATGTGTCCAGTGTGCAAGTCGTATAGTGAATGTAGTTAAGTAAATAACAATTAATAAATTAAATAGTTATAAATAGAATAATATCAGAAATCTAATAATATTTTGATTAATAGACAATCATCCACTCCAATGATCAAAAATGAGACTGGAACCATCTCAAATATAATTTATAAAAATTTAAATTATTATGGGGGTGATACTGCACATGAATATTTTATTTTAAAAAGGTCTTTGAAATATCAAAACGTCATGAAAACTCTAAGTCAATTTGAAGGCCTCCTAGATTGTAATGGAAAGAAAAAGCATGAAAAAATGTAGCGAAGTAATTTTGATTGAAAAGAATTGAACTTTGATTTATAGTATCAACTATTATGTTATTAAAAATAAAGATTGCTTTCTAAACCTAATAAGTGAGTAATAGGTGAGTATAAGTAAAATTAAGTAAATATAGTATAAACATGTATAAACTTAGTATGTGTACCATTTTGGCCGAGTGGTTAAGGCGAGTGACTTAAGATCTCTTGGGCGTCAGTCCGCGTGGGTTCAATCCCCACAGATGGTATTTTTTCAAATTTATGGATATTTTGACGCCCTCAAAGGTTTATAACGCGATACTGAACCAGTATAAACGAAAGTTAAGTGAGTGAGCCGATATACGTATATACGTATATACATTAGTTAGTTCGGCACTTGAACTAACATTATTCCTCGGAAGTTATCTTTGTAACTGTTGTAGTATATTGTTTCATAGATATCATTAGATACTAATCAAAATCTATTATTATTTGTACATACAAATGTATCTTTGTTTAATGTTATCTTTTCATTGAAGATAACATTGGAAGATAACATTTGAATATATAATATAAAATAAAATAACAACGATTATGATAGTTATTTTCACTTCTAATACTATGAAAAAGTTATTTTAGAAACCAGACTTCAAACCATCAGACGAAATGTTAACATTACTACAATAATTAGGTATTACATTAAAAATTATCGAATAAAATATTCCCAAAGTTAATAGCAATTTTAAATTACTTTAACTATTGTGTTTCCCCACTATTAAAACTGCGTGCCCTAAATAACTTGATATAACCATCACAACAATTAAATAGCTTATCAAGGACTATGGTAATTAACCAGTTAGAAAAGGACTGTAATCGTCTGGTTTGAATTTTGAATTGCTCCAAATTTAAATTAATAACTATAAATTCGTTGATGAACAATTGGAATCCTTCGAAAAAGAGACTGAAGAGAAGTGTTCTTCAACATTTGACATCGAAGAAATATATACTTTGAGATTTAAATCCAAATAGGGAAATGTAATGATGCATTACTCAAAATAAACTTACTTCAGGTAAATATTCAAAGACTTGAAGCTAAATGGTGATAATAAAATCAAATTACTTGGCAAAGAACAGAACGTGAGTTACAATGATGAATTAACATTGGAAGATTACGGGGTGGTCGATAAAAGCACTTTATACATCGTGTGATCTTTTTATCTCTAAATTATAATAAAATTAAACTTGTTTATATTATTAGCTTTTTATTGTTGATAAGGTTAAGAACATTATTCAATTAAATTATGAGGACAATAAACAATATAATTACTTTTTAGTATTCGTTAAAATGAAATTTGTTTATAGAAAATTAGAATACAACACTAAAAATAGAATATTAATGAATTTATAATGTTATAACATAAATAACTATTTGTAGTGTAAACTATACGTTTTTAACGTACTCATACATCATATAATAAAATGCAAATATATACACTATTGTTATGATATAGATAATAACCTTATCCACACCCATCATCTCTGAAAATTTAATAACCTAACATTAATGTTATATAAATATTAATAACACAGTAATAACACGATAAAGTATAAAACAATACTATCATTTCTGAATTGATATAATTTGATGACATCTCAAATAATTAACACTGAAAATATAGAGTCCTTTATGTACAGGAGTAAAGAACGCGTTAAAATGAATACATCATTTTTTAATGTTTCTTGTGATTGAAGTAATTGATTATTGAGTGGATGTTTTTGAGATGTACCAAAAGAGTGAGCCGATATATATAACCTTATGATATTGACACAAAAAATACATACCAAGTTTAGCGAATCGATAAAAATAGAAAATATTTTAATGAGTAGTAGTTGTTTAAATGGTTTAAAGACATATGTGCTACTCTCCACATCTAGAAGTAAATGAAATAGCAATCACACTTTTATTTAGACCCAATATAATTCCAGCAAAGCGCACTACCCACTATCTAGTCATTGAAGTACGCCTACTCTGGTTTCAATTCTAATATAACAATCGGATAAATCTTTGGAATGATTGAGTAGCTCAATGTAGACTAGCTCCATGAGTTTTGGGTCATCATGTCTCAAATCCATTCGTGCGAAGTGATGCACATACAAAAATGTTGTGTTAACTTAAAAAATACATTTCAAAACTCATTAAACAGTTTCAAGAATAATAAGACTTAAATGCAAAATAATACAAATAAATAGAACAAATAAATAGAAAAGTGTTTGAACAATAAGGCATTGGTTAAAAGTGCTTTAGTTCAAGTGGTAAGTGATTTCAATGTTCATGTGAACGACTCAATTTCAGACAGAGACTTGTGCATTTTAGTGAACCAAACTGTATAATAAGATAAAACTCAATAGTTCTGGAACAAAGTAGCTTAAATTGTTCCTTCCAAGAACAAGAAATAAGTATATGACTTCTACCGCATCTTGTTCTCGAAGGCTCTCTACGATTCCCAGATCACCAGAGAAGATACAAAGTAAATCGAATAGTTGAACACTTTATATTCAGATGAAAAACCATCAGTGCTCGCCCAGTTGTTTTTAGATAAAACTGGAAGAAAAATAATGAAGCATGATGTGATTATGTGCTTTGTGAACATCAGAAGAAAAGCTTCTAAATAAGTAAAGTGAATAAAAATTAATACTGATTGAAATTCTTTGGTTTGACTTTGTTTCTTCAGTAAAAATTATAATACATTCATTCTGGCATCATTATTACCCATTGGACATTAATGTATTGAAATTTACTGTCACCGTCGAATTAAACCTTCAACACAATGCTTTCTGGTTCTTCAGATTACGGATAATCTTCTAATGCTGTGCATGGATACAAAATACTCGTCCAAGATTATTAATCAGTTTCATACCAAACTGTTAATAATTTTTAACCTTTCTTTATGAAAAGATCTGGTTATGGATATAATAAGATGCTATCTATTGTTGCTTCATATTTAGCAACTGAATCTTTTTCAGGGGTTATATCTTCAAGTATGTATTTGGTTTCATTTTCTTCTGGTAATTTTATTACTTTACATAGCATCCAACAAGGCTATCCTTCAATTAATGTTTTCATTGCTACTACTTGCTAAAGTTAAAGGTTCATTTGAAATGGAAAGAATAACAATGTTGATAATATCGAATATATAGTAATATATTTGGACACTTCACAGCAATTATTTGAATATATATGTTAATGAAAAAATGTATTCATACAAGTTTGGGATGTCTGCTGCATGGTAGATAAAAACTCTGAAAATGTCTGATTTAGTTTAGTTTTTACAATGTGAAATATTATTATTTTGGACATTAAAATACAAATAGTTGATTTAGTTATATCATTCATTATTTATTTTGTAATTTATCAAGAATATCTTTTATCCACCCTAACAATTCATTGGATTAAAGATTTCCTTCATATTTTTGAGGCTTCATTCCTATTGGTTCTCCATACATAACAAATGTAGGGAATTTAACAACACCTTATGATAAACAATATTCTTCTTGTTTAATGCAATTAACTTCAGCAAAATAAAGGGAGTCTTTACTGATGACTGAGCTCAATTAGTCAAATTGATCATCGAAATTTCTACACATAAGGCACCATGGGGCCGTGTATTTTACGATCATTAGGTTGTGTTTAGCCATTGATTTATCTATTCTTTTTGTTATGTCAAAAACGAAACATGACGTCATTTGTAGGAATATCATTTTGAGAGGTGAAATAATAATATGTGTATCTTTATTGTATTATTTGCATTTAAGTTTCACTTCATTTTAATGTCTGAGACTAAGTTATTTCCTGCGTTAAGCAGCTACAATTTGCAGTTTCCGTTTGACGCTGCCATTTATCAGAAAATGAAGGATTTTCTCTTAAGGAATAATCTAGTGATTCCCAAGCAGCTTGGGTCCTTGAATGGTGTTGACTAATAAATCCTGTTCAACGAGTTGTGCGGTTTTGGCTTCGATCCTGCTGACGTTTAACTTGCCCTAAATACCCTTTTTATCGACAATTGCCTACTCGAACCCGTTCCAACCATAAAGGACAAGTGGAAGTCAATGTTCCTCAAGCGCATGGAGTCTCACCGATCCGACCTCATATCTCTCTTATTACTCACATTACCCCCAGCTCAAATCCCCTCAGAATTTGGAGGGTCAAAACTTTCGGCCAAGCTTAGGTTTATCTCAACCACTGAAAAACTTGAGTAGGACTCAACAACAGGAAATATTCCAATACTCAAGGCGAACGAGAGGAAGCCGAGGAGGTGGAGAAAGCAAGCGGGTGACACCGGAACTGTTGAGAGCGCTGAGCAAGAAAGCATACTTAGAGAGTAGTGCATTGAAGTGTTAAGTAAAACATAACTGGTATCCGAGCCATTATTGAAACCACTAGCAGCTGCTGTGAATTTGAATATTCAGCTCTGCTATCTTACTGCAATCACGAGCGTGATGACGTACCAGAAAGGGGTGCCCAGAATACCAAAGGAACTTAATAACAGTTCACTTTAAAATCAAATCATACAACTGAGGAAAAATGAACTACAATTGATTAGCGTGTCCGGGTTTAACGTGTACCAGTGCACAGAAACAACAGATCTAAAATTAAGACCTAAATGCTACCAAGACATGGACATGTGGGTAGTTAACTACAGCCTGCCATTCAGCCCGTACGTTGAAGTCAGCATCTACTTCCACTTGTAAAGCGTGGAAGATGTTGAATACATGCACGACTTCGTTGACCTGAAAACAATCCCAGAATAACCACTCATTGTTGACAAATAACTGTGGAAACAAAATCTACAATTTAAAGGTTCATACCCACTCGTTATACCTTATATTGATTGCCACTCAAAACAATTATCAAGCTATGGTAAAGCTGTTCTGCTTAAATAACTTTATCATGCAGTTAATAACAAAAAATACAACGAATAACCTATTTTATAAGCATTATTAACTTTAGCCGATCCACAAACAGAAAACTTATTTAAATAGTATGAAGAAATATTGCAAGCTTCAATCCAGTTATCAACACTTAACACTAAAAAGTTTTCAAAAGAAGACTTGTAGGACTCTTATTTCATGGACACTGTAAAGAAACTATCTAAGACATAGTAATTAAAGAAGTAGACTATTATCCCGTTGAGCCCTTTTCTGTTCGCTTATAAAGAATTAGACTAAGCAATTCCAAACGTTTAGACAACAATTTAAGAAAATCATGGTAACTAATAAAATAATTATTTAATATTGGAAGATAGATTAGTAAAATTCACTGAGTACCACAACTAAAAACTAAAACATCAGGAAATAAAACTTTAAAAATAAACATTTGAATATGAAAATAGGTTGAAAGCTCCACTATAATCAATATCTGAATCGATTAAATAAGAAACATATGATAAAATGATTAAAACAAGAAATTAAGACCAATACGACTAATTTTTACCATAAAGATAACAGTTACCTATTTATTAAAATAAATAACAACTGATGGATGCAATCAATGAAAATTAAGTTATAATTTTGACAGCGTAAACTGGTACAGGTAAATCATCTAACTTACCTTAAATTATAGTAGAATATTCTAAAAAATGCCGAATAATGATTACATAGCCACGTAAAATAGCTGCTATAAGTCTAGCGACTAGAGTAGCACAGGAATCCGGCTTCAAATTAAAATAAGCTGTTGGGTATACTGTAAAAGGAAAAGCTGAATATTGCGAGGATACTATTATTCTATTTTGCACAATCGGAACCATAGTCAGAAAACTTATTAATAATATTTCTGAGTTGTAAAGATATTCTCACATAATAATTGACGAAGTGCACGAAAGAGATATTTCAACAGATATATTTTTAGGCATGATTAAAAATCATTACTAAGAATATGCCAAGAAGATAGAATTGCCAAAAATAATTATTATGTCGGCTACTATCGACGGAGAAAAGTTCTCAAATTATTTCACAGGATTAAAAGTGGGTCATTTTGCTATAGATGGAAAATAGTACAAGCTTCAGAAATATTATTTGGACGACTTGTTAAATATTGGTATTAAATTGCCTTTAAAAACTAGTAGAAAGAAGACAGACGTTATGGAACTAGACGATCCCTATGATGATTACAATGACGTTGAGGACATAGAAGATACTATTCTTACGATTCAAGATATCGACCAAATTGACGATTTCTAAGTTAATAACTAACTAATTTGTTAGATCTTATCAAGGAAAATATACAATTCAGCTTCTGTTAAAGGTAATGTGCTTGTATTTTTACCAGGTGTGTACGAGATTACGTCTTTGCAGTAATTTATGAGCAAAACGCAACTGTTTACCGATATCGATGTGTTACCATGCCACTCCATGATTTCTTTAGATGAATAGTAGTATTTGTTTAAGTATTCGAATAAAAACAGGGTCATTCTAGCTACTAACATGGCTGAAGCCTCGGTCACCCTTCCAAACATTATTGCAGTAATTGACACTGGTTTGGAGCGTAGCGTGCAATATTTCCCAAAGTTGCGCAAGCACGTGTTCAGCACCAAGTTCGTTTCAAAGGAGTCCGCTCAGCAGCGTGCTGGTAGAGCCGGCCGTGTGTGCGATGGTTTTGTTTACGCTACTTATTCGCAGAAAACGTTCGCTTCCTTCGATCCGTATCGCAAGCCTGAAATAACCACAGCGAGTCTTGCTAACGCGTGCATGCAGCTCTGTTTGCTCTCTGATTAATATAATTCCGAGTCTCATATAAGCAATCACACCCCAACTGCTCCAGCGTTGCATATTTTATCCCAACCGCACATATTTTTACAGTAGTTACTGGATGCGCCCACGAAATCAAAAATTTACATGAACATAAAGGAACTGGTGGACAACAACTTTTGCGTTATTCACGTGAACAATTTCAAGGAGTTCGAACAGATAAACGAGAACTCCCCCCAAGAAACCATTCTGACCTCGTTCTCAACAGAGATCAAGATGACAAAATTCGGGTCGGAAACTGCGTTTTTACCAATAGAACCCATTTTCGGCCGAATTCTGTACTACGGAAGCCTGTTCGGAATGGACCCGATATTGGCCAAGCAAATGGTGAGCATCGTCTCAGTCGGATAATCGCAAGTACTTAAAAAGATAAATACGGACTGCATAAACTTGGAGCAATCTTCAGATCACCTACTGTTGATCAAATTATTCAGAAAATACCTGAACAAAGAAAACCTAAGCAGGTACCAAGTGAATAACAGCGGACTACAGTCAATGCGCGATACCATGCTAGAACTTGTAGACGGATACGATATCGACTGCAGCGACAAAGATATAAAACTACTCATCCCTATTCTATAAATAGCTATGTGGCCAAATTTGGCTCACTGGACTCAGGGAATCTTCAAAATGGTCAAAAACTCAGCTGTTGAACTCAAAGTACACCCGTCATCACTTATGTTCAGATAAAAACAAAGACTCGTGATGTACAACGAACAACTGATTACTAAACAGAGCTACATGACAACATGCTCACCTGGAAGCATTGTCGGATTATTGTTTTGCTGTGAAAACGCCCAAGTTAACTTCAGAAATAGAACAATATAATGCTTTGACTTAGAATTCAATATACCACCAATTTGGGCTGTTGTTTTAATTTAATATTTCTAAATAGTTAAAGAATACGGAGTAGGATATGATTTGATAAAAGAATTGATGAGAGTTGAAAGTTAGTGAAAAACTTTTGTATTCGATATTTTTAATAAGTAACTATTAAATTGTATTTAATTAAACATGTAACTAATTATATATTAAATGAGGATCACGAAACATAAGTAAATTTTGTACAATCATCGCTTTTACCATCAGAACACTTGAAATAGTTATCATCAAATAACTTATATATTTCTGTACAACATTTATTTACATTTTAACAATAATAATTACCGACACCAGATTAAAGACCTGTATTATACAGTGGTGGGCCCTCGAAATGCTTTTTTGAATTAGGAAGAAGAATGAAGTTTATTATTTGAATCTTACTTATATCACTGCCCGGCTCAATAATGAGTGTGTTCTCCCTCCTCATCAATACACTCATTAACTCTATTTACTATTGATTTGTAAAGTGCTTCAATCACATCAAGGCCTGGTTGAGCCTTGGATAGCTGTGCTACAATAATTAACGTATATAACTCTGTATATACTTCAATAATAAGTTTCAACTTTACCTAACGTTGTATAATTTAACAATCAAGAAAATTGATTTCTCATTATGAAATGGAAGTGGAAGATCATAAGTAAAATAACTGTTGTTTTAGAGTAGCATCAATATATTATTTAATGCTGGGCCCGACTAACCCACTTGATTCCATTCTTCAAGAAACAAAAATGCATTCATTATTTGAATATTGAGAATGAAAGCGACTGTAACTACCTGAATTATAATTCTAATTAAGCGAAGTACCAATACTTCATCTTGAGCTCCCGGTTGAGATTGAAAGAAAAAGTCCTCCATTGTTTTTCGTGATTAAGAAATACCTAAAATCGTTCAGATTGACCCAGTTGAAGATGAACACCGAGGTCCTCTGCAGGTCCAGTGCTTGCGCTACTAGTTATAAATTACATATTGCGTCCGTATACCAATCATTGGATCCTCTTATTCTTTTCTCCAATCAGGCTTAACTACCATATATTTTCGAGATAAAATCTTTCATAAATTAGTTTTGTTGACTAAAACGTAGAAATTACACAGGGACATCTTAAACAAGTGATATAACTAGTTCAGATTGGTACAATATTTTATGAATTCATCCGTTGGACCCAGAAATGAAGAGAATACAAACGCTTCAGAACTGCCTAAGTTTGTTAAGTGAATTAGTTGACCTTCCCTAAACATCTTCTACCGCGTTTATTTTTGTCATTGCCGTCCTTTTATTGCATGTGGTAATTTCTATTTTTCCTTTTTGGAATATTAAATACCGACTTTGAATAGTCGATTATGGTCTAATACGATCGAAATCATATTTTTGGCCCTCTTGTGTTAATGAGTAGTTCATGAATAATCTCCAACTTGAGATTATTTATTGGAATTTGTCATCCGCATTAGAAGTGGCAAAATATTTTAATATATAATTACTCACATAGTAAACAAGAAAAAGCAATTCCACCTCCCATAACTGTAACTCTTATCGCACTTACATTTGTTATCAGACCAAAACGCGTCTTTAACTTCGGTGCACGCGCAGTTCCCGTTTCCATCAAGAGTAGCTCCCTTTGGACAAATGCAGTATCCAGAGGAGTTCATGGTAGCTCCGGCTGTACAAACACATTGATTCGATTACATCGTGGCGCCAGCGTAGCAGAGACAAGAAGCACCGGATGCGTATGATCCAGTCGGACAAACGCAAGCTCCGTTGCTTAAAGTTGAACTCGCCGGACAGAGGCACGAAGAGCCTGAAAGATACCCGTTCGGAATACAAACGCAGGAGTTTCCGGAGAGAACCATATTTGCGTTACATTGACACGAATATATACCCTAGTTGTTCACCAGAGTTGAGTACTATGCGCATGAACACGTATTTCCAGAAACCACGGCACCAGTTGGACAGACGCAGGAAGTTCCAGAAATAGTCGCTCCAGTTGGACAGGTGCAAATATTGTTTAGAACGGTTGCCGATGTTGGGCAGAGACAATAGTTATCCTGAGGATAGGCGTTGGTGATACAGTTACAAGAAGAGCCGGTCAAAACCATGTTTGAGTTGCACTGGCAGATATACGAGCCGCCGCTTAGAACCAGATTTGAATTCGTCGGACAAACGCAAGAGCCGCCTACAACAGTAGCTCCGGCTGGACAAATACATTCATCCTAAGTCATCTATGCACCAGTTGGACAAACGCAGGAAGTTCCAGAAATAGTCGCTCCAGTTGGACAAGTGCAAATATTGTTTATAACGGTTGCCGAAGTTGGACACAAACAATAATTATCTTAATGATAGGCGTTGGTGATACAGTTACAAGAAGAGCCGGTCAAAACCATGTTCGAGTTGCATTAACAGATGTAAGAGCCGCCGCTTAGAACCAGATTCCCGTTCGTCGGACACACACAGACACCTCCAGTCAAAGTGGCTCCAATTGGACAAACGCATTATCCAGAAGTCAAGGTCGCGCCGGTGGTGCAGACGCACGAGGTCCCAGAAATGGAGCCGCCGGCCATGCACTGGCAGGAGTAGACGCCGCCGTTGTTCACCAAAGTCGAGTAAGTTGGGCACTAGCAGGCTCCCTGGGCGGTGAGAACGGCGCCGGTTGGACAAACGCAAACATCGTTTATCAAAGTGGCGCCGGCGGTGCAGACGCAGGTATCTCCGACTCTCGTGGCTCCAAGCGTGCACTGACAAGTGTTTCCCTGGATTGAAGCTCCGGGACAACAGGAGCAGATTCCGTTAATCTTGGTGGAGTACGAAGGAGTGCAGTCGCAGGTGTTGTTGACCGTGTTGTGGGCCTGGAACTGCTAAGAACAGGAGCACGAGGCGGAGTTCTTGGCCGAAGTGGAATCGGCTGGACACTAGGCGCAAGAGGAACAACTCGCGAAGTAGCTCTCTCTGCACACGCACGAGGTGGAGCCGGGAGCGAGCGGGTCCAGGAGGGTCTTCGTAGAATCGCTGCACGAACAGGTGTAGTAGTCGTTCATCTTTTCTATCTTGGAGTCAGAAGGACAACAGGTGGCCATGCTGAACTGGAGGCAGCTGGCGCAGGAAGATCCTAAAATCTAAACGCAGATGGTTCCATGGATATCTGCGCTGCTGGACTGACTCATGGTTATCAAAGCCGCCAGGACGTCCGCGATAATGACTCCGAACATCTTCAGGTTGCTTATTGTCATGATCGCTTCCGGCTTCATTGTCATCACGAGCCCGGAAGCGTACTTCCCAGTCAGATTTATGTTCAGTTTAACCTGGTTGATAATCGCATTGGAATCTAAGACATCGACTAGAGATGAGATGTTTTCAGAGGTTCCAGTGAAGTTGAAGGCGGATTGGACTACTTTCAGGTCTTGGAGAGTTAGGCTCAAGAATGAAGCTCTGGAGTAGGCTGAAGTGAGTTCCAGGTTCAAGCTTATCTGGGTGAGAGAAATATCATTTTAGTGACCGAAAGTGGAAAATGAGGTAGATATCGAACTCGCTTGGTTATTTGAGATTTGAGAGGATACGATAAGATTTTAAACTTTGTAAGAATCGTGGAAGACGGAATGGTGTTACGGTGTAGAATACTAGTAATCTAGAACAAAATTTGTGTTTTGGTTTAGTATCAGGTTGTTGATCGTTTCTCGCTTCGAACAGAACACGTACAACATTTTCGAGCTTGCGATGGTATTTGAGCATGAAATAGCTTGACCGAGCAAAATTTTAGGTTAGTTAATAATTTTGTAGTAGATTTCTTGTTTAATAATATGTTATAAGTCAAGATGAAGAAGAGCCAAATTGATTGATAGCATATTAAAGAGGTGTTTCAACTTCATATTTATATATAACAAAATAGTATTTTATAAGCTATACATGTAAACTATCAATCTAAACTTTTTAAGACTTTTATTAAGTATGGGTTGTTATGTTATTGTTTAATATATTTCATAAAAGAAAAGAGATCTTAAAAGAAAAGAGATAGATGAATCTAATTCTTATAAATAAGAAGTTGTATCCATCGTTTTTTCATAAATGTACGTGCATTTAACTGTGATTGTTAATATGAAGAAAAAATTGTTTTATAATAGAATTGATTTGTAATTAATGGGACACTGGTCAAACAGTTTTTTACCACAATGCATACCTTTTTACCATACATACAATGTAAAATATTTTGTTATTTTTATTATATGTACAAATTGTTGATATTGATTAAACGTAGTTGTATCATTGTGTATCTTTAAGAAGTTATTATAATATTGCTCTAATGATATTATCATCGGTAAAGATCATCAAATGGCAACTATGTTATAATATTCTGTTCATACTATTTCTGTTTTCAATTTTATTAATATTTAATTACTCAATATCATATTGTGAATAACTATTTTTTGTATCTATGTTTTAAAATTTCTATTTTGAATACTAGATTTTTATATGATTTAAACCAAATTTAGTCCATTGAATTCAAACATTCGTGGAATAAACGTTGTAATAATACATTATACAATGAAAGTTTATAGTTAAGTGTAGAAAAGTTAAGATATATACTTATCTCATATCATTTCTTACATTACTTCTTCAACATCCATCCGCATTTATTCTTGTTTCTTCTGTGTGTAAGCGTAAACGCAGTCAGCGAGTGTTTTCATCATTTTTTGGTTGACAGTTTTGTTTTTGATCATGTCAACTGCTCTTTTTATTTGGTCTGTTGCGATAACTTCTTATTTTCTGCTGACTTGGTTTTGAACTTTTCTGAGGCTTTCTTTGACTCCGTTGAGTTCTTTAAGTATTTCTCTGGTTTGTTTGGTGATGGTTTCTAGTTTTGCTTGTAGGATTTTGTTTTTGCCTTGGAATTCGAATGATTTTTGTTTTTCTTTGAGTAGTTCTTGTCCGATTTTGTCCACTTCTTTGAGTTTTTCTTGAAATTGTGCTGATATTTCTTGTGTGAATTGTGATGTTTGAATTCCGGCTTGTTATTCGAGCTTAAGTTATGCTTACTATTAGTTCATTTGATTTATGCGCTTATCAAATCCCAGTTTAAGCTTCTGTATTTGTTTTTCAGCAGTGAATTGTTACTGTTACAGTATTTGATTGTGTTTTTGCTCCATTTGTTACAATTATTGATTTACGAGCGTTTAATTTTGGGCGCTCATTCGGTTAACAATAATTTCGTGTTCGTGGAGTGAAATGCTTTTTACTGATTTCATCTCTTCAACTTTTTGTTCAGATTGTTTCAGTTATTGCTCCAGGAACTGAATCCGGTAGCGCAATTCGGGTTCGTTTACAGTTTATTGGGATAAACGAATCGATTTTAACTCGTTGTGGTCCTTCTAATAAATCTGCTTCAAACGAATATGAGACTGCTCGCGCTCGGCCAGTTGCTTTTTTAACTCCTCGTTCTCGGCCTTGACTTTGTACATGTCGCTGGTCAACGTGGTGATTTGGTCGATCATCCGAGATACGGCCGCCTCGCGCTCGCAAAATATTGCCTTCTTGATCTGCTCGAGTTGCGTGAGGTCGTCGGCCTCGTTGCAGTCCTCCGCCGCGCACTTAAGAGCGTACACAATATCCTCCAACCGCTACTCGTACAACTTCTTCTACACATCAATCTGCTAACGATACAGAGTTGCCACTTCCATTTTTTAGTGTTGAAGTGGAAACTATTTTTAGTTAACTACATATAATCAAATATAAAAAATTTAGGTAAAATATAATGCTAAATTAAGCAAAATTACAGTAAATTGAAATAAATAGCATCAATATTTGCAGGTAACAGGATTCCCAATATTAATCGGTGAAAAAATAGTAATAATACATACTAAAACATATAACATTAATACATTTCACAACATTCATCTATCAATTCGTCTGATAGATTTCGCATTTCAAATTATCACTTCTATTCGATTCATTATTTAGCAACTATTCGAATTTCATTTTAGTCTTTTGAGCGTGAATTTGAGATTTTTAGCGAGTCTATCAATATTTTCTTGGATTACTTCGCATTGCATTTGCAATTAATCACAAAAGTTAATTTCTTTTACTGTGTAGTCGAACAACCGTTTAATTTTCTTAAGCGCTTCGGTCGTTTTGTCCTCTTTTTACTTCGTCATGAGCAAAAATTCCTGTGTATTTTCGGAACTGGGTTGATTCAAACGGTGTGAGGTAGAAGAGGATGTATTTTAATTATTCTAATTAAATGACAGAGAAATCGGACCCAGGATCTTCGGAATCTGTAGTGGACGCATATTTGGAGTGAATTAGATTTATTTGTCTATAAATTAGTGAATAAATTAAATTGCAATTCATTCCAAATTATATACATCAATTAATAATAATTAATAGCTTATTAAGAAGACGAGTAAAAAATACGTTTCGGGCAGGAGCGATTTATATTTACACAGTGAGCCCACTATATATTTTTATAATTTTCTGCAGATTTACTTTCGTACGTTAGGTCTTGGGAACAAGTTAAATGCATTCTTATGCATATTTATTTCCTACCATTTTACAATTTGGAGTGTTGATTTTCAATATTATATGAATTTACATATGAATAGGATAGCATGAACTTAATCTCAGAGTGCTCAAATTAATTATCAGCAACCAAAATATTCGTCACAACAGACCATCATTAAATTTGAATACTTGGGCATCATTTCATCGAATTTTAAATTTTATTTGCTTCACTTTAAGAATTTTGTGAAGATAGAAGAATATGGTTGATGTATAATTCAGAACATTTAAACATTATAATTATCATACGCGATATAATAAGTACAATATTATCTCATGAAACAGATATCCACAACTTTTGATTTTTCTGACTTTGTTGGCTCAGCATAAATTCATCTCCGTATTAAATATGCAGTTACTTCACATATAAAATTGATTATCTATAATTAGACAGAATGCTTTCGTCTTCATACGAAAGATCATTTTGTTGTTATTTTAGAAAATTATTGAGCGTTATGTTTTCTAGACCAACATTGGAGTCTAACATTAACTACAACCATCTACGCTAATTAAAATGCTAAAATTACTTGTTGATAATTCCCAATAATCAACAAGATTTTCAAAATTTCTATTATTCAAATTAATTTCAGCTTTA
The DNA here is from genome assembly GCA_963988835.1 of Hexamita inflata. Lineage (NCBI taxonomy): Eukaryota > Fornicata > Diplomonadida > Hexamitidae > Hexamita > Hexamita inflata. The sequence continues at coordinate 603,088 of CAXDID010001177.1, forward strand.
ATTCTGATAAAACCAGCTAGAAACCAACTAGAAAATGTGTCAGATATAGTATTTTGTTTTGAAGCGCTAGAACAAAGCTACAGTAGAAATTAAGAAATATTTTACCTTTGTAATAAATCTGTTGACTTCAACTTGTGTCTGGTAACGTTCATTCACCAATTTTTAACGAATAGCATAAAGAAATCTTGAAACTTTGTATTATAAATAATTTATAAATCGAGAAGATATTTTTGTTAGGATTATCGTGAGTGCACAGGTGGAATTGAAAAAGAAGTAAAAATAAGTGTATTCTCTTATATAGACCCTAAGAGAAGTTAAACATTTGGAAGATTAAAGTACTATCTTCACAATTTATTTTCACTTAATAATTTTAGAAGCAGAAGATACTGAGCCTGGTGGTGATGATGTTGTCTGGTACCACTACCCCAGTACATAATGACACGGAAGACTTAAATTATTGCTAAATAATATTTCACAATATGTTTATAATATTTTTACTGCTAAGAGTGTACAAAAAGTGAAAAAACAATTTTGATATCATTTATGTTCGATTCAGAGGTAATCTGCATACAACTTTATTATCTCCGCTAATAAACCCCTCTAATAAAGTAATACTACATAACCTCGAATTGAGACACACCCCCTTTCACTTACAGACACCCGAAGTGCTCAGATACAGACACCTTCGATATTTATTAATAAAGGTGTCTGTAAGTGAATTGTAAAAGGGGGTTGTATGTGAATTTAATATTGTAAATCTCGTTTATATTTACTAGATTTATAAGAGCTACCTAAGAGCTCTACCTAAGAGCTTTTGAGCATTGTATGACCATAAATATATTATATATGCTACTTAATATATATTTGAAATTTATGCAAAACACATAAATATACTTGGAATTTGACTAAATTTTCAGAATATTATTAGAAAAGGTGTCTGTAACTGAAATGGAAAACCAAATCTGACACAGGAAATATACCAAACTGAGCCAGATTTGCGCTCACTTATAGACAGTGACTAGGTAGGTAGACCCTGACTATTTTTGAAAACTGCTCGGTGTCTGTATTCGAACAAGGGTGGGTGGTTCAATTCGAGGTTATGTAGTAATTATTAAGCCAATATCACCTAATTCTTTAAAACGGACTATATCAACGTTCTGCTTATTATTTAATATCGTAATTAATATAGTAATGTATATTAATGTATAGTAATGTAGTATATTAAAATTCATTAGAATAAGGATCAGTCTCAAGTAACATATTAGTATTCTGAACAATCATCCTAATTATTTCCATCTGAACATGTATAATAATGACCTAAAAACTTTATTTTAGAACAACACATATTTAAATTTTGGCAATAATAGTTTCCATCATTATTGAAAATGCCAGAATAATCTTTATCGCACTTGCATTTGTTATCGGACAAAAAAGAATCTTTAACTTCAGTGCACACACAGTTTCCATTTGCGTCAAATTTAGCTCCTTTAGGGCAGACGCAAGAAGTCCCAGAAACAGAAGCGCCAGCTGGACAAACGCAAGACCCGCCGGAAACGACAGCCGAAGTTGGACAGAGACAGGAAGAGCCGAATAGGTATCCGTTTGGGATGCAGGTGCAAGAGTTTCCGGACAAAACCATGTTCGAGTTGCACTAACAGATATAAGAGCCGCCGCTTAGAACCAGGTTCCCGTTCGTCGGACACACGCAGATATTTCCAGTCAAAGTAGCCCCGGCTGGACAAACGCATTATCCAGAAGTCAAGGTCGCGCCGGTGGTGCAGACGCACGAGGTCCCGGAAATGGAGCCGCCGGCCATGCACTGGCAGGAGTAGACGCCGGCCGTGTTCACCAAGGTCGAGAACTCCGGGCACTAGCAGGTTCCCTGGGCGGTGAGAACGGCGCCGGTTGGACAAACGCAAACTTCTTTTATCAAAGTGGCGCCGGCGGTGCAGACGCAGGTATCTCCGGCTCTCGCGGCTCCGAGCGTGCACTGGCAAGTGTTTCCCTGGATTGAAGCCCCGGAACAACAGGAGCAGATTCCGTTTATCTTGGTGGAGAACGAAGGAGTGCAATCGCAGGTGTTGTTGACCGTGTTGTGGGCCTGGAACTGCTACGAACAGGAGCACGAGGCGGAGTTCTTGGAAGAAGTGGAATCATCTGGACACTAGGCGCAAGAGGAATAACTCGCGAAGTAGCTCTCTCTGCACACGCACGAAGTGGAGCCGGGAGCGAGCGGGTCCAAAAGGGTCTTCGTAGAATCACTACACGAACAGGTGTAGAAGTCGTTAATCTTTACTATCTTGGAGTCAGAAGGACAACAGGTGGTCATGCTGAACTGGAGGCAGTTGAAACAAGAAGATCCTAAAATCTAAACGCAGATTGTTCCTTAAATTTCTGCGCTGCTGGACTAACTCATGGTTATCAAAGCCGCCAGGACCTCCGCGGTGATGACTCCGAACATCTTCAGGTTGCTCACTGAAATGGTCGCTTCAGGCTTCAGAGTCATCACGAGCCCGGACGCGTACTTCCCGGCAAGATTTATGTTCAGTTTAACCTGGTTGACGATCGCTTTGGAATCTAAGACATCGACTAGAGATGAAATGTTTTCGGAGGTTCCCGTGAAGTTGAAGGCGGATTGGACTACTTTCAGGTCTTGGAGAGTTAGGCTCAAGAAGGAAGCTCTGGAGTAAGTTGAAGTGAGTTCCAGGTTCAAACTTATCTGGGTGAGAGAAATATCATTTTAGTGACCGAAAGTGGAGAAAGAGGTAGATATCGAACTCGCTTGGTTGTTTGATATCTGAGAGGATACGATAAGATTCTAAACTTTAAAAGTATCGTGGAAGACGGAATGATGTTAGGAAGCAGAATACTACTTATCTAGAACGAAGTTGGTACTTTGGCTCACTATCAGGTTGTTGATCGTTTCCCGCTTTTAACAAAATACATATAACATTTTCGAGCTTATTAGAGTATTTTGACATTAATTAATTAAAATGACTTCTTATTAAAGTTGTTATACCGATTTGTGGTAAATTAATTGAATATGCATATGTTATTAATTTAGATTAAGAAGAGCCAGATTGATTGATAACATATAAAAGAGGTGTTCAATATAATTAACAAAACAGTGTAATAAAATAGAAAAAGTTTATCATTTTTATAAATGGGACAAAATACATAATTAATTTAGTACATAAAATTATCATTAATGATTTTGATTTTCTAAAGCACTCGTTATTCTATTTCAAAAATCAATATACTCTGAATACTGAATAATAATTAAACAATATTTTATTTGTCTTTTTATTATATTATTAAAAAATATAAACAATTAAATCACTTCATAAATTTAAGATTAAGTAATGACAACCTGCTGGGAAGCATTTATTACTTAAACAGATAAATGAATAGGACTTAATAATTGAATTTAATCCATCAACTATTGAAGACTTTGAACAAAATGAGCGTATATATATACGTGCGAGAGCCTATGTTTTGCTTTCGAAAGTCTCAATGAAGTCTGTTTGTGCCGTCTCGAGGAAGTGAAATGAATATAATGAAAGTTAACACTGAGGTGGTATTTTTGTATTGAATAATACAGCAAGTAGTGTAGTACCATTTAAAAGTGATTTCCGCGACGTATATTGATTTTCCATCTCACGCTCCAAAAATCAAAATTATGACTAGCGCTTAAGTGAGTAAAGCTTTCATATTTATATAAGTTTCTAACTCCAGAAATATAATTTGCAATTAAATAAGCAACAATAACACATTTGAAAGAGAAATTACATTGTGGTTATGAACGATTCATTCCCTTATTTCGGAAGTACAGAATTATAGAATTATAGAATTTTTTAGTTATCCATTCATTTAAGAAATGTTTAGTAATTACGATATCAAAACATACTTATCTTAAACATACTTATCTGCCTACTCAAATGTCAAGGAGTCTTGGAATCATCTAACCCGGCGATTTGATGATGGTAGATTAAATCCAAAAGATTGACTACTATATTCAATATTTACACAAGAAATATACCAAACTGAGCCATATTTGCTCTCACTTATAGACACCCTGGCCATTTTTGAAAACTGCTAGGTATTAAACAGTATACTACCTGTTTATGCATATTAATCACTTCATATGATTTGCGTATTATTAAAAAAATCAAGTTACTTTATACCAAGTGTCCATAGCAGATGACATTTCCTGCAAAACAGCTACATGTAACTTCAAGCAAACTTTTTGTAAAACTTCTTGCAAAACTGTTTCGATTCCATAGGAATTGTTCGATTTCCTGGGCTTAGTTTTATGTATTCAAAATAAGTATTTAAATATTTATTATTCTTTTTCAATATAATATAGTATATTATGATACTATATATTATGATATTGTTTATTTTATAATATTATTATATAATATTATTTGATTTAAGAAAACAATCAAAAAATTGTACTATTTAAGACACTTTTTATATAAATCATTCTTTGTTTAAAGATTTATCATTATACTTTATTATATCATAATATTATATATAAAATATTATAAAATAAACAGTATCTGAATTATTATTCTGACACTGTCCCATATTTTGAAAATAGTTAATAACATGATATATTATATATCAGCTTATAATATTCACTTAAACACCTCTTTTATATGCTACCAATATCTTTGGCCATGTCTCTTCACCAAGTATTATTACACATGAATAACCAACTAATCCACTAAAGAGCTATTTACTAACCTTATCATTAACTGAGTCAACCATATTTGTGTCAAAATACCATCTAAAGCGCCAGTGGTTTTTACATATTCTGTTAAAAGTACAAAACGATCAACAACCTGATACTGAACTAAAACACAAATTTTGTTCTAAACTAATAGTATTCTGCTTCCTAACATCATTCCGTCTTCCACGATACTTTTAAAGTTTAGAATCTTATCGTATCCTCTCAGATATCAAACAACCAAGCGAGTTCGATATCTACCTCTTTCTCCACTTTCGGTCACTAAAATGATATTTCTCTCACCCAGATAAGTTTGAACCTGGAACTCACTTCAACTTACTCCAGAGCTTCCTTCTTGAGCCTAACTCTCCAAGACCTGAAAGTAGTCCAATCCGCCTTCAACTTCACGGGAACCTCCGAAAACATTTCATCTCTAGTCGATGTCTTAGATTCCAAAGCGATCGTCAACCAGGTTAAACTGAACATAAATCTTGCCGGGAAGTACGCGTCCGGGCTCGTGATGACTCTGAAGCCTGAAGCGACCATTTCAGTGAGCAACCTGAAGATGTTCGGAGTCATCACCGCGGAGGTCCTGGCGGCTTTAATATCCATGAGTCAGTCCAGCAGCGCAGATATTTAAGGAACCATCTGCGTTTAGATTTTAGGATCTTCTTGTTTCAACTGCCTCCAGTTCAGCATGACCACCTGTTGTCCTTCTGACTCCAAGATAGTAAAGATTAACGACTTCTACACCTGTTCGTGTAGTGATTCTACGAAGACCCTTTTGGACCCGCTCGCTCCCGGCTCCACTTCGTGCGTGTGCAGAGAGAGCTACTTCGCGAGTTATTCCTCTTGCGCCTAGTGTCCAGATGATTCCACTTCGTCCAAGAACTCCGCCTCGTGCTCCTGTTCATAGCAGTTCCAGGCCCACAACACGGTCAACAACACCTGCGATTGCACTCCTTCGTTATCCACCAAGATAAACGGAATCTGCTCCTGTTGTTCCGGGGCTTCAATCCAGGGAAACACTTGCCAGTGCACGCTCGGAGCCGCGAGAGCCGGAGATGCCTGCGTCTGCACCGCCGGCGCCACTTTGATAAAAGATGTTTGTGTTTGTCCAACCGGCGCTTCGTTGGTGAACGAAGTCTGCGTCTGTTATAATGGAGCTATAATGGAAAATAATTAATGTGTTTGTATTAAAGGTGCGTCTAAAAATTCTGCTGGATAATGTAAATGTAGTGTTGATTACACTTCAACGTTTGATAAAAATGGAGGTAATATGTATTGTTTAAACTTAAAAATGTGTTGTTCAAAAAGTAATCGTTTAGGAAAAGGATATTGCTGTTCTGATGATAACGACTATAACACTTGCGATGTTTGAAGTAATTTTTTATCATTGTTAATGACTCTATTTGTTCTATTTATATTTTTCGTCTTATAATGTTGCAGAATTTAGCATGTTGTTTTACCTTTCTAAATTCTTGAGCAAATCTCCCACTCCTCAAATGGCTTGTCGAAGGAGACGTTCCTGTGGCCGCTCTTGTTGCAAGTCTGTGTCTTCTTGCAACATAAAGTTCAACCGTATTATTTACATTTTCATGTTTCTAGCACCCCTTATCTGCAACATTGTCTTCATGTTCCACCCCGATTACTTCAACAACTCTTTCTGGAGGTCTTTTCCAGCGTTTAAGGAGAATAATTTTGATTTCGTGTGGATAATGAACATCCGCTTCGTTTTCACTTATTTCGTTTTCCATTCTGCTCTGTTTTTCTTCAGTTTATTTTAAGCGTTCAAGTTGGTTGGAGTGGCCAAATTCGTTCACAGGGGTTTATTATTCGTAAAGGTTCCATTACTCATTGGCTTCTTTTTCCTCACATTTGTGTTCCCGAACGAATCCATGCTTAACTTTTAGTATTTGATGATCGTTCTCGGAGCAATGTTTTAAGGCGTCATGATGCTCGCGGTTGTTGAAATTGGGTACGTTTGGTTCAACAAAGTAAAAAATGCGGCCATGCCAGTGCGCGTGATCGTATTCATAGTGATGATTGGATTCATCGGACTCGGAATCACAGAATTCGCATTCACTTATCTAAACTCGAGAAATATTCACGTGGTTGCAATGACAAGCGCACTATGCGGGATATCTGGTATTATAATCGTACTCGCGCTTGTAAGCAAGCACGCGTCCATATTCCCAGTTTCATTCCTGATACTAATGACCGCATTCAGCTGCATTTACGGAAGCAACTTCGACTTTTTCGGAAACCAGAAGTTCTCCTTCACTACTGAGTGCTTCAACGCATTCACGAGCATTGGCGCGATCACAAGTTTCTTTAGCATTTTCTTAATGAATATAATGGAAATTAGCCTCAAACCTCTGTTTTTGGGAGTCGACTCACGTGGAAACCCAGACATGGGCGCCATGGTGTCTCTGTCCGTCGATGATGATGCAAGAAGCGAAATGACAAGTTACTATTACTGGGCGTTCCATCTGGTTATGATAGGCGCAATTTGCTACATTGGTAATTTAACTTGTTGGCCACGAAATTACGATATGGTTCTCACTCATTGGTACTCAACAACAGGATCAAGCGCACTAATCAATTTACTTGTACTCTGGACTGAATTTTGGCCTTTAGTTGCCAGAAATAAGTACACTTTCTTGTGAGGTAAATTTACAAATAACATGTATAATTAACACGTTTAGCAAAAATAGAGTATTTACACAACAAGATCATGGTGAAAAGCTTGTCCGGCACTAGCTAAAATAAAAATTAATTAATATTTATAACATTGAATGTTTTAATGTAACTGTTTGAGAATTATGAACAAGCCATTGAAGTGGCAATCATTTTTGAGAAGCATTTCAAAATTGGTTGTAAAAGACAGCAAGTCTGTAATTGAAAATGGAAACGCGAGATTTCGAATTGGAAACGAGGAACTATTATCGTGAAGAATACATGTGTTTCAAATTATAATTATGTGAAAAATATACTGTGTGATAGACTTATATTTAAACTTAGTTAAGTATTTTTAAAAAGTATAATATGTTTTGAATCACTTGGAAAACGGGATAGCAATAGCAAGACTGCAAAGACTTCCTACGAATAACCCACTATTAAGCATGAATGTTTATATGTTTGCAGCAAGTTAACTGTCATTTTTCTTGATAACACATGAGGAATACTTCATCATAGTTACAGACGACAACCATCCGTTAGACAATGCAAAAATAATCATTGTTAAAATAGTAATAATGTCAGACTTTATTATTGGACCTTTCTCGCAGTATTGGTCATCACAAATATATTTAGGAAGAGCTTCTAACATAAATATGGCAAAAAATATAAGCCTTGAAATAGCTAGAATCATACAAGCTTTTAAGTTTAAACAAGCATTTGCCCACTTGAATACTGGCATATATCTGCCAACCCAGTCAAATATCATAAAAGAAGTCATCATACCTATGTTCCACCAACCATTGTCATGACCAAGTTTGTTATATTTAGCATAGGTATTAAAAGGAATCGGCGCAATAATAGTAGGAAATATGGCCATTGAGATTAAAAATATAGTGAAGATGTTGATTGATGGAACAATTATCATTTTAAACACTTATTTAAAACTAGACTTTTCATCATCATTCTAATCAATTGATTTAATCTAAGTATTTAACTATTTAATATAGTGCAAGAGTTTAGCCCATATAAAGAAACAAAAAATGATATAACCAGCAGCTAAAATGAAGTAAATCAGAGTTTGATAAAATAATGTATCATTATATTTATCTTTAGAAATATGATTAATAGATACTATAGCTTTAATAACAATTAGTACGAATTATGGAATCAATCCAGCAATACCATTTCCAGCCATTATAGCTTGTGCGTTAAGTGGCCCTAATTAACTACCGATATCAAGTATAGTTGGAAAGAATAATCCATTTGATATTCCACATAGTATGATTGGGATCAAAGTTATTATTGTCTTCGCCATCACATTTGAAATAATAAGATGTAGTATTGGAATAATTATTAATGAAATTAACCATGTTATTAATGAAGTAAGCACTAAAGCATTTCTATTGTTTTTGTATCCTTTCAACATCATATAAATCATTACCAACCAGTTTCCAGCGCTATAACTTAAAGAAGCTGCAGATAAGAATATTGGATCATAGAAAGCCAGCCAATAGTCTACAGGAACAATAACACAGTTAAATGGTAACAATGATGCTATACCTAATAATATAAATATTCTGTGCAATTATTTTTATGTTCTAATGTCGTACGCTTGCTTTATAGAATCTGGTTGTTAGATAGTGTCAATTTACAATTTATATTCTTAAGTTTGTTATGCTGTTATCATTTAATAATTGAAGTGAGGACATCATTTACTTATCGCTTACTAATTACTATATCCTCAAAATATATTTATCAATACTACACTTTAGAAAACACTTTAGATTCGAATCAATATATAATAATTAAACAATGTTATTCTCAACTCTTTAAATTGAATTATTAGTTAATCTTTATACTTTGATTTGATTATAATTTGGTTGATCAATTGTGTTATTTAATACTATATTAATTATTTTAACTAGTTAGTAAATATAAAAATTATTTTAAAATGTACAAAACAATTATATAAATTTTGCAAAATAATCTAAGAGACATTATCTACTTAACCATACTAATACAACATTTATCTTTTGATTCTCTTAAATTATTTCCTATTATATTATGAAATAGAAACCCGGAAATGTCTCAACTGTAATATAATTAGTTTAACTCATCACAATTATTCGTAACTCATAAGTTGATATGAATAATACAAGCGCACTATGCGGGATATCTGGTATTATAATCGTACTCGCGCTTGTAAGCAAGCACGCGTCCATATTCCCAGTTTCGTTCCTGATACTAATGACCGCATTCAGCTGCATTTACGGAAGCAACTTCGACTTTTTCGGAAACCAGAAGTTCTCCTTCACTACCGAGTGCTTCAACGCATTCACGAGCATTGGCGCGATCACATGTTTCTTTAGTATTTTCTTAATGAATATAATGGAAATTAGCCTCAAACCTCTGTTTTTGGGAGTCGACTCACGTGGAAACCCAGACATGGGCGCCATGGTGTCTCTGTCCGTCGATGATGATGCAAGAAGCGAAATGACAAGTTACTATTACTGGGCGTTCCATCTGGTTATGATAGGCGCAATTTGCTACATTGGTAATTTAACTTGTTGGCCACGAAATTACGATATGGTTCTCACTCATTGGTACTCAACAACAGGATCAAGCGCACTAATCAATTTACTTGTACTCTGGACTGAATTTTGGCCTTTAGTTGCCAGAAATAAGTACACTTTCTTGTGAGGTAAATTTACAAATAACATGTATAATTAACACGTTTAGCAAAAATAGAGTATTTACACAACAAGATCATGGTGAAAAGCTTGTCCGGCACTAGCTAAAATAAAAATTAATTAATATTTATAACATTGAATGTTTTAATGTAACTGTTTGAGAATTATGAACAAGCCATTGAAGTGGCAATCATTTTTGAGAAGCATTTCAAAATTGGTTGTAAAAGACAGCAAGTCTGTAATTGAAAATGGAAACGCGAGATTTCGAATTGGAAACGAGGAACTATTATCGTGAAGAATACATGTGTTTCAAATTATAATTATGTGAAAAATATACTGTGTGATAGACTTATATTTAAACTTAGTTAAGTATTTTTAAAAAGTATAATATGTTTTGAATCACTTGGAAAACGGGATAGCAATAGCAAGACTGCAAAGACTTCCTACGAATAACCCACTATTAAGCATGAATGTTTATATGTTTGCAGCAAGTTAACTGTCATTTTTCTTGATAACACATGAGGAATACTTCATCATAGTTACAGACGACAACCATCCGTTAGACAATGCAAAAATAATCATTGTTAAAATAGTAATAATGTCAGACTTTATTATTGGACCTTTCTCGCAGTATTGGTCATCACAAATATATTTAGGAAGAGCTTCTAACATAAATATGGCAAAAAATATAAGCCTTGAAATAGCTAGAATCATACAAGCTTTTAAGTTTAAACAAGCATTTGCCCACTTGAATACTGGCATATATCTGCCAACCCAGTCAAATATCATAAAAGAAGTCATCATACCTATGTTCCACCAACCATTGTCATGACCAAGTTTGTTATATTTAGCATAGGTATTAAAAGGAATCGGCGCAATAATAGTAGGAAATATGGCCATTGAGATTAAAAATATAGTGAAGATGTTGATTGATGGAACAATTATCATTTTAAACACTTATTTAAAACTAGACTTTTCATCATCATTCTAATCAATTGATTTAATCTAAGTATTTAACTATTTAATATAGTGCAAGAGTTTAGCCCATATAAAGAAACAAAAAATGATATAACCAGCAGCTAAAATGAAGTAAATCAGAGTTTGATAAAATAATGTATCATTATATTTATCTTTAGAAATATGATTAATAGATACTATAGCTTTAATAACAATTAGTACGAATTATGGAATCAATCCAGCAATACCATTTCCAGCCATTATAGCTTGTGCGTTAAGTGGCCCTAATTAACTACCGATATCAAGTATAGTTGGAAAGAATAATCCATTTGATATTCCACATAGTATGATTGGGATCAAAGTTATTATTGTCTTCGCCATCACATTTGAAATAATAAGATGTAGTATTGGAATAATTATTAATGAAATTAACCATGTTATTAATGAAGTAAGCACTAAAGCATTTCTATTGTTTTTGTATCCTTTCAACATCATATAAATCATTACCAACCAGTTTCCAGCGCTATAACTTAAAGAAGCTGCAGATAAGAATATTGGATCATAGAAAGCCAGCCAATAGTCTACAGGAACAATAACACAGTTAAATGGTAACAATGATGCTATACCTAATAATATAAATATTCTGTGCAATTATTTTTATGTTCTAATGTCGTACGCTTGCTTTATAGAATCTGGTTGTTAGATAGTGTCAATTTACAATTTATATTCTTAAGTTTGTTATGCTGTTATCATTTAATAATTGAAGTGAGGACATCATTTACTTATCGCTTACTAATTACTATATCCTCAAAATATATTTATCAATACTACACTTTAGAAAACACTTTAGATTCGAATCAATATATAATAATTAAACAATGTTATTCTCAACTCTTTAAATTGAATTATTAGTTAATCTTTATACTTTGATTTGATTATAATTTGGTTGATCAATTGTGTTATTTAATACTATATTAATTATTTTAACTAGTTAGTAAATATAAAAATTATTTTAAAATGTACAAAACAATTATATAAATTTTGCAAAATAATCTAAGAGACATTATCTACTTAACCATACTAATACAACATTTATCTTTTGATTCTCTTAAATTATTTCCTATTATATTATGAAATAGAAACCCGGAAATGTCTCAACTGTAATATAATTAGTTTAACTCATCACAATTATTCGTAACTCATAAGTTGATATGAATAATACAAGCGCACTATGCGGGATATCTGGTATTATAATCGTACTCGCGCTTGTAAGCAAGCACGCGTCCATATTCCCAGTTTCGTTCCTGATACTAATGACCGCATTCAGCTGCATTTACGGAAGCAACTTCGACTTTTTCGGAAACCAGAAGTTCTCCTTCACTACCGAGTGCTTCAACGCATTCACGAGCATTGGCGCGATCACATGTTTCTTTAGTATTTTCTTAATGAATATAATGGAAATTAGCCTCAAACCTCTGTTTTTGGGAGTCGACTCACGTGGAAACCCAGACATGGGCGCCATGGTGTCTCTGTCCGTCGATGATGATGCAAGAAGCGAAATGACAAGTTACTATTACTGGGCGTTCCATCTGGTTATGATAGGCGCAATTTGCTACATTGGTAATTTAACTTGTTGGCCACGAAATTACGATATGGTTCTCACTCATTGGTACTCAACAACAGGATCAAGCGCACTAATCAATTTACTTGTACTCTGGACTGAATTTTGGCCTTTAGTTGCCAGAAATAAGTACACTTTCTTGTGAGGTAAATTTACAAATAACATGTATAATTAACACGTTTAGCAAAAATAGAGTATTTACACAACAAGATCATGGTGAAAAGCTTGTCCGGCACTAGCTAAAATAAAAATTAATTAATATTTATAACATTGAATGTTTTAATGTAACTGTTTGAGAATTATGAACAAGCCATTGAAGTGGCAATCATTTTTGAGAAGCATTTCAAAATTGGTTGTAAAAGACAGCAAGTCTGTAATTGAAAATGGAAACGCGAGATTTCGAATTGGAAACGAGGAACTATTATCGTGAAGAATACATGTGTTTCAAATTATAATTATGTGAAAAATATACTGTGTGATAGACTTATATTTAAACTTAGTTAAGTATTTTTAAAAAGTATAATATGTTTTGAATCACTTGGAAAACGGGATAGCAATAGCAAGACTGCAAAGACTTCCTACGAATAACCCACTATTAAGCATGAATGTTTATATGTTTGCAGCAAGTTAACTGTCATTTTTCTTGATAACACATGAGGAATACTTCATCATAGTTACAGACGACAACCATCCGTTAGACAATGCAAAAATAATCATTGTTAAAATAGTAATAATGTCAGACTTTATTATTGGACCTTTCTCGCAGTATTGGTCATCACAAATATATTTAGGAAGAGCTTCTAACATAAATATGGCAAAAAATATAAGCCTTGAAATAGCTAGAATCATACAAGCTTTTAAGTTTAAATAAGCATTTGCCCACTTGAATACTGGCAATGGATGCAAAGAGGCATAAATTAGTTGAATATAAAACTCTCACAATGAATGACGAAAAAGTTGGTACAATTTTAGCAATTTAATATAATTTTTCGTTCTACTCTAGCAAAATCCGGTTAAGTTAATAAATATATAAATGAAATGGCAAAAATAGTTGATGTAAACAAATATTATAATTGAAAGTTTATATTTTATAATGATATTAATTTTAGGATGTATACAAGAATATTCAATACATTTAAAAATTTCAAAGTAAAAACATAAACAATTTATAAATTGGTAACAAATGGATGTATACAAGTACTTTTCCATTTTTTTTAATAAACATGTTTTTAAACTATAATAAAAATATATCGCTTCACCTAAATATGATCTCGATCATTTCTATATATGCAAGTTTCGTGAAGAACAAAACTCAAGTTCCGGTGAACAAAAACTCAAGCACCGTTACCTGTGCAAACATGCTGGTCAATAACAACGTGATCCGCTTCTATTGCTACAAAATGCGCCAGGTGAACAACCTTTTGGTGTCGAGAGACTTTCAGTTCAACCTGATGCCGATATCCGCTGGACAACAAACTGTGTTGTTCCATGAAGTTACTGCTGCCAAGAACCTGATCGTCTCCTCGAAAGTCTCTAGCGACAAAACAACGCAGTTTGTCAGCTTCTCCACCTTCAGTTATTCCAACACCCTTTCTCTCACCCAGATAAGTTTGAACCTGGAACTCACTTCAACTTACTCCAGAGCTTCCTTCTTGAGCCTAACTCTCCAAGACCTGAAAGTAGTCCAATCCGCCTTCAACTTCACTGGAACCTCTGAAAACATCTCATCTCTAGTCGATGTCTTAGATTCCAAGGCGATCGTCAACCAGGTTAAACTGAACATAAACCTGACTGGAAAGTACGTTTCCGGGCTCGTGATGACCATGAAGCCGGAAGCGACCATGACTGTGAGCAACCTGAAGATGTTCGGAGTCATCGCCGCGGACGTCCTGGCAGCTTTAATATCCATGAGTCAGTCCAGCAGCGCAGATATTTAAGGAACCATCTGCGTTTAGATTTTAGGATCTACCTGCTCCAGCTGCCTCCAGTTCAGCATGGCCACCTGCTGTCCTTCTGACTCCAAGATAGAAAAGATGAACGACTTCTACACCTGTTCCTGTAGTGATTCTACGAAGACCCTCCTGGACCCGCTCGACCTCGGCTCCACTTCGTGCGTGTGCAAAGAGAGCTACTTCGCGAGTTGTTCCTCTTGCGCCTTGTGTCCAGATGATTCCACTTCGGCCAAGAACTCCGCCTCGTGCTCCTGCTCTTAACAGTTCCAGGCCCACAACACGGTAAATAACACCTGCGACTGCACTCCTTCGTACTCCACCAAGATTAACGGAACCTGCTCCTGTTGTCCCGGGGCTTCAATCCAGGGAAACACTTGCCAGTGCACGCTCGGAGCCGCGAGAGTCGGAGATACCTGCGTCTGTACCGCCGGCGCCACTTTGATAAACGATGTTTGCGTTTGTCCAACTGGCGCCGTCCTCACCGCCCAGGGAGCCTGCTAGTGCCCAACTTACTCCACCTTGGTAAACAACGGCGGTGTCTACTCCTGCCAGTGCATGGTCGGCGGCTCCATTTCCGGGACCTCGTGCGTCTGCACCACCGGCGCGACCTTGACTTCTGGATAATGCGTTTGTCCATCTGGGGCCACTTTGACTGGAAATGTCTGCGTGTGTCCGACGAACGGGAACCTGGTCCAAAGCGGCGGCTCTTATATGTGCCAGTGCAACTCGAACATGGTTTTGTCCGGCTCTTCTTGTATTTGTATCACCAACGCCTATCTTTCGGGTTCCTCGTGCCTCTGCCCAACTTCGGCCGCCGTTTCTGGCGGCTCTTGCGTGTGCCCGACTGGAGCCACGATTTCTGGAACATCCTGCGTCTGTCCGTCTGGCGCCGTGGTTTCGGGAAGCACGTGCCAGTGCCCGACCTACGGCTCCTTGGTGAACACGGCCGGTATTTACTCCTGCAAGTGCAGCGCCAACATGGTTCTCTCCGGAAACTCCTGTGTTTGTATTCCGAACGGGTATCTATCCGGCTCTTCATGCCTCTGCCCGGCGTCAGCTACCGTTTCGGGCGGGTCTTGCGTGTGTCCAGCTGGCTCTTCTGTTTCTGGGACTTCGTGCGTCTGTACAACTGGAGCAGCTATGACCTCAGGCCAATGTGTCTGTCCATCTGGGGCGATTTTGACGGGCGGAATCTGCCAATGTCCCACAAACGGAAAATTAGTATTGAGCGGAAGTTCTTACATCTGTTAATGCAATTCGAACATGGTTATTAAGAAGAATCAAAAACGATGTTGATAACTGAAACTATTATAAAGCTGATATGAGTTATATTTATGATATATGGTGCTGAAATATTAATTTATGAATACTATTAGTATTTGTGTTACCTGATGTGACCTTAATATTACGATATTAACAAAACATCTCATATCACTATTAATATTATAATATTTTTTAATATATTAGCATTCTATAGACATATTTTACCCCCATGTTGGGAAAATATTGATTTAAATGAAGGTTTTAACATGCTTTTACTTTGTGACAAGTATCTTAATATGTCTTTTCCCTAACATTGATTGAAGCGGATTTATATAACAATATAATATTATTTACATGATTCTTATTACTATATTCAAGTAAAAAATATTTGTGATTGTATCTAAAAATAGAATTTGTTTGGTGTGGTTTTATATTATATAATGTGTATATTATATAAAAAGCTCATCCCGTCTATCAAAAATACCACTTACAAAATGTTACCATTCTAACATCATTTTTGAAACATTGGTTAAGAGTCGACCAACAAATATTTCGTGCATGCGCCGTTCGCGAACGTGAAAAGACGTGCGTTCGCAAAAAAGCGAACGCGGGACGGGCTATACAAGTCTAGTCCAGCTGGTTCTTCAGTTTCTGGGACTACGTGCGTCTGTACAACTGGAGCAGCTATGACCTCAGGCCAATGTGTCTGTCCAACCGGAGCCACTTTGACGGGCGGAATCTGCCAATGTTATGGATTATCAAAATTAGTTTTAAGCGGAAGTATGTATATATGTAATTGCAGTCTTTCTGTATTTTATATAAAATAAACGTGTACTTGTTATCCTGGGGCAGTTTTAGTAGGTTCTTCTTGTCATTGTCCAACTGATTCAACGTTATCTAATTGAGAATGCATATGCCCAACTGGGTCATATACTTCTGGTACAGCTTGTGTTTGTAATATTGGTGCTAAAATGTAGTCCTCAAAATGTGTTTGTAACGCAGGAGCAATCATGAATTCTACTGGTTATTGTATTTGCCCTAAAGGAGCTACATTCGATAATTAATAAAACTGTATATGTTCTTAAGTTGTTGGTTCATCTTTGTCTGGAAATTAATGCGTTTGTGATACAGATTATTCAGGTGATAAATTAAGTACAGGGAATACTTATTGTCAAAATTACAATTTGTGTTGTACTAAAGTATTAAATGGTGGTGCAATTTGCTCAAATAATTTGTAGTATAATAATTGTGAATATTTAACAAATATTGCCTGATGTGTGAGGTTTTTAAAATATAATTGTTAAGGTTTGAGTTAGCTTAAAGTTAAAAAGAATATTTAATTTTGAAATCATAAATAACGAGTTGAACCCGTTTTGAAAGTACCGTGTGTGCGAGAGCATATGTTTCGTTTTTGAAAGTCTTACAATCGTTCGTTAGTGATACCACAAGACAAAGACTAAAAAGAAGTCCACGCAAACAGCAGAAAAAGGCAATGATAAACTGGAGAACACGTCCACAAAGAAAATACCTGACAGACCCACCCAGACCATAGTAATCCCCAACGCGAAAGGCAATGACAAGAAAATTTAGTCTCTCAAAGAGAAGATCGCAAAATTGTAAAGAGAAATGCATGAAATTAATTTATGACCACTGGTGTAAAATTGGTGTGTGAGTTATTTAATCTGTTTTCATAAATAATGTTAGTTGGAGTCCTTATAATACTAAGCTCACTGATTCTCCTTGAACTCTTCCTCCTTCGTTGGTTACATAAATTAAAGGAGCTTATAGATTACTTGGCCTTCATGATGATCAAACTCAGAATTCTATATGCTTCAACGAACGTAACATATTGTTCAAGACTACTCGACATTCTGATCCGTTCCATCCAACTCTGCTCACCGCAGTCATTCAATAAAGTTTACAAAAGTTTATAAATACTCTGAAATTCGAGAGTAGTTTTTCGTGTCCTGAATATCAGTATTTTATTATAATTATCAATTTGAAGAGCCAAGTAACAAATAATTATTTGTGTGACTAAAACTTTTTAATACATTTTTTAGCATTAACCCTTTGCACGGCTAACATAGGTTTAAGAAACTCTTTCCATCTGCTGATCCGAGCCAAAGTTGTTGTATGAGTATATACCAACGTAGTAGGACTTATCCTCACTCTACCCAGCTATATCATCAGTGGGCTTCAAATTCAAGAAAATGATGTTCATTTCTCTTTTAGTACCAGCCATCACAATGAGTTCCTCTTCTGATCCATCTTCATTCACAAAATAATAGAATGACTATATATTGAATTCGTTCAGACTGAAATCAACTTTTGTTCAAAATTTATATAGAATTTAGAATTCGGTCATTTTGATTTCATTTGGAGATTCAGTTTTCTTTTAATCTGATTTTATTGAGGTATAATATCAAAACTCATATTCTAATGACTCGAGTCTACATGACCACTCCCTTGTCTAATAGTTGGAGAATTAAAAACGGGTCGATAGCAAGCGAAGTACAAAATAATATGTAAATCGACTCCAAACAAATCGCAAGCCAGTGCCAACAACATAGAACCGTGTTCCATTTATATGATCATTGACCTTTTTAAAATTTCGATCTTACGCCATAATATTTTAGAATATTAAATGTTTTCTGTTCCCTTGTAACTCATACCAAGTCCAGCACTTGTATTTAACGCTGGATTTTTTGATTGGCTATCATTTTAGTCATCATGAAGATTGGTCCACTTTGTTGATCATGTTAATGGTGTGGTAATCTAATAGTAAATTAGATTATATGTAAATACCATTATATTATAAATGTGTAAATTTAAGAATTTGTTAAGGTTTAATATAAATTATTTAAGACATCAACTTAAGATTCAAGAGATTCAGTTTTAGTTACCATTGCGGTCTGCCTGAGAAGATTAACCTGATTTTAGAAAAATTATAGTACGATACATAAACTAAGTTGAGTAGGCCTCAAAATGGGGCTACTATATACAACCATGATACGAAGCAATTTAATGATTTAAGGCGAATATTGGCAACTAGTTTACTTTGGCTTAATAGAAAATTTTGAGTTCGGAGTGGACTTCAAAGACTTATTAAAATTATCTTCATTATCATCAATATTTTATTAATGTGCCATTTGTGGATCTCAAATATGTTTATTGTTGTTCACGTAAAGCCAAAAATACGACTTGGACAGCTCCAATAAAATTTTATACTGAAGTTGCATTTAACTTGCTTTAATGAATTATACAACTACATATAATAAACTACTTCTTTGACTATATCCAGTTCAGGTTGGATTCTTAGAAAAGCGACTTACTTAATCAACTTTAAATTATTATGTGTAAAATTTAAATTCGTCAAACAATCCAGTGGTATTCATTTTTCTGATATATTATATAGTAATAAGTTTACACAAAAAGATCTAAAATGTCTTTTAAAATCATAGTAAAAAACTAATTAAACACATACGTAATATTATTATTAATATTACGTATATGTTTACATTGCATACCATAAGATAAAGTAAAAAAGTTACTTGATATTAAAAAAGATGTTAAATCACACATAGTAAATACATTAAAGCTGTTACATAAATGAGGAGGCAGAATCACTTAGATTGGAAAAAAGATGAAAACCATTTTAATTAACTGGAAATTCACTAACCACGAGAATTATTAAAGTATATATTATTTTTACTTAGCTATAGTAAAATAACTAATATAACTAATAAAATAACTAATATATAATTATTAATTGCGTTTAGATGTATTGTTGGATTGTTGCTGTTGAGTGAGTCATGTTATTATTATTATTGAGTGGATTTTTTTGAGATGTACCAAAGAGACGATATATTCCGAAATTAGGAATTTGCAAAAATAAATAAACAAAAAGGGAACCCAATCAAGTTAATGATACAATGCATCAAAGGCAACCACCACCAAGCAATGCAAAAACACCAAATCAAACTTTCACGCAAGCCGAAGGAAATAACGAGCAAAAAGAAACAGAGAAGCGATTTATAATATCATCAGTATATTAAACATAAAAGGTAAATATTTAATCAAATTAACAATTATAAACTAATTCATTTCTTGTTTATTGCGGTTTATACGAATATGTGGCTAATTTGTTCTTTAATGATTTTGCAGTCTTCGATGAGTCCGACGATTCCGCATTTGAAGTCGATTTCTTCGCTGATTGGCATGTACCATAGGTTTCCTTCAACTATTTCGTTTTTTTTGCCTTCGTGTTTCATTATTTTCTGTTCTATGGCATGTGTGATTTTGAATTTTTGGAGGCCGAAGTTAGCAACTTCTTGTATTTCTCCTTGTTGGCTTGGGATGGACAGGAATGCTACTGGTTTCTGGCTCAGGTTAATATTTGTGAGTGTGCTCTGAATAACGAGTGTGCTGAAGTATTTAAGCTTGTTATTGAGGTTGAACGCGTTATTCACCTTAGCGTAAGCATTTTAGCAGGTAATCGGGTCTTTTTCCTCCACATTTTCTTTGAACTATCCAGCTGACACTTGTGTTTCGTATTCGGCTGCTGATTATTGAATAATTTCCAGAATGGTCTCGAGCTTCTCTGAGCGGATTATAACCGTTTGCAGTACGAGAGTTAAAACGGTCAAAATTCTTTGAAGATTGAACTGGTCGAAATCGTTTTGGAAAACGATCAGAATCCCGAGGTACTGTTTTGCAACACAAATTATTTTGTAGTTTTCGTATTCAGTTTGAACGAATTTCGTTTTCTGGGAAACGAGGAGTTGGAACATTAACTTTGACAGAGATGAGAGTGTTGAGGGCTTGAGGGGAGGGTAGGAGGAATTGTGCACGGACTGGAGGAGGAAGCCGTTCAAGGTAAATAGGGACACCTCATGAATCTAATTCATTGTTCAATTTGAAGTGTGAAAATAATAATATTAATATTGGTTGCGTTTATGTAACTGTATGAACTGTAAATGATTAAAAGATGAATGATGTTTATTAAAGAAATGAATGAATGAGAGCAAAAGCTAAACATATTCATAAACTTCTGGAAATATCTTCTTTAATATCTGCATTTACACAGGTGCGTTAATTTCCCCGTTGAGTACAGGGATAAATCAAAAATGTGAAACGCAAAATTCCAAAATCCAAAAATTATTTCAAAATTTGAAAAGAAGCAAAACACGATATTACACGAATATACACGAAATAACGCATTGTCATACCACACCACTCCCGCCTCACAACCTAAAAAATGGAAGGAGACTCACGCCCAGTAGCTAAAATATGGCCAATCGAATTTTGGTAACGTAACGACGTTTCAGTATGGCTTACCGCTATAAACATGAAGAAGTACAACCAGTCCTTACGTCGCGCCGACATTTGCGGACGCTCACTCATGCTCTTGAATGAAACAGAACTCAAGGACATCGGTGTTGATTCATTAGGTGACCGCAAGGCTCTCTTATATGAAATTGGCCGTCTCAACAGCTGGGAAGGTTTCCTCTGGAGATACGAACTTGATGACTAAAACGGTGAAACTCTCACTCTCGAATTGATCCTATCTCTTTCTCCAAACAAAATGAGTGCTATCTGCTGCGTCAGAGATGCCAACGGTACCGAAGAAATCCCAACCGTCAGAGTTACCTGGAGCTTCACTCATGGTGATGCCAAGAACGAAGACGCCATCGAACGCTTCTCCACTCAAGCTACTTATGATTAAAAACAAAACAGAAGCATTATCAGATTGCCATGCCCAGTTAGCGAGGCAGAAGTTGAAGTTGAGCTTGTTTGAGTGAAAATATACAAATGATATATAATTCTTTTAAATATCATAAATTGAATCAAATAGCTCACATGAAGCTTCTACCACCTAGCATTGGCAGGAATTCTGTCCAAATAAGCAAAACTGTGTACAATGAGCTTGAAAGTGTGGTGGAGTACCAGTGGGTGAGTTGCATTTCTTTGGTGATTGGAGCGACGGTGAAGTTGCCGATGTAGCAGATGGCTCCGATAGCGACGAGGTGGAATGCCCAGTAATAATAGCTTGTTTAATCAGATCTGGTGTCGTCATCACAGTCCATGGACACCATTGGTCCGAATTCTGGGTTTCCGCGTGGGTCTTGTCCAACGAACAGTGGTTTGATCGATAATTCCATTACGTTCAGTACGAAAACGGCAAGTAAGCACAGTACAGCAGCTATTGAAGCCATAGCGTAGTAGCAGTCGTGATTGAAGCTGTACTTTCCCTTAAATAAATTATAATACGTGAAGTCCAGGTTGCTTCCGTACACGCAGCTCAATCCGCTGAGTAATACGACGAATGAAACTGGGAAGCTGGATGCGTGCTTAGCAACAAGCGCTAGTATGAACGCGATTGCTGATAGGGCAACGCAAATCGCCGTCATAACGGTCACGTTAACGTTACTCGAGTTCAAGAACGCGAATACGAACTCGGTCACACCCAGACCGAAGAAAATGACCATCAAAGTGAAGACGATTATTCTAATTGGGAGAGCGGAATCCTTAAGTTTGTTGAACCAAACGTAACCGAGCTCGGTCACTGAGAGCATCAAAAAGAACTGGAATATTCCGCCCAGAACGATCATCAAGTACTGGAAATTTAACATTGACTTATTCGGGAAGACGAACGTTAAGAAGAAGAAACCAACCAAAAACGGAAGCTTCAAGAACAAGAGACCACGATGGACGAACTTTGCAACCACGGCCAGAGTACCACAAGTCTAAAACAAGCTGAAGGCAAGAAGGACAATGTGATACACGAAATACGTGAACACAAAACGAATGTTCATTATCCACACGTAATCGTAGCCTAATTCCTTGTAGGCTGCAAAACCGCTCCAAAACTTGTTGTTGAAGTACTCGGGATGGAACATAAACACAATATTACAAATAATCGGAATGAGCAACATGAACACATAGAAAATCCTGTTGAACTTCATATGACACATCGACACAGATCTGCAACAACCACGCGGAATGCAACAAACCATTTACAATGAAGTGGACATGGTTGATGGATTACTACTCTGATACTGATATTCGCGAATTAATTCTAAAATAGAACTGATAATCTCCAAAAATTAACGCATCACGACCGTGTTATCTGAACTCATTTTCTTATTTGCGACTTCAGCTATTAAGTAAAATATTAATAATTACAAAATAACAATATAATAAATAATAATTCACCAGAACGCTCTATCCTTTGCGCACATCGGGAATACCTCAGTCCAAAGCAGAAGTACACCCAAAATGATCCCGCTAATTCCATTCAAGTACCAGTGTTCCAGTTTCATTTATTGTGTTGTTGTGTATACTGTTAGATTATTTAGGAAGCAAATTGCTCCCATCATCACTAAGTGGAATGCCCAGTAGTAGTAACTCGTTGAACTTGATTTTGGGTCCTCGTCTTCTATTGTGGAGACCATTTCACCGAACATCTGGTTTTAGCTAATAGTTCCCTTGAACATGGGAATAAGCGATATCTCTGTAACTGTGAATATAAAGCAGCCGAGGAAGCTAAACACGCTCAAAATTGAGGCGAATGCGTAGTAGCAGTCATTATTAAATTAATGTTTGAAAGTGGACGCGAAATTCCAATTCGCAGAATACACCGTGCATGCTGCGTAAATGAGAAATGCGATGCACACTGGCATGCTCGACGAGTGCTTCGCGATAATCGAAAATAATATAGTAAATCCCCACGTTGCGACCAATATCCCAGTTAGTACTTTAACAGTATCTGACTCCGATTTCAAGAACGTGAACGCGAAGCAAGCAACTCCCAGACCGTAAAATGATATTAACAGTACAAACAAAACAATGCGCACGAATTTTGGAGCGTCACGTAACCCATCAAAACCTACATAAGCAAGCTCAACCAAAACGAAGCACAAGAAGAACTAATAAACGGAGCCGAGGAAAATCGCAAAATATTAAAAGTTCTCCAGGGCCTTATTCGGAAATATGAACGTGAGAATGAGGAACCCGGCCAGAAACGGTAATTTGATAAAAAGTAATCCTCTGTGCATAACTTTCGCCACTCCAACAAGCGAATCACACAATGCAAAAAGTGAAAAGGCTAGCAGAATGCAGTGATAAATGAAATAAGTGAACACAAAACGGATATTCAAGGCCCAAACTGGAGAAAAATTCGGGTCGGAGAAAGCCTTGAAATAAGACGTGAACTTAGCCACAAAATAAGATTCGTTGAACATAAAGACTATATTGCATATAATCGGAATTAACAACATGAATATATAAAAGATCCTGTTAAAACGCATCCCACACTATGAAGCAGACTTACAACATCTAAATACTGAACTAAAAACGCAGCATAAACCACTGGCAGCACCACACATAGCCCCGATTCCAAACATTGTATCTGAAGTGGAAACTACTTAAGTGAAATATATTATATTGCAGATATATGATTCCCACTCCATTTTTACCAATGTTATAATCTTAGAAAGGATAAATATCAGAAAAGGATAACGTTCGTGAAATCTATAAATCTATACAGTCGTGTTAATCTTCGTTAACATCACTATTTTAAAGTTAGTAATCACCTTTACCGTAAAATCGATAAAAACAAAATTTTTGTGAATTTTGCAACTCAACATTATCATCATGTCATGAAAATAACGAGCGTGAATAATTATAATTAAGTTAATACGTATACAATAATAATATTTCTTAACTCGAATAAGAAATTGAAACTATTGGTAATGTTCTGAAATATGGAAACATTGTAGGAAATTCAGGCATTTACTAATATAATTTGTAGGAACCATAATCTAAAACATATTAAACACAAACAACATAAACAGAAACTGCAAACTAATTTTTATAAAGTTAACTTTCAAATTCTTATTCTAAAAATAATGTATAATAAAATATAAATAAAGGAAAATATGAACATTAAATGAGACTTCAGTAATTGTAAAAGGAACGATAATAAGTTGAGAGTCTTCTTCTTTCACCATAGTTTTTTTAAAAGGAAAATCAATTAATTGATGAATAATTGTTGCAAAGCATAAATGAAAGTATGGAAAAGACAAAATTTACGTCCAGTTTCAAAACAAAGGGCTAAGTTATATTTGGTGAATAAGAGGTTAAGCATTCTGTATATATAGTTGATTTTGATACTCACTTGTTCATTTACAGAAAATGGTCCATTAATAATATGCAAATACCGTAAAATATTCGGATATAATTATAATAATTTGATATGGTGAAACCATAGAAATGTAAGCAGGTAATTTTCAAGGCGCCTTAAAAACAAAAGACTATATTTGTAAAGCAAATTGCAGAAAACTAAGGGGAGATAAAATTATACTAGGATATCAATAAACTGAAGTTGTTTTAGGCAGAAAATGAATAAGTAAGTAATATTAAGTTTGATATCTGTTTGAACTAAACAATCAGTAACGAGTAAATTCCAAGGACGATCTCTTAGTAACTTCCAATAACATAAAAAGATTCAAATATAAATTCTACAAAGAAGTAAACCAATATTAACTATACAACCTACAGTAAACTACAAGAAAAGATAAACATTACTTAATTTGACCAGTAGCAACAGAAGCTTCATTAAAAAGTTAAAATTTCTGAAGAATCTCCAAATTAAACCCAATAAGTATTTGAACCATTTTTTACAAATATTCAAATGCAACAACCACTATAATAAGACTCTCACTAACAAATGAAAACACAACTATTCTAAATCAAAATAACTGATTAACAACACCAGTTCCCGAAAAATACCAAAACTAATATTTTTCCGACCCTCGTTCACCACTCCTTCCCTCCAATAATTCAATGCTCTGAACCAACAACGTAAAAGTTCGCAGTTCAAAGTGAACAAATCGAATAAACGAATTATATAAACATTTAAAGCGAAAACCAGACTGAATAAATGAGCCCAAAACTGAACAAGCAGAAATCCCTGCACAAAAGGTCCGAAATAGTCTGCATTTCACCCAGAAAGCAAATAGACATGGATTTGATTCAGTTACTAAATCAAATTGAAAACGATTTGATAAAAACGAACGAACAGGAAAAAAGAGCTAATATTGTTCAAACGGAAACTCTGTAATATAACCACCATTTATCCGATCTAGAAATATAAACTAATTACAACTCAAATACCGTTTTTGAAACACCAAAACTGCAATAACAGGTTTTGTCAATTGTTTCTCCGAATAATGTATACATATAACCAGCAAAAACAGTGCAGTCGGAAATTGACCTTATAATGACAAAAATTGACCCATAATACGAAAAATAATACTTGGTTAAATTGTACGAGCACCTGAAGATGCTAACATCAAAATCGCTTGAAGAATTCGTATTCGGACGCAATAAAAGAGACTTCACACTGTTTGAAGCATTTCAAAATGAAATACAACATTTATACAACTCAAATAATGAAATGAAACTTATGAGAGTTTACCTGAAATTAGTTAACAAATCAAATGGAATATTGAAAAATTCATTGTTGGATTAAGTTATATATTTATACCAGTGAAAAATTTCATAACTAATACATAAAACTACAAATGTTAACAAATGTATGCATTTATACATTTATTTTGTTTAAGATTCGTATAGATACATTGATTTTTTTATTCTGCTATATTACTTCTACGTATATGTTTTAGACGAATATTGTTAAAACCATTAATTATAAACGAACTATTACAAATTGAAAACATTGTTACAGCTGACTTTTTACAAATGTATTATATGAATATGAAATATTATAATCATAAATTTTTATAATAGTAAGATTTAAACTTTCTTACTATTTGCAAAATTATATATACTAAAATATTGAGATATATGTATCATCTATATAAGTCCACTTCTCAATGATGCTGATTACAATCTATTTTACAAATGTCTAAAACTAAAATACTTAATTATGTAATAATTTACTCGTAAAACATAATATAATTCATATTTATTGTTTCAAACAATAAAAGCTGGTAAACACGCTGATCGTCACTGATTTACTATTTTAATAAATATATACATCTAAGGTATTAGAATTGAATATCTTTCTGTATACCACAAAAGCACATATATTGATACTATATATATACTATATATATACGATTGTGATGATAATTTTCATTCTGGGTGGTTAGGCATGCATAGCCATATCATCATTTTATTCAAATCCAGTTAGGCCAGATCAGGTCCAGGCCATAATAATGTTGTGTGTGTCTGCGTTAACTTCTTCAATTTATTCCGTTTTCATAAAAGAATCCTAAATTTTCTTGAAGAAGCGTAATATTCACGTTCATCCAACCGAAACTGCGTTTTTCATCATGGGCTACGCTAGTTTGGTGATGATCGTCCTGAGTTTGATAATTGAACTGCAAGGCTGGCCAGATCTTTTCCACAATTTTACGCCATTGTCGAACATGATATTAGTAACATTGCTTGGCGGGTGCGTAATGACAACCGGTGATAAATTAGCTGGTATATTTTTGACGATGAGGAATTCCTTAGTTGATTGGTCCATAATAGCCGACTCAAAACAGTTCCCAAGATCTTCCTTGACGTTCTGATCAATAACAAGTATCCATTTGACGGATGGTCCATTTCTGGCCTAATTTTAATTGTTATTACTCAAATTACCTGGGCAGTTCTCTCTCCGAACAAGAAGAACAAGAAGGAAACTGTTGATAACAAAGGGGAGAATGAAGCCGAAAACGGAGTGAACGCGGAAACGGTTCCGCTGTTAAACGACGCGAAAATTGGAGGAAACTGATTTTACTTATTATATCTTTCAATTTTTATTTATGTTTATTCATAAGTTGATTTTCAATTTTAATTTAATTGAACAACTGTTTTAGTAAGTATGCGGTCGAAGATTAATTGAGTTGAGAGGTTTATTTTATGTTATTAATTTTGTTGAAACGAAATAATGTTAAGCTTGTCAGTATTTCCACTTCGCAAATAATTAACAAAATTCTCGAAATCGACTTCAACCATTTAATAGGTAAATTACTATTTTCGTGTTCAATATATATTAAAACATATTATTCGTATTTTAAATCACTTTATTCATTTTTATAAATGTGTGTGTACCCTCTTATGTCATTTTATTCACTAATATGCGTTTTATAACACTCTGGACACAAATGATATCCTTTGCACGAACACACATATCTGCTATTACATTATTTGCAGCCGACACATTACGCACTTACTTTTGTATATACATGATAGTGTTTATATGCTTCTATTACTGGTTCTTTAATTGGGCTTACTGGTTGGTTACAACCTTCAATTTTTCGTGGTGTAGCTTTAATTTCATATTTTGTTAGATTTATTTTCATTTAATCAATTATGCTTTCAATATAATCCGTTATTTTAATTTCTTTATATTCTGGATGCAATAATTTCATCAAAGAAAACCCATTAACTAATATTACTTACATAAAATAAATAAACATCCTTGTGGTCCAACGAGTACATCGTCCTGGAAACTTAATATTTTTTGTAAGTTGGTCTATAATCAACTCCTTTATAATTATTATTGTAGTAACGAACTATTTCAGGTTGTTCTCTGGGAATACCACGAGAACTTACAAATTCTTACAATTAACAGGGTTATTTCACAAATTTTGATTTTGTATATATCATGGTTAAAGTTTTCTACTTTTTGCATTACCAGGTTTATTTTAGCTCAAAACTTCTTCTTCATGATCATTAAATATTTTATTTAGTTCTTCTAGATCATCTTCGTCATATTCATAGTCAGAATTTTCAGATTCTTCTTCATCAGATTCTATACCGTCTAAATTTGTCGATTTCTTCTAAATTATCGATTTCTTCTTCAGGTTAATCTAATAACAATTTAATATGACCATAACAGACATTAGAATGTATTTCCTCCCATTCTCTGCAAGACATTCCAACTTCATCAGCTATAAACTAATTGCGTATTTTAGTGTTCTTAGACCAATTATCTTTGACAGATCCTCGCTCTTTACCTGATATCATCATTGTAAATAGTATCATTAAGTATTTATCGAATTCTGATTTAGTTAATCTAGAATGCCCTCCATATTTCTACATTTTTCTTACTTCTGTCAAAGTTTTAATGTTATTATAGAATTATGGAGTAAATAATTATGTATGGGTTTCATAGATGCTTTCATTCATTGTTGGCATTATTTTTGTTAGGTGCGAAGTGGAAATACTGACAAGCTTAACATTATTTCGTTTCAACAAAATTAATAACATAAAATAAACCTCTCAACTCAATTAATCTTCGACCGCATACTTACTAAAACAGTTGTTCAATTAAATTAAAATTGAAAATCAACTTATGAATAAACATAAATAAAAATTGAAAGATATAATAAGTAAAATCAGTTTCCTCCAATTTTCGCGTCGTTTAACAGCGGAACCGTTTCCGCGTTCACTCCGTTTTCGGCTTCATTCTCCCCTTTGTTATCAACAGTTTCCTTCTTGTTCTTCTTGTTCGGAGAGAGAACTGCCCAGGTAATTTGAGTAATAACAATTAAAATTAGGCCAGAAATGGACCATCCGTCAAATGGATACTTGTTATTGATCAGAACGTCAAGGAAGATCTTGGGAACTGTTTTTGAGTCGGCTATTATGGACCAATCAACTAAGGAATTCCTCATCGTCAAAAATATACCAGCTAATTTATCACCGGTTGTCATTACGCACCCGCCAAGCAATGTTACTAATATCATGTTCGACAATGGCGTAAAATTGTGGAAAAGATCTGGCCGGTTGTTTTTACATTTAATTTCACTGATCGCTATTTTGTTTATTATACTTGTCCAATAGATCTTGATACGAATTTAATAACTGATTTTGTACTTGTTCAACGCATTAACATAAATTACCGATTTTAATCTTGAATATAAAATTATTTTGACTAATACTTGTTTTTTGCTGTGTTAACCGATGTAAATAATTGTTATATTAGTTAATAAGTTTCAATTTCTAAGATAATATCTGTTATTCTTTGTCAGGTTGCTGTTAGCTAATATAACAAAATTCTTAAGCATTGAGGTGTTGTTCTAAAGGAGAAATATCTTTTATATAGTTACATGATATGATTAAGTACGTTAAATTATTTAAATTCTTGATTGAACAAACATCTTCAATTAAATTGTTAGACAAATGCAATTGTTCTAACTCTTAGAGTTTTGATACTGCTGAAATATCTACTATTTTATTATATGACATATTTAGAGTTTTAATTTTAACTAAACCTCTAATACAGTTTATATCGTTGATAGTATTTCCAAAAGCGGTAAGTTCCTACAAATTCTTAAGTTCTTTAACAGCTGATATGTTTGTTAGTCTGTTGTATGATAAGTCCAACTTCACTAATGTCTTCAAGTATTACAACTCATTAATGTTTGATAACAAGTTTTGAAATAACTGGAGATCAATCAACTAGTTCATTTACTGTATTCCATGTATTTAATCTAATTCGCAATCAATTATAGCCAGAGATTTTAGTTTAACAGGAGTATGTATAAAATTTATATTACTACAATATTAAAAGGTTATATTATCAATATTTAAATCATCAACAAATTATAAAGAAATAATCTGTTAATTCTTTATGTTTAAGGACTTATTTACTATAATATTTTCATATTATTTATAATCAGACATTGAAATTGGAGTGGTTAAACAACAAATAAAAAGATAAAAACTAAGTAATTACTTTAAAACTTAGATTTAACAAAGCCATGTAACTGTTCGAATAATATTCAATAATTCTATGATTCAGTAAGTATAGTTATTTTAACTACATGTTGTATTTGAAATATTTGTCCTTACAATTATTAAAATTGTATATAATATGAACTCACATAACGTTCGTCTTGACAAATTGAACTGGTTGGATCATTTGAAACTGCTGTGGCTGGTACTGCATTGGAACTGGTTGTTGGTATTGCACTTGTTGGTAGTTCATTTGAGGGGGAACTTCAGTTTGCTTTGGGAAGAGTGGTTCAGTTTCAGAGGTAGTGGTTGCTGTTTTCTTCTTCAAAATACAGGAGAAACAAATTGTGATGATGAAGCCGAAGAGACCTACAATGGAGAGAGTTACACCAAGACCAACATTTTCGTAAACTCCGTTGGAGCTCATGTAGTAGGAGAGATTTCCGTAGTACTCGCTGTAAATTGGATATTCATATTCGATTGGAATACAAGCAAGAGTAATACCAGCAATGAGTATGGACAAGAAAAAGAGGCAAAACCAGGTGATGACGCAACAATATGGATTCTTTTTACACATAAGAAGTATATAGTGAAGTGAAAGTGGTTTACTTACAACGCTTGTTTTTAATTTTTTAACTGATTGTTTTGAAAAATAGAACTGAATTCTGATCATAAATTGAAATGTAAAATATTTACAAAGTATTAAGTATATATCGGCTCACTCTTTTGGACAACATCTCAAAAACATCCACTCAATAATCAATCACTTCAATCACAAGAAACATTTAAAAATGATGTATTCATTTTAATGCGTTCTTTACTCCTTTACATAAAGGACTCTATATTTTCAGTGTTAATTATTTGAGATGTCATCAAATTATATCAATTCAGAAATGATAGTATTGTTTAATACTTTATCGTGTTATTACTGCGTTATTAATATTTAAAGTTAAATTTGTTATTTATATAACATTAAGTATTAAGTTAATAACTAGATTATTACATTTCATGAGTAATTTTCTAAACAATAACGAAAATAAGATATATAAATAATATTTTATGATGCTACAAATCCATACTTAGAATACTGCAGTACTTTGTATGTATTAACAAATTAGTATTATACAGCTTAATGCTTCTCGTTAATGCTTCTCACTACATTATAGTGGACTAAATTCGCCACAAATTCCACAACTTTGTGTTTAATTATTTTATGATAACATTTGATAGAAAATAAATTGATTAATAAGTAGCTAACTAAACCATTCTTTAAGGTAACACTCCACTTCATATGTCAAACGTAGTAGGTATTGTGATAGGTGTTATCCTCATCATATATTTTGTAGGTACTGCCTCTTTCGGTATATTTATTTAGTATAAATCCAAGAAATAAAACAGTGATATGTTCGGTGAGTATCCTGCGACTTAAATTGTGTTTCACTGCTTAATTTCACTCTGTTTTGTCCTTGCTTGTTTCGTGGCCAAGTCAGTAGTTGGAGTTTTTCTCGGCATTGGTTTTGCTACTTGGGTTATTAAAAATTGTGTTGATTTATACATTCTTCGTGAGCACAAGGCGTTCAAAAATATTAGATCTGCCTCTGAAACAGAAGCTTTTCTAAACAACATCCGTTCAAAGGTTCCAGTAGCTTAGTTTTATTGTTCGTGTTCACATAATAGACATAGTACACATAGAGACGTGAATGGAAAAACAACCACTAGAACTGAAACAATCGTGACCTACACAGAAACTAGATATGTTTAAATTTTAGGTATTATCGACAACACTCCTGCTCTATATGTTGTCGGAAGCTCACCACTGATTTACTTGAAGCTCAAAGAACAGATTTAATGGCTCGGAAACAGCTAAATGATCATTAACTAATTAAGTGCAATGATGTATTTGCAAAACAAATTTAGAGACACGCACTGTTCAGTTATGTTATCTGTTGAAGTTCCAGGACTCACACCACAGAACTACCTGAAGAGAGGCGAGTACCCGAGCTGGATCAACTAGGGGCTGCTTTGGGCGTCGAGCCTGCTCCAATTCGACGTACTTTATATATGCATGCTGAGGTCGAGAATCCCGAAAACACAGCTTCCAGTCGTTAAGAGCTGCTCGATCGACCCCACGTTTTAGATCAACCAGCCTCCGCAGCAGCTCACCATAGATTAAATCCAGCTTCCGAGCTTCGACCAGATGTGCCCGGCCGAAATCAACAGCATCCAGCTTCCGCCGATCCTCGAAGAAAACACCCAGCCGTTGCTGACTGACATCAAGCCACCCTATTTCGACAACTTCGACTCCATCTCCGTTCCGAAGTACGACGCGTACAGCGGAGACGGCCTCGTGCAAACGGAGCAGCAGTACACAGTCGAACACGGAGCTGTGATATGATTTATACAAATTTATCAAATACTAACAGGTACAATATAAACAGTACTTTTGGAAATCATAATGATGATTAAAATATATTCTGGAATCAATATTATAAATTTTAATTAACATAGCTTCTATAAACATCAAGATAATAATCAATATATGATATCAAGAAAATTCTCACAGTATTTTAACCAGAAGCTGGTCTATTTTCTGCAGCAGCAGATCCAAGTTCAAAATATTTATGTACACGCAGAACGTTTCCCACTACTTCTTTGTAATGGATATGTTCTGCATTGATATAGCCTCCGATTTCGTAAACAGCTTGTCGATGTAGGCAACTTGGGATTTGTGGTAGATCAAAAATTCTTTCGTTCTCACCAAGAGCTTTTTGTTGTACTTGTAGTTCAAGTCGTTCTTCACTATCAACGCCATGGTGGGCAAGATGTCCTCGTAGCAGGCTTCTGCCATGATGCGCTTGCATCTTTCATCCAGCCCTCATTTATAATAACGCAAATTCACTTGAAATAACGTAAACTAGTTCAATAACGTCAGTTTTACTCATGTATAATCAAGCCGCCTTACTTCGACAATTTTGAATCAATTTCTGTTCCTAAATAACATTAATATGAACAATAACTTTTGATAGGTGGTGATATGATATGATTTAAAAGTATTTTCATCTTCGATCAATAAAAAAATAATATTGAGCAAGAGAAGTGTCTGTATTCAAGGTAATATAACTTAAGAAGGTTATTGAAATCAGACATTTAAAAATATTAATTAATAAACTAAAAGTCACCACACCTAGATATGTTTACTCCATCCAGTAAACCAATTGTGGGACACAGTATGAAAAATTACCGTGAAGACAGCTTATGGAGTGAGAAAGAGCAAGACATGTGGGTTAAAGCTTTAGTGTAGGTTGGCTATAGCTACACCAGATTAGCAAAGATTTCTGATTTAATGGGAGGTTCAAAGTCTGTCGGACAAATTCGTACGTACATGGAAAGACTGGTATTTGTCTTATCAACTGATAATGATCCTGCTGATATTAAGGAAAAGGATGCATAAAAGTTATTAGATGATTTAGTTAAACCAATCGCATAATCAACCTTTAAAGCTTT
Source organism: Hexamita inflata (assembly GCA_963988835.1). Classification (NCBI taxonomy): domain Eukaryota; phylum Fornicata; order Diplomonadida; family Hexamitidae; genus Hexamita; species Hexamita inflata. The sequence goes on from CAXDID010001177.1 coordinate 637,246, forward strand.
GAAATAGAAACCACTAATAAAGGAGCGCAATCAGGAACATTATAAAAACGTTGCGAAAGCTTTTTGTGTTGGTGTTAAAAAGCTATAGAAAATGTGTAGAGACAATGAAACAATCGTCAAGATCCTCATTGCCGAATTTCTGGCTGTAAATTATGATATTTGCGTTACATTACAGCTAGTTGAACTTAAGTGATCGTGAAAAAGTGATCAGAAAAGTAATCAGAAATTTAAACTTCGACTTTATTTTTACGTATTATTCATTTTTAGATCCTAATTAAAATATTAAAATAATTTTTACTTTGATTAACCCGATGATCACTCAAACTTCGATGATATCACTTCGATGGTAGCACTCGTGTTCGATATTGCACTCGTTCTTTCCGTGAACGATTCTGAAGTAGTTCTTTCCCCCAGCTGGTTCCACATGAGTTACGCACCACTCAGTACTTGACTCCCTCCGTATCCGACGAAAATAACAGCGTGTCCTCCCTTCTGAGCAGCTGATTTGTGTTGATAGATACTGTTCTTACTGTTGTTCTTCTTACTGTTGATAGCAGTTTTAAGAGTACGTGTTTATAAAGCGTTTTTAATCCTCGCCAGAACAAACGTTCTTGAACCCCTTTGACTTGATCAAATTAATGTTTGAGCCGTCATCGCACTTGATTAGGCAGGAGCCGGTTACGTTCGTTCTTACCAGATTTGTAGGAAGCACATTTATCCGTTGTTACTAGCGTGGTAAATCTCGCACGTTCGCAATCGTTCGCACGCTTTTTGAGTTTTGTGCGCGCACGGGGCGTGCGAGGAGATTCGCACGTTTTGGTGAGTTTGTGCGAATTTTCAGTAATATTGTACCTAACAACTTGTTACACCAGTGCTCTTTAAAAACGCAACATTCTTTGAGAGGTAGCCACTGTTGCAACCGTGACAATTCTTGTCACAAGAGACCATGTACTGCTCTGAATAAACGGTATCGGTGAAGTACTTTATGCAGCGGTTATCTGAGAAAGAACCGGATGAGATTTTGAGGTTTAAGTTTGAATAAATGATTTTAATAAATGATTTTGAATATTGTAAACGAAAAAAAAGCTGAAGAGGCATTGCTGAAATACCAGCTTTGTTTAGTGTGATAGATGATGGGTTCATTTGATCGCGCTTCTCGTTCCTCGCCGCATCTTCTCATTTCTGAGATGCGGCTCGGCCAAATCGGTTGCGGAAGGTAAAATCCCCCGGTTCAAAGTGCTGAGCTACCGTCAAGGATCGGTATGGCTAAGGGCATGCCATCAACGAGCCTTCAGGATTGGAAAGCGGCAACCGCTCCATTGCTTCCTTAGAAACGCAGATGGTACGACGCAGGTGGATTCCCGTATAGATCGGCTTGCACGAAGCAGCCGCGTTACGCCCCCTGGATGCTTGTACCCGAGTCGTTGGTTGCCTTGGCTGCGGAGGTGCGCCTAACGTACATAGGTGTATCTAAAACTAATGATCATTCGCGTGAACTTACAGTTCCTGTACAGAAGACCGAACTAGTATTGTAAACGAAAAAATAAATTAATCAATTCAAACTTCCTCCGTTTTGCCCAAACAGCTTTTAACAACCAGCGGGAGTTGAACCGTTCCCGGCCGCGGCCTCAGAGAACTCGAAATTATCGGAGCCGCCGTTTTCGCGAACAAATTCCTCTGAAGCGGTTCAATTTCGTTTTCTTGAGGGGCAATTTTCAACTAAATTATTGTTTTGTGGTTCATTTTTGGGTTTAAATGTTTATTTTCAGGTCGAATATTATTGTTCGTTAAAATATTATTATTTTGAGAATTTGAGTATGATTTTTCGCGAGATTTGCGATTTTTGTCGTTGAGGCTCTGAGTGGCGAGAGCAAAACGGGCCTTGATCACCTCGGGATCGTAAAGCTTGAGGATTGGAGGGGGATTCTTCCGCTTACGCATATAATAAATAGTATATGCAATTATAAAGGTAAAAACGAATACTGATGGTATACAAATTCCGAGTATCAAAGAGAGATTAGAATTTGAGGAGGTAAGTTAAACTGATAAATCCTCCAATATTCGCACACGATCCAATTCTGTTGAATAAAGCACTTACTAAGACACCGAAAATGAAACACTAGCTGCTCGAGATAACAAATTCTAATTTAAAGTCTTGTTCTTACTTATAAGAGGCTATAGCTGAATCTACATTGGAAATAGTTGAAAAAACACTTTATATTATGCAATAATAGTGTACTACCGATCAAAAATAGTTACTGTTACTGGAGACTAAATCTAGGAAGCGCAAAGCACCTACAAATTAGGATTTAAATCGATTACTCCTGGCAATATAGGTGAACTTGCATTCAATAGAGTAGAATTCCGATAAATATCAAGTTCAAACACATAGTAGCATTAAAAGGTAAATGCTACATACATTTGGTGTGTAATTCAAAAATATCAATTATATATGACATTAAACCATTATTAAAATTTGTATCTTAAAATGAGTTAAATGATTTGAAATTATAAACTGACTATTTCAAATCAAAAGAGTGAGCCAATATACATTTCATATTATCCAAAAGACTAAAGAAATCATAAACATTAGATTATTAAAATCAGATAAAGTAATATCTCATAAAATGTAAACATTCATTCCTGTCATCTTCTTAAGTTAATAATATACATGATGATATTGTGTTTAAAGTAGTTCTTTTCGTTGACCATCTCCAGGAACTTATCAGCAACGAACGCTGGTCTCTGGTAGTTCCAAAACTCATTCAAATATCGTAAAATTGTCTTGTCCTGATTACTCAATTATCGGTCATAAATAACCGTCTGATATGAATGACAATAGTAATCCTAAATTTGTTTGTTCGTTTTCCCTTATATTTGTTGGGTTACTTCTTACCAAAAAGTCGTTTTATCACTCGTCTTCAGATTTGTGTTTAAAAACAAGCAAACATCTTTTTCAGAATATTCTTAAATATCTATTTGATATAATTTATTTAAAACTTATTTTAATGCAATAGTGAACACATTTCTAAATTATATAACTGGCTCAGACTGTTATCTGTAAACGCTCTTTCTGAATTAGAACGAATTTATTTCTCGAGAGTACTTTTAAGACATAATCACATTAGAAAGTAGATTAAATGTACTTTTAAGCTCATTTTCCTGAATACTGGTGTACATAGAGAAAAAGCGCCAAAATTAGTCGTAGGGCTCGTTTTCCAACATTAAAATATTATATATAAGACATTAATGTGAGTATTATTTATTTTCCTGATTTTATTTGTTCAAAACAAACGCTGCAATAGCCAAATAGGCACTATCAGAAATTTGTAACATTTTACAGATGTGGACAAAGATAATTAGAGATCTAAGCTATAAATATAGAGCTAATAAAAGTTCGTTGAAAATTTACATTACTATTGTAACCAACATTTACATATATTGCTTACAAAATTACGTTATAATTCAATCATTTAATAAACATAAATTTTTGTAAGAGAAAGACATCACACCATAAATTACGTCTATACTGGTCACCCTTTTTCTCTGATCATCACATTTCCTTTCTAAACCAATGATCCCTAAGAAACCAACAACATTCCTCTCTTACCAAATATCTCGCGTGGCGTTATCACACGTCACACCTCCTCACAGACTCTCCGTTAGCTCTTTCGGGCTAATGGAGTTTGTTTTGGAGATTTTTGTAAGAGTACTCAATTTTACATATACAAAAATGTACATTTAACACAGCTTGGTTTTGAACACTTAATCATTATGAATTGATCATTATGAATATAATTTGAGTTTAAAACAAAAATTGAAGAAAAAAATTCAATGATACATTTACATATCTTCAACATCTAGTTTAATATAATAATTGAAAATTAATAATAAACACTTTCACTTCAAATATTTAACTAATACATAAAATTAAAGCAAGAATATTTCACTTGATCCCCAGTTTTTTGTAGAGTGCGCTCATTTAATCTGCGACTACCGGTTTCCGCTCCATTTATAACTTTTCTGGTTCTTTCGTTTCTTCTTTCAACGGATTTTGAACTGGAGCCGTTTTACCGATTTAATCGTTCAAAGATAAAAACGAGTGAATGTCTATTTTAGATTCGGTTTGTGAAACAGTTTGATTCGGTTCTGACACCTCCACTCCAGCTGAGGTGTCCGGTTCATTATCAACTATTTTAGTCGCGTTTGCGTTCACGCGGAGTGGTTGAGTTGAGGTTCCGCGGAATGGCTGAATTTTTGGGCGCGGAGTGTTTACAATTCTCTCAGTGTTGAAGATTCCGTGCACTACCGAGTCGAATTTCTGCGTTACATACTCAGCGCTGTATTTTGGCTTATTGTTGGTTACTTGTTATTTTTAATGGCGTTTAGCCAAGAAAATAGATAAAATAATAACGGTTGCTAAAAGAATAACTCCAATAACGACTCCTACAATCAATGCTGTATTGCTCTTTTTAACTGTTACAACTTCGGCCTCTAAAGACTCTAAAATATTCACACGAGTTATAGCCGATGAAAATAAAATAACTGAATCAACAGCAAATTGAATTTTGACAGCTGTTTTCAAAATGATTTAATTGCCGAATTGTGGCGAAGATTCTTTAGGAATCTAATCAAGTTAAAAAGAGACTGGAAATATTGAAAACGAAATTTAAGTTTGAATAAGTGAGTTTTAATTGGTGTCAAGTATATTTACTGTTATTGGTGAAGATAACGCACTTCCACATAATTTTTACAAATTTTGATTAGCATCAATTATGTTTTGAGCAATTTATGTTGTTGCGTTTAAGGTACTACGGTTTTAATACACATTAAGCTCAATTGTTTGGTAGCACGTCAAACTATAGATGATTTACATTTGAAGTGAGAAAGTTTTTCTGAACTACTTATTATATTATTAACAAAAGTATAATAATTTATATACAAAAAATGTAGCTTCTTTTTACTTATGTTGTGAAGAATCACAAATCTTATACAAATCAATCTTATAACAACATCACTTATTGATTGAATTCAATTATTACAATCTTAAAATTTCAAGGGACTTGTGACATTCTGAAACACAATAATATTGTGTCAATAATATCATCATGTATATTAATAATCTAATGTTTATGATTTCTTTAGTCTTTTTAATAATTTGAAATAGTAGAAATAATATGATAATATGAAATAGTACAGTAGTTACTCAAAAGAAAACAACTTAAATCACTTAGATACTGAAGTGTAAAGAAACGCTTAATTATATTATGTCTTAAAACTCTATCTGAAGCTAATTATGAATATTGATAATGAGATTATATTGTAGCTATGCAAAATAATATTATTATATACTTTTTCATTGGTGGTGTGGAGTTTATCTTCCACAAAAATTACCAAATTAAGGAAAATGATATTAAAAGTTTCAAATCTTTTCATTTCACGCTGAGTGTTTTTTACTCTGTACCTACCTGAAAAAATCAGTTAAGCAGCCTAGTCATCTGCGAAGAAATCGAAACTATCATGCATTAGAGAAAACACAAAAAGTGTATGTTTAGTTTACTACCTATATATTTTATATATTATGAAGTTCTGCGAATTATATGAACCCACTCCACAACTATGAATTAAGTTAAGAAATAAAAGCGTAAACATAGAATGATCAATAAAATGCTATAATTATAATAATGTTTATCAAATACGTAAAGCTTACTTATTTTATCAGTAAGCTATGTATTTAAAGACTATTATCATAATTAATACTTTAAGTTGAAAATTTTAAATTTTACAAGTTATGAGATAAATGTAGTTCACTGAAGAAAATATTTTGTAAGCGTTACGTTCGGAATATCACAAATCTGTTATTATTTAAGTGATTATTTCATGAAAATACGAATTTGTTAAATTTCAACAACTTACGCTATTAGTTTTGATAATTATTAGTAAAATTATAATATTTTAACTAGTAAAATTCTAGCTATCTGGTATTTGTTATAAAAGATCAAGTAATGTATTTTAATATAAAATATAATTATTGATTCTTTTCACTGATATTATTTTTCACTGATAGATTTCGTCACAAATGATATTCATTGACTTTGCTACCTCATGCTTAAAGCTGGACTGAATTTTACCTGCTATTTAAATCTAATTTTACACAAGTTCAAATTTGGATTCAAATTCTTTCTTCAAACACGAGTATCTCTTGTTAACTTATTAGATACTGCCGTTCTGATTATTAATTTGCTGTATTCTATTTAAAACTAATAGATCCATTATATTTGGCCTAGATTGGTCAGTTAATAAGTAACAGAAATCTTACTTCTCTGCATGTGTTCCACTTTGAAATACTTTGAAATCTTCAATTTTGTTAAAACTCAAATCAAGACTTTCTAAACTTTGAAATTTCTGAAGTACTGAAATGTCAATCAGATAATTATGAGATAAATCGAGTAATTTTAAATTAATCATGTTTCTTAAAGCATAAATATCTCTAAGATTAATACTTCTTAAAAATAAATATATCATTTTCGTCTTATTTTAAAGTGGTTCGATATTTACACCAAAATTGTCAGATACATCAAGAGTATCTAAGCAAGGAAGATATGCGACAACAGAAATATCCTTCAGAGCGTTTGCATCTACATATAAAGTTGTAAGTTGCTTCATATTTTTGAGTGCTGAGATATCTGTAACCTGATTATACCCGATTTTTAACTCAATTAAATTTACCAACGAGCCAAGTGGTGAAATATCTTACAATTTGTTGTATTATAAAAATATAGTAGTGATGGTTGTCAACTTTGAAAGAGGTGATATGTCACACAATAAATTAGCTTAGAAGCACAACATTTGTATGCTTTACAACGATTACAAAAAACTTATATCTGTAATATCACAATTTGATATATCTAAGGCATTGATATGTGTGAGATACTATATTTCGCTCAACACATTTAAGCTAACACATTAGTTATCATCTATGCTAAGTACACTAAGATTCGTTGACTTAAGTGCACTTATATCATTGATTTAGCAATTCGTTAAAAATAAGGAAACAAAATTCTTACACATTTCCAATCCGTTCAGGTCTTAAACACAAATATCAAGTAATGAAAGTATTCTAAGGTTTGGTACATGCTATATCCATTTCATATTCTATATTTGTGGACAATGATTTATTTTTATTTCGGTAATCGTTTCCGATTTCAAATCATAAATGATTTTGGGACAGAATTCAAGGACTAAATATTCTATTGGAAACTCTTGCATAAATTACAGACTGCTCAAAGTTATGTCATTATTTATCTTGAGATCTTGTCCTTTTATCTGAGTTTTGTACCAGGAGAACATAAATGGTCTCGCTGGCTTCTCTGTCGTGGATTTCATTTAATTACATGCTAATATATTTTGAGTGTTCTTATTTTCAGAAAAAGAAAACTAAAACGGCATTTATTGGTTTTTAGTTTGCTCTGCGATACTTTAAGGGATTTGTAATGGCTTAAATCCGCTTTGGCTTGTAATTTATGGGTTACTCTCAAATTTATTAATACAATCATTTTGTTTATCTTCAAATAACTTCGGGGTAATAACTTCGGTATCCTTTTGAGCTGTATTTTCATTTTTCTTCACTACATTAAAGGCGAATGGGTTGTACGCCTCTTTTTTGTTATTGTTTGTTTAAAGTTTATCTGTTGTATTTGGGAGTTAGGTGAACTGGTTTATGAATTAAAATTTGTTTTGGATTTTATCATTTTAAACAAGTGGAGCATTTTCTGTCTAAACTTTTTAATTTTGATTTTGAACATCTAAAAATGCGTTAACTGCACTAAAATCATATTTTTTGTTTTATATGTCCTAATTATCATTGATTGAGTTACCAGAATTCATTGGAGGTGGATAAGATTAATAGCTGATATTAAATGAGAAAATAATAATAATATTTACTGTGTAGTATTCAAAATAAATTCATGGTTTGAATACATTTACATTATACGTAAATATAAATGACTCAATTAATTGTAACCTTATCATTATATAATAATACTAAGACTCTATTTAATCATTCCTTAGTAAAAGTTAAAATTAAAAGTATATATATAAGTATATAAAAAAGTTAGTCTAAATTAATCTTAACAAAATCACAGAAGAAGAAAATTATAGAATTTCTAAAATAATATAAAATAACTGTTACAAAAAGAACTAAATATGACATCAACACACTAAATATGATCAATGCAGATTAAATCTAAGAAAATAGATACACCACCATAAGCAATATATTCAAAAATTAGTGATTTTGATGTAAAAATGAACAAAAACAACGCAAATATGATTTATGATTAATATAGCTTCAAAATTATAAATAATTAATCGTCTTTTAATCGTTGACTTAATCGAAATTAACGATTGAAATGACAAGAACCCGATCCACTTCTCTAAAATGAGCTATTTACCAATAATTGAAGGAATCATATAATGAATAAATAAAGAATATGTATTAAAATATGTAATTAAATAGATGTTTATACTGAATTTTATTAATAACGTACATATCCGCTATATTTCAATGAATTATTTTTTATTAATACATACTAGCTAAATAGTAAGAATTACGATAAAATATTATAAAACATAAGTTTTGATAATATTTTGGCTGGTTATTTGTGGTTATAATTTTTGTCTGAATTTCATGTCAAATATTTCACATGAAACCAAAATTATATATTAGTCTTTAATTGTTGTTATATCAATATTTTACATTATTTTAACACACCAATTAAATGACAATTAAAAAACAGACTTCAAAATATGTGATTTGAGAGAAATAATCACTCAGAAGCACTCAACAGATAGTTTATGTACAATACCACTAGCTTGGTAATCACTGCATCATCATTTTGACCAAAATCAATACCTCACCTAGTATACTATGTGTTAACAATTACTACATAACCTCACTCAGAAGGGTCGCATTTTCGCTTATAAGGGGGTAATTCAACTCGCTTACAAGGGGGTTGGACATGAAGTTACCCCCTTGTAAGTGAAAAGGCTACCCCCTTGAGAACGAACGTAGTAGTTACATTTGAAGTGAAGTCAGAATAATTAAATATTGCATTTTTATATATTATAAAAACTAAGATGTTATAAAGTTATTAAAACGTACATACTGTATACTACAGAAATCCGCATATACGAGGGGTAACGCTTCAAAAAACTCCTAACCCTCTTATAAATGACGAACCTCACTTTTGAGTTATCTTTTTGTATCATAATATTGTTGAAAATAGCTAAAATAATCATAAATATAAGCTATTTATGAGAGTATTTTGTAAGACTGGGTTCATTTATATAGGGGGTCCGAAAGTCATTGGTCAACCCTCTTATAAATGGAGCCGGGCCCCCTTATAACAAGTATATTTATTTATTTATTTATTGCGTTTAGATGTATTGTTGCTGTTGTAGATAACATAAAACATTAATTATTTATCATTAATATGTTATTATTATAAATATTATTACATATTTGTTTAATTATCTATTAGTATATTTCTCTCACTCGCTCATGTTCCATGTCTTCAATTGAATTATTGGTTATTGATAAGGTGCGTTTTGGCGGGTTTTTAAACACGTTTTAAACACATAAAAACAGGGTGTGTTTTACTAGACAATGCTCCGGATATAATTTTTTAGCATTATTTTTCAGGAATGTTTAAATACGTTTTGTACGGTTAATTTACATATATAAATTACAAAAAAGTTATAAATTAATAAACAAATATGACATAAAAATAGAGAAAATTGATAAGATCATTCTCTTGTTCCGCTCAACTTCCCTAAAGGCCTTTTATATTCTGGACCTTTTAATATTTGAGAGCTGAAAAACGAATCGATATCAATTTTTTCAACAGTCGAAGAAATTAAAACGGGTTCGTTTTCTTCCGGTTCCTCTGGAAGAACCGATTTTATTTTCAGTGGATTCTCGATCGTTCCTCTAAATTCAACTTATTTTGAAGTTACTAATTATTCATTTGAATTTTGTTTGTCGTTTGATTCGTTGTTTAGCTGCTATTCTTGACTATTGTTCTAACTATTATTTTGTACATATGACTTGGTCAAGACTACGTTTGACTTATAAATGAATTTGTTGGCGTTGTTGAATCTGGCTTTGATGTCCTCAGGGTCGTAGAGCGGATTTATGGTAGTTTAGTGTTTACGGCGGTAGTAAACGGTAATAGCGAAAACTATCAGTAATATAAGCGTAATTACAATCCCAATAATGAGCCAGAACCAGTTGAACTTTTTTATTAAAGTTGTCGCCACCAAATCTTCCTTCAAATTCACACGGGCTAATGACGTTGTATACATCACCTCGCCATTTATTTGAAAAGAAACAGAATAAGTCGCTTGAAGAATTGCCTGATTTCCAGATACAATCGAATCCTTATTCTCAAGTTGTGGAAATTCAAAAGATTTAGGAAATAATGGATAACTAGTTGAAAAAGTTGCGATTGCTTTATTATTTCGATTATAACACGTCACCACAATTGGCAAAGCAAGTTGACTATTACAAAGAATCTACAATTTCGGATTCAAATCCACTACTCCAGATATTAATGGTTATCTGGCATTTAATAAGGTATAATTTCGATAAATATCAAGTTCTAGCAAGTAATAACACTAGATGGTAAGTTATAATAATTGCATTTGGTGTGTTAAAAAAACTGAAGTAAGTAACAATAAATTAATACAATAACCATTCTGGATAAATGTATCAAAAGATTTAAACAATTTGTGAAAGTTGATTCACGTTGATTCTTTAATAATATTTATTGTTCACTAAAGCTATATGCATTAATACATCACTATAAATTACAATATACTAATTAGTATACTAAGAATTATAAAAATTATAAAACAGATCAATTAATATTAACATTCATTCTAAATACTCTTTTTCTGTTTCTTATTTAAAATTAACAGGTTCGGTCAAACCACTTTCTTTATCGATTCTTTCTATTTCAATACTTTTCCTTTCTTTTTCAATACTTTTACGTATGAAATCCGCGCTAGCAATGCTTAATCCTCTTATTTTGTTGTCCTTACGATTTTTTAAACTATGTTTTCTACTTGAAGAGGTTGGAGATATGAGATCTACTGTATCACCAACTTCGTCATACTAATCTTATTAACCTAGTTCCTTCATAGCTTTGATTCTTCCTTTTTCGTAGTTTTATTCAAACTCGCTAACTTCAATTACTTTTATGAAGAAGCTTATACCTCTAAACCAGATTAGAACAATTAGAGATGAGTGGAAAATTTATGCAGTGACTATTATTTTGGCTAATGCTCCTTTTGGGTATAAATCTCCAAATCCCACTTTTCCACTCAGAACCGATGAAAAGTATAAGAAGTCGTAAAATACTTAAATTGGTTCTTTCATATCGTTGGGGTCTATTCCAATGAAGCTGGTAGGTTATATGATTGCTAATGTTGTGTACATGATTGCAAAAAACAGAATTTGTGCTATGTAGCTTGAGAACATGAATCCCGTTGCATTTTTTCGGAACGAGCCCGCTGTGAAGAATTTATATGTGTAAATACAGAAGAATCCGTAATTTATGAGTTGAATGATGAAGAGTGGTATGGCTGCTTGTTAGTACGACGTGGAGAATTATCGTAGGAAGCTGAGTATATAGAGCATGATAATGGTGCTCATGATGCATTGTGGCATTAATTTCAGTCTGTAGTATTTGGTCAGCCATATAACGAATTTGGTCGGGAATATCAGCTTTGACGTGCCTTTGATCCCTTTCATGTAGCTTATGACTTCATTTTGCAGTAATGTGTCCCATTTCATGACAGTGTTGATTAGTTCTTGTACTCTTTTGTCCAGGTTTTGCATTTTTAGGTCCAGGTCAACATCGATTAAGCATTCCTTGGGCAAATCCGCCTGGTGTTTCTCGAGCTCTTCCATTTTTAAGAGGCAGTTCATCACGTGTTGGTTGTATTGAGTGACTTTGAGCTCCGTTTTGTAGCAAACTGGGCAGGCAACTACCTGTTCGGGGCAGGTTAGTTAGTGCATTTAAATGGCGATGTTTGGGAACTGTTGGTGACAGTGAATGCATTATTTGAGGCAGTGGACGCACTCTTTCTAGTGCGTTTAGAAGTTTTTGTAGGGTGTTTGCTCCATGCACGGCGGGATGTTAATGTGCTTTTCCTGCGTTGTGTGCTGGTAAAAGAGGATTTTGTAGTTCAGGCCGGTGATTTACTCGAGGATTTCCTCATTTTTGTTCTGCAATTGCTCCTTGCGCATGAAATTTAGCGTCTGAATTGGAATCTCGTTCCTGTTGAAACGGTCCTTTAATGCGAATATTTCATCGGGAAGGTATAATATGTTATTTTTACGCGTGCACTCGACTGATGACTGCATGGCAACCTCCATCTCCTTCTCCTAGTCATTCAAGCACTTAACAGGAGTGGATAACATCGATTTAATGATTAAAGGATCAACATCAATGTCAGTTAGAGTCTCCTCGCATACAGGACACTTGATTTTCTCCCACCACTGCTGATTTATACACGACTCGCAGATTAAATGCTCACACGGCTTCATTCGCAAATGCCTGGTATACATTTAATTACACAAAGAACACAAAAACCTTTTATCAACCTGCGGAGGCGCGAAAATGTAAATAAATTGACGTGGATACGACTAATAGCACCACTTAACTATTAATGTCATAATATTATCCGTATTGTTTTATTTTGCCTGACGTATCAGCGCTATTTTTTATGATAACGTATCTACCGTAGTCTACAAAAGTGAGTATACCTTATATTAGCTAGGACCTATATAAGATATAAGGCCTTGTTTCCACATAATTGGAGTGAGAATTCTACTATTTATAAATAACAATATAAAAAGTAATATGATTGGTTTTTAACTTCGTGTAATAATATATTTTGATTGTAAATTTAGCAATCCAAATGCAATCTAGTAGTTAAATAAGCTAATCATAAATTATATTATGATATGCAGAAGTATTTATTAATTAGAACACTTTCAGACATATGCATATATAATAAATAGAGAATATATATAATAAATAGAGAAGAACAAATAAAAGACCTAATTACAAATTCACCTGTCTATTGTAATGACTGATGAAATATTTCTGCTTGAATGAATGTAATGACTCAACCTAATTTTCGTAATTACCTAACAACTAACATCACTTACATGTCCTTGTAATAAAAAGAAGTCTAGTTTCTTTAAGTACAGATGCTGGAGAGTACTAAATTACTACCTTACAAATAACATCATACTAAACATCATACTAAAATAAGTAATTACTTAACCAGTTTTATAACATACACAATATTATACAACTTAATATAATTTATTGTAAACTAAAATTAACACTTCAAATGTGGAATAGTAGTCTGTAGCTATATTTTGATTAAAATTAATATAAAAAATATCGTTAGTTAACAAAGAATAAAATTCCTTTAAGTTAGAAAGTTTAAATAATCTAAAATCTGTAAAATACAATTTAATAGGATTCAATTCCAGATTTGATAGTAAAGTGGTGCTTGAATTCGTATCCAAAGCAATTTCTTTACGATTACGTTCCCTATATTTATAATCAGACATTTAAATGTAATTTATGTTAAGAAATATTTACCAAACACTTACGAATGCGAAGTTGCAATCATATAGTGTGCGAATCTTGCTGCTAGAAGCAGGATTGGGCTAAATTGTAGTGCGCTATCTGCAATTAGGATCTTTTTGACATTGATTTTGACCCGAAAATTTTGTAGTAGATGTTAAATTCCGATGTTAGGTGTATCAACTACAATAGAGTAATTGACGTTCCTATTTCGGTTAATGTGCCAGTTAAAAATAATATAGACGATAAATAATTTGTCCCAGATTTGAAGAAAATAATTAACAAGTTCAACAACAATTAAATTCCAATTTGTTATTTGAATTAAATTAGATAAAATTAATTAGAAACTGTTAATGAAGAAATTCTCGAGTAAATTGACGGTCGTAACCACCTTATTTCGTTTTACGAGTTCGAGCCGAAGCATGTTTAAGTACAAATTAACAAGTGCTATCATAGCTGTAAGTACAAAGACTTACAATAACATTTAATCAAGTGTGAGCACACGTATAAGTAATGTACGTTCTGTGATTTCTTGCATTACAGCTAAGTGGTGCAGATGCATCAAATTTCGTGCCCGCAACATATTGTTGCCTGTCCAATTTGTTATTAGCCTGGAATCGAGTTTTGCCATTATGAGCAGCACGTGTTAACGTGTGCGAATCAGTTGAATTAGTTGGTAAAGAATCCAACTTTATCCCAACATCTTTATTCCGACGTTGATTTGCAATTAAAGATCACATAGCTTGAAAATTCAGTTGACAAGCTCTCAAAGAATTTAATTCAGTGGGACGCTCTATTATAGAAAGAGGTTCTTGAATATGCGATTATCTCAGAGTAAAACAAGTTGAAACCGCCAACCAAATTATAGCAATTTCTGTCCAAATTCTACTTTTCTCATTTACCCCTCTTCGTGGTGACCTCAACTTTGCTCACCGTTTTGCTGCTTGATGTAATAATTTAAATTTGCTCTTATAAAACGGTGCGTATAATCTCACTTATTTTATTAATAGTTCAATTGTTTAACATTTCCTATTTTATGCTCTACAGTGTCCAATATTTTACATCAAAACAATTTTAATAAAGTTCAATTTAGTTCATGTTTTAGTCGTATTTCGCGCATATTCTCTGGTTCGCTGGTATTTACAGTAATTTGCTCATATTTGACACAGAGTAGTTTAGTGGGCTCGTTGGAGAATCTAGTTAAGCGATTTTCGTCGATTTGGTTTACTTCTCAAGCTGTGTGAGCTCGAAAATTGGGCTCGGTGATGTTGCGGGCGCGAAAAAGACGTTCTCGCAGATAATCATTACCATACATATATTCTACTCCAGCTTCATCGTGTTCGTGCTTTTCAGAGGAATCTCCTTCTTCGTCAAAACAAAAAACTTTGAAATCGCAGAAATCAAAAAGAAGAAAGTTGCACTAGTTCTAGCCCTAGAGTGAAGATTTATAATATTTTAAAATATATAAAATTATTATTATAAATTATATAATTATTATTTCGTTAAAATATCAGTAGATTATTTAAAATAAAACACTGCTTCAATATTTAATACTGTTAAGTTAAAGCAAACAGTTTGATTACGATCGCAATGTAATGGATACATGTGTTAATGTACATTTACAACAATATTTAGAGCCAATTATAAGTTTAAGATATATATTTAGTTCTAAATTAGAAGACTTATTCTAAATATAACGCAAATAAATAACATAGTTATATAAATTATAATATAATAATTACTACTATATGTATGACAAATTTCATAGAATTCTCGAAATTATTTTAGTTTGAAATTGTGTATTCAGAATGTATAACAATTATTATTGTATTATTACTGGTGAATATTTAATTTTAATTTTAAAAAGTCTCTAATTACACTCCACATATGACGCTATAATCTCAAATTTCTCTAATTAATTCAATATAATCGCAGATGCAGTATTTATGTGATTAAAACGATTATATATCTATAATATATCAAACAATGATGCTTCCAGATCAAATTTATAGTAATCTATTTAATCAGGTGTAGATATAATTAAATTTACCAATGAAAGTGCTTTAACAATAGTTTTGGGATTTAGCTAATTAGTATGTGTATAATTTCTAATGCAGTTAAACTCAACTATCATTGAATCAATCATAAGATTGTTATAATAGAACAACAAAAAGGAAATAATCTGTGTCTGATATAGAGTTCGAACAAGTATTCGTGAGTAAAATTTAACAGATATTCACCGAAGAAAATATTAATATTGAAGCAAATAATAACTATGAGTTGTGTTAGGAAATAGCAAATTATCTTTAAAAACACCAAAACAGCTAAATCACCTTTTGGAACAAACTCTCTCAAAAAATTCAGAACAAAACGTCAGTTCAACTCAGAGAATATTATAAGAAGTCGTTTTCTAAGTTTTTATACACCCAATGCATTACGAATGAAGATAAATAGGTTCTCAAACAGTTAATTTTGTAAATGCCAGATAGTAAGCCTAGTGAAATAGCAAGTCATTTTATGAGCGTTACTTCGGAGAGGAACTATTTTAAGCGTAACATTATAATGTATGTTGTGAATAGAAAGAATTTGTTAACTAAATTGTAACATGAGTGATTTCATGAATATATAAATATATATAATAAATACGCCATGACTACATGGTGAACCGTATCCTGACCAAGATAGACCATCATCGTCACCCTCGCCCGGTCGACAAAGCCCATGGTAACCTACCCTCATCCGACAAATTGGAGAAACCTGATATAGAGTTCCAATACAAAAACGCAACCTATGTCCTTGATGTCACGTTCGCTGTCGAAGCAAATATATGCAACGCGTTCAAGGGCAAGATTCTCAAATACGGAGGCACGTATAGCGATAATCGGGTGATTCCACTCGTTCTTCGTTACAACGGCACTGTGTACGAGAAATCCATGAACATGCTAACAACATTCCTGCCAGAGATCACGGACTCCTTCCTAAGCAAACACTGCTGCCTTGCAGTGGCGCGCGCTAACGAAGAAGCCAAGCTGCATTACACCAGCTTGATCACTAATGCTCTGCATGAAGGCACCATCGCGACGAAGTAAGGTTAGAGAGACCGTCAAGCTACCGGAAGAAGGGCACCGCGAGCGCCGCCAGGCCTCGAGGGTGTGGGAGCAATGCAAGAAGGCGAAGCCCAAGGCAACGCTGGATCGGACGGGCTCGGAGTAACCGTCGACAATTGAAGACATGGAACATGAGCGAGTGAGAAAAATAATAAACTATAGTTAAAGACAGCTTCGTTAGTTCAAACGCAAAACTTGGTTACAAATTTATATAGGATGCTGCATATAGTTAAGTATATAGTTAAGTTGATCTTGTTAAGTTGATTAGATATAAGCAGCAAATACGAATGAAAAATTAGTATAAATTAAATATTATGAAGTCAAATAATGTCATAACACATCATGCTATTCTCCCTAACTTTCGGTTAATTCATCTAATGAGTATATTACTTTGTTGACTGAATGAAATGTTTATGGTTATAGAAATATAGAAAATAAAATAACTAAATATAATTAAAAACTAATCAGGTAGGTAGATACATACCTGACAAATATAATTAATTATGTTAATATAATATAATATTATAGAATAGAATTGATTAACTGTCATCACATAACGTTAGGCTTGACAAATTAAACTGGTTGGATCATTTAGAACTGTTGTGTTTGGTACTGCATTGGAACAGGTTGTTGGTATTGCACTTATTGGTAGTTCATCTGAGAAAGAGTCTCAGAATCATACTTTTGCACAAACGGTTCGGTCTCAGAAGTTTCAACAGCAGTTTTCTTCTTCAGGATGCAGGAGAAACTAATCGTGATGAAGAAGCCGAAGAAACCTACAACGCAGAGGGTGACTCCAAGCCCAACATTCTGGTAAACGTCGTTCGAACTCATGTAGTAGGAAATATACCCGTTGGAAATATAGCCGCTGTAAATGGGATATTTATATTCGATTGGGATAACGCACAACGCGATGCCGGCGGCGATCATGGACAAGAAAAGGAGGCAAAACCAGGCGAGGACGCAGAAATAAGGGTTCTTCTTGCACATCATATAAAAGTGAAGTGAAAGTGGTCAAGTTATTCGCCTCCATTTGGTGTTTCCAGTTGATTATCCGCAAGCACTAAATAATTGAAAATTAGAACTGTATCAGAAAAGTACTTTAAATAACATTTATATTCCATAATAACGATTCTTTTATTTCTAATTCGATTGATGTGTTTTGCTAATAGTAGAATTTGAGCAAATGAATCAAAACAAATGTAGATGACCGATTTCAAGTTTAACAACAGTATTTTTCAATTTTTTAACTCAACTAAATATAGATACAAACGAAACCATACTACATAAGCATGAAAGGATGTTTATAATAATATAATAATTACGGTAAAATCTCGCTAAAAGACTCTTGGATACACTCGCGTATATACTCTGGAAAAGTAGAAAGTCAATACATGATTACGTACTTCTATTAGATATTTTGAGATTTCTCACTTAAAGACCTAACTTAATCTCATATAAGCGTAACGTGTTCATTTTTACCTGACGATTGGTATTGGGGTAGAAAATAAGTGCGAGAATATACTAATTGCTTACAATTATCATGATAGCGCTTTAACATGAAGAATTATCATGATTACATTTTAAAAATATTAGATTTTACACTTATTTTATAGACCCAAGTTGATCACGTATTGACTCTTGAGACAGGATATCTCGCATATAAACTTTAGAAATTGAAAGCTTATACGCGATTTTGCCTAGCTCTATACGCGAGTGTATCCAAGAGTCTTTTGGCGAGATTTTACCGTATAGTTTTTTGTTCGTTTTAAAACTTTTAACTCCAACTAATGTTAATATTTTATTTTAATAACGGATCATTTTTATATTATACTTCACTTCAAATGTAAGATTATCAATTTGTGATTGGTGTAGTTATTTCCATTTATTTCACTCTAACCGCTATTTGTGGTATATTTTGGCACGTAAAGTAATTATGTTAATACAAAGACTTGTACAGCACCCTCCCATATCCCCAAATAATCTTTCACCTATTAATTTCCGTTTTCTTCGCCTTAACCTGTTTCTACACCGAATAACAGTTCGTATTTCTAGGTGTGGCTGTTTTTCTCTACTTTATTAAACAGTTCACAATGACCAGAACCAACGAGCACAAAGCGTTCAAAAACCTCCGTTCAGCAGCTGAAACGGAAATTTTCCTCAATGAAATTCGTTAAAAGGTTCCAGTCGCTCAATTCAGCTGCGAATGTTCTCACACAGAAACGGACACAACGAAGAATTCTGACGGCTCAGAAAGCACCACAACCAACACAGTGGTGACATATACAGAAACGAGATACGTTCAGATACTGGGCATGATAGACCAAACCCCAGCGCTGTATGTTGTCGGGGGCTCACCATTGATTTACCTGAATCTGAAAGAACAGATAAACTGGCTCGGAAACAGCCTGGCCATAATCAACCACATTTGCGCGGTCATGTACGAACAGAACAAATTCAGAGACTACGACTGCGAGGTTACTTTTGGCGCCCACGTTCCAGGACTCACACCACAGAACTACCTGAAGAGAGGCGAGTACCCGTGCTGGATCAACCAGGGGCTGCTTTGGGCGTCAAGCCTGCTCCAATTCGACGTACTTTATATCTGCATGCTGAGGTCGAGAATCCCGAAAACACAGCTTCCAGTCGTTAAGAGCTGCTCGATCGACCCCACCTTTTAGATCAACCAGCCTCCGCAGCAGCTCACCATCGATTAAATCCAGCTTCCGAGCTTCGACCAGATGTGCCCGGCCGAAATCAACAACATCCAGCTTCCGCCGATCCTCGAAGAAAACACCCAGCCGTTGCTGACTGACATCAAGCCACCCTATTTCGACAACTTCGACTCCATCTCCGTTCCGAAGTACAACGCGTACAGCGGAGACGGCCTCGTGCAAACGGAGCAGCAGTACACAGTTGAACACGGCGCTGTGATATGATTTATACAAATTTATCAAATTCTAGCAGGTACAATATAAATAGTACTTTTGGAAATCATTATGATGATTAAAATATATTCTGGAATCAATATTATATAAATTTTAATTAAGGTAGCTTCTATAAACATCAAGATAATAATCAATATATGATATCAAGAAAATTCTCACAGTATTTTAACCAGAAGCTGGTCTATTTTCTGCAGCAGCAGATCCAAGTTCAAAATATTTATGTACACGCAGAACGTTTCCCACTACTTCTTTGTAATGGATATGTTCTGCATTGATATAGCCTCCGATTTTGTAAACAGCTCGTCGATGAAGGCAACTTGGGATTTGTGGTAGATCAAAAATTCTTTCGTTCCCACCAAGAGCTTTTTGTTGTACTTGTAGTTCAAGTCGTTCTTCACTATCAACGCCATGGTGGGCAAGATGTCCTCGTAACAGGCTTCTGCCATGATGCGCTTGCATCTTTCATCGAGCCCTTCGTTTTCGGGCTTGTAGCGAGTTATGTAGAACGCGTAGCAGTATTGGATGAGATTGTAATCCGGCTGTGGAACGCCGTCCACCACATTGAAAACATACTTTTTCATCTTGTTGTTACTTGTATTGTATTAGTTCTTGAATATCGTTTATATATTTTTATAAATCTAAAGATCGTCAAGTCGAAAATTGATAATAATATGTTAGGTTGTTAGATTTGGAGCACTAAAATATATATAAATTATTTTTCAAATGTTATCTATACAAACTTTACTTTTGTAATTTAAATACAATTATAATAAAAGAAGACATATAATATTTTTCTGAATCCAGTTCTATTTTTCAATTATTTAGTGTCTTGCGGATAATCGACTGGAAACACCAAATGGAGGCGAATAACTTAACCACTTTCACTTCACTTTTATATGATGTGCAAGAAGAACCCTTATTTCTGCGTCCTCGCCTGGTTTTGCCTCCTTTTCGTGTCCATGATCGCCGCCGGCATCGCTTTGTGCGTTATCCCAATCGAATATAAATATCCCATTTACAGCGAATATTACGGAAATCTCTCCTACTACATGAGTTCCAACGACGTTTACCAGAATGTTGGGCTTGGAGTCACCCTCTGCGTTGTAGGTTTCTTCGGCTTCTTCATCACGGTTAGTTTCTCCTGCATCATGAAGAAGAAAATTGCTGTTGAAACTTCTGAGACCGAACCGTTTGTGCAAAAGTAAGATTCTGAGACTACTTCTCAGATGAACTACCAATAAGTGCAATACCAACAACCTGTTCCAATGCAGTACCAAACACAACAGTTCTAAATGATCCAACCAGTTTAATTTGTCAAGCCTAACGTTATGTGATGACAGTTAATCAATTCTATTCTATAATATTCTATTAACATAATTAATTTTATTTATCAGGTATCTACCTACTTGATTAGTTTTTAATTATATTTAGTTATTTTATTTTATATATTTCTATTCTATTCATTTAAATTAATTGCATTAAATCACTAATTAGATTCACATGTTGCTTGACTGAGTACTTGAAATAGGAACACTATCTATTTGCTCATTAGTACTTGATCATTAATTGCTTTTTTGGCGCTTTTCACCACTTTTTCAACTTATTCCTTTTATATAATGTGTATTAGCCCTTTCTTCTCCTATTACAGATTTAATAGTTCTTGTGAGTCGAAAACTGCTTTGAGTCTCTTTGATAAACGAATGTGTTTTTCTTTTGGCTGTTGTTGTTCGTCGATGGAGTAGTTTTTGAAGTTTTTGTGGTTTTCAACCGGTTCGAACGAGATGATGTCGTTTGAGGAGATCTCGAGTTGGTCGAAGCTAAGGTTTCTGAGGGCGTCAATGTGAACGATGAGGTTGTTCAGAATGTAGAGGTGAGTTAAGTTCTGAAGGTACTTGATGGAGGAGATGTCAACTAGTTTGTTGTCCGCCAGGTTAAGCATGTTCAGATTCTGGAAGTTTTTGAGCACGTCGATGTTGTTCAGCTGGTTTCCGCAGAGGATGAGCTCTTGCACCCTGGTCAGGTTCTTAATCTGCCTTATATCTACTAACTTGTTGTATGGAACGCTAAGGCGCGTTAAATTTTTCAGATATTGAATCCCGTTCAAATCCAGCAAGGCATTCACACCAAGATCGAGTTTGATCAGGTTCCTCAGATTTTTAAGCTGCAAAGCGGAGTTTATCTGATTTCTGTACAGATACAGCTCTTGCAGATTCAATAACGTGCTCAAAGGTGAGATATCGGACAGTTTGTTGTAAGAAAGGCTCAAAATGGTCAGATTCTCAAGATATTGGAGCTCAGACACGTCAGAAACCCTATTGTTGCTCAAATCCAATGACTATAACTGAGTCATTTACTTTATTCCAGCTAGTTTCTCCACATTGCAATTATTTATTTACAAGGTTGTGATGTTAATTGGAACCGCTTGCAGATTAATCTTAAAACACTCGTAAATTCGAAGTTTGTCAATATCAATCTGTTCTACGAACTTGAAACTGACTAGTTGCTGGTTGTCTTGAATTTAAAGATACTTCTTTTTGCTATCTTTAGAATATTAAGCAATCATCTTCTAGTCGTAATGAGCTTAATCTGTTACCGGTGTATTGTTGCTTGAATTATGCTAAATACTAGTACTCGTCATTTAGAAGCAATCTTTGGATTGGTATTACAAAAACCTACCAAAACATATTATACACTAAGTATTATTTGATAAACTAACACTCCATATTGTAATTTGACTATTTTGACCATACATTATTTCATGTCAAGTATAAATTTTTATGATGGGATAATTTTATCTTATATTAAAACATACTTAAAATAATAAAATATTAGAATATGAATATATGTAATTCAATTCATCAATTTTAATCATTGACTGGTCATTTCAATTACCTGGTTCAGTTAGGAGTACATACATGCTATTTTTTCACTAAATTTCAAATAATTTTTGTTCAATTTTTAACATTAATTTTATATCTTTTGTTTCATCAATAATATTTCATCTTTTATTTCTTGTCTTGGATTATACAACATATAAATGCAGTTTTGCACTTAGTAAATCGACTAGAGCTTATTTGCTATAACCTTCTAGTTATCTGTTGGCATCTGCTAATATTCAATTCTGCAAGCTCTATAAGACTTATTGAGAAACTCTGGAATATGTGAAAAATCACTAATGTTATTACAATTCAATTGGAGTTCCTTAATGTTATTTAGTTTACTAATCGAATTTATGTAAACAATTTGGTTGTTCGAAAGGTATAGATGCTCAAGCTTCTAAAGATGTTGTAGAACCGATATATCTACAATTTAATTAAATGATAAATTTAATTTAAAATAATATGTTAAGTTTCTTAACGAACCAATATCAGTTATTTAGTTTTTTGAAATGTGCAGTTCGCTCAAATTCAATTGTCTTAAATGGTGAATAGAACTGATTAAATTCTGACCAAGATTTAGTTTATCGAGGTTTTTTAAGCATTTCAAAGCAGATATATCAACAATACGATTTTAATACAGTGATAACTAAGTTAGAGACATCAGATTCTGCAAAGGTAGAATATTTTCTATTTAATTATAGTTAATTTTCAAAGTTTTTAATTAATTGAGGTATTATATGTCAGATATTTCTACAATAGAATTTGAACTCAGATCTAGATCCAATAGTTGAGTCATCTATCCAATTCCATTAATATTTACTAGTTTGCAACTTTCTATTTGCAGTTATGTAATATTATTTGGAACATGAGTAAATTTTATGTTGCAAGAATATAATATACGTAGTCTTTCAACATCAAGTTCCTAAACAAATTTAAAGCTTTAAAAATCGACATTGGTTATTTTAAGTGATTTTAATTCAATATATTATTTGTATTTCTTTATCAGTTACATTTGGTCATTCATTTGGATTGAAAATATTAATTAATTATTATAAATTCATAAACAATCGAACAATCATTTTTTAATTTAAAAAGATTATTTCTAAAACAGTTCAACAAATATAATATATTTTGGTTCACATCATATTAGGCTTGACAAATTGAACTGGTTGGGCCATTTGGAACTGTTGCGCTTGATATTGTGGAATTTGTTGTTGCATTGGCTGAACCTGTTATTGGTACTGAACTGGTTGAGAATATTGAACTTGTTGATAGTTCATCTGTGGTGGATTAACAGCTTGCTTTGGAACAAATGGTTCAATTTCAGAAGAGACTGATTTCTTCTTCAAAATGCAGGAGAAGCTTATTGTGATGAAGAAGCCGAAGAGACCAACAATGGAGAGAGTTACACCAAGACCAACATTTTGGTAAGCGTAATTGTAACTCCAGTAATAGGAGAGGTTATTATTGTACTCGTTGTAAATTGGATAGGAGTACTCTGTAGGAATGCATGCTAAGGTAATACCAGCTACAAGTAGAGACAGGAAAAGGAGGCAAAACCAGGTAAGGACGCAGCAATACGGATTCTTCTTACTCATTAATCTATGTATGGAGTGAAAGAAATAAACATATAAGTATAAGTTTCATGTTCAAGATGATAAAACAGAGCTTTAGAAAATAGAACTGAAAATAAGATAATTGTATGAAGATGTTTTAAGATAACTGTTTAAACATACACTGTCAATTTGCTGGTAACTATTTGCAGCTGTTATATGACACTGTTTATGACTTCAAAGAACTGAAAGAAAATAGAACTGATAATTTATAGAACTGATTTATAATCAAATTGAGTCATGTATATATCTTGATTTATAAGTTAAAAAGAATAGAGAGGAAGGCGAGCCTAATTCGATTTATTTGACAGCTAGAGATTAAGGTAACGACCATGTTTATTGACATTATTAACGGTACTAAATTTATTTCTTATCTTTATTATATATATATTCATTTCACTTCCTCGAGACGGCACAAACAGACTTCATTGAGACTTTCGAAAGCAAAACATGGGCTCTCGCACGCCAGTGTTTCCACTTTCAAAACGGGCTCAACCCGTCATTTATGCCCACTCAGTAAAGACCCCGCAGGGCCCATATATATTTATATATTATTTTTCTTTCTATTGTTGTTGATGAAATTTTGTTTAAAAGAAAAACAAATCAAAAAAGAAATCCGTTTGTAAATTCATTATTTAGATTTATGTTATTATAAGCATATCTCATTATTTCAGTATAAACATATTACGGTGATGCATTTATATATGAATCATTTAAATGAAATGGAAATATAAAATGACTCACTTAACTGTAACCTTGTCATCAGTACTAAGGTTCAATTTAATCATTCCATCTTCATCTCGTAAATCATGACAATCCACAAAATATAAAATATATTGAATATCTCGTAATATCAAAATATTTAGTATACATCAATAGTCTCTATTTAAACTTAGATACACAATAACGTTACCTCACTAATCTCAATATCATGCCTCATCTTCTAGGATTGTCACTCTGAATAGCCTCCTCAGACAACCTAAGTTAGTTCGGCACTTGAACTAACATTATTGACTTCTGAAGTTATCTTTGTAACTATTTCTGGGATGGCTGGTATGAATCTTGGGACTAGCGTATCAGCGGCAACGCGTAATGCTTCTAAGTTTAGAGCGGGTTTAAATAAAGTATAAAACACAACGTTCAAAAGTACCCAAAAGTTGACATTTATACAATTAGTTTTAACATTTAATAATAAGTGCTTAATATTAATCTAATGATTGAATATAACTATTTAATCCATTTGTTATTATGTATACATATTACAGTAGTACTGTAGTACTGTAGTAAGATACAAATAAATCATAAATGATAATTTTTTGTTTTGATTCTAGAACATATTATATTGTAAAACGGCGTAATAACAATTAATATATATTTACAAACTACAAATTTACACTAATTTTCAAACATTAATGTTTGAATAACTATTTATTATATAATTATATTGTTAATTAGTATATGAATGAATATGAAGAATATGATCATCTTTATGTCCCATGATAAAAATATTTTCAATACTTTTGTAAAAATCGTCCATGTACTTTTGCTGTTCTAGCTGTTTCTAATTTAAATTCGAATATACCCCACTTCAATCAAAATGATGTAAATTTCTGACCGAACCTTTTTAACAATGGCGTCCTTTGCCTTGAACAAGATAAATGGTTGTCAAAATATTTATTCTGACCTATCACTAGCGTATAACATAATGATGCTTGAAAATAACGATTATTCCAACTTTTGGTTTTGCTTCTCAACATTCAGTGGAATTCCTGTGTTGTAGTTGAAAACGCACTTTTCCCTCCTCTCTCAGTAAGTTTTCACTCTCAATTTTCAAATAAATGAGGAGTCCTTTAAATTCAGGAAATCCGTTAATCGCTCTTAGTCAAAATCAGTTGTTCAATTCCGAAGTGAGTTTACATACGCACTAGTTTAAGTTCTTGGTGAGTAGTTCAAAACAGATTTGAATAAGAGCTCAGAGAAAGAGATTTGTCTCTTTTTGAACGCGAACGTGAAAATGAGCGACAAAACGGCGTTCTGGAAGGAAGTAGCCCAGTACATAAACGGTAAAACGAACAAGCAAATCCAGGACTACTACTGCCACTCGTACTAGAATGTAATTTACGACAGACAACTTTCAACCCAGGACAAGAACATCCTGCGGTATCTGAACGAGTTCTGGCAGGACCAGAGACCGGTGTTCGTGGCAGACAAGTTCCTGGAGATGACCAGCGAGAAGGACTACTTCAAGCACAACATCATCATGTACATCATCAACGTCAGAAGGTGAGTGAAACCCGTTCATTAAATATTAATTAGCGTTGATAGTTATAGGATGATTAGAGAATTACAGTCACAATTATGATTATGATAATATTTATTGATAATACTATAATCTCACATCATATGAGTTCAAATACATGGATAAAATCACGTATACGTTATTTTGTTTATTTGAGTAACTTTTAAAGGCAAGTTAAGAATACTTAAATTCGATTTATATCACTACATATCATAGAACATGTTGCTTTATCCGCTCAGCAATTAGTTTTGAAGATTTATGACACAATAAACAGATTGAACAATTTTCTTTTATTACTCTATTATCTAATTTTGTATTATAGCAAATTGGTCCTCTACTTTTGTAAATTATTTGCAGAATAGTTTGTTTAGATTAGATTTTCTGTTGGATAACATTTAACGGAAGGTGTTCTTTATATACTAACTATTTTACAACATAACACTTTGGTAATTATTAAAATAGTCTGTCATGCGTCGTGGGAAGTCCACTCCCCAAAGTTTAACCAATCATGTAATAACGTGTAGTTTAGGATTAAGTTAATTATTTTCAAATGTACATTTGTTGTTCGTTTATACAAAATGTGAATTTGCATTGAAAACTAATTCAAATTAAAATATTATAATTTTTGTGATATACAAAAGTAATATGCTTTGATTCTAGATTTTCAAATGTTTTAATTTAAAAATAATAAGTAATAGAGTTTTCTTACTTATTAGAAAATTATATTCAATAATATTTATTTTAAATTAATTTATAAAAATATTTTTTCCATCAACATTTATTATAACTGTACTAAAAGTGAAAGTAGCCATAATAACAATTCCAACTTAAAACACCTATAGTGTGAATCTAAATTATGCGTACTTTTATGTAATACTCTTTCATTTATTTTTAAGCGTACATCGCATTACATAAATGTATCTTTGTCCCGCATCAATTGAATGTTTCAAATTTCCGATAGTGCATTCTTAACAATGGCCGCCTTAGTTCTAAACAACTTAACTGCTTAAAGCAAGAATTATTCGCATTAAAGCCTTATTTACAGCATTCTGATGCTTGACAACGACCAATTCGACCTCTTTTGGCTCTCTTTCTCTCACTACACGAATATTCCAGTTTAAGAGTTGAAGTGCGCTTTCAACACCTTAGCGACCAATATTCTGTCAAATAATTACACTCAGGAATTGGATTCGTTTCAGTTCAGAAAGAGCGTTTACAGATAATAATCCCAGTCGGTTATTCAGTTCAGGAATTTATTCACCGGTGTTTTAAAACGGGTCCTGAACGTATTCTTCAAAACAGATTTGAATAAGAGCTCAGAGAAAGAGATTTGTCTCTTTTTGAACGCGAACGTGAAAATGAGCGACAAAACGGCGTTCTGGAAGGAAGTAGCCCAGTACATAAACGGTAAAACGAACAAGCAAATCCAGGACTACTACTGCCACTCGTACTAGAATGTAATTTACGACAGACAACTTTCAACCCAGGACAAGAACATCCTGCGGTATCTGAACGAGTTCTGGCAGGACCAGAGACCGGTGTTCGTGGCAGACAAGTTCCTGGAGATGACCAGCGAGAAGGACTACTTCAAGCACAACATCATCATGTACATCATCAACGTCAGAAGGTGAGTGAAACCCGTTCATTAAATATTAATTAGCGTTGATAGTTATTGGATGATTAGAGAATTACAGTCACAATTATGATTATGATAATATTTATTGATAATACTATAATCTCACATCATATGAGTTCAAATACATGGATAAAATCACGTATACGTTATTTTGTTTATTTGAGTAACTTTTAAAGGCAAGTTAAGAATACTTAAATTCGATTTATATCACTACATATCATAGAACATGTTGCTTTATCCGCTCAGCAATTAGTTTTGAAGATTTATGACACAATAAACAGATTGAACAATTTTCTTTTATTATTCTATTATCTAATTTTGTATTATAGCAAATTGGTCCTCTACTTTTGTAAATTATTTGCAGAATAGTTTGTTTAGATTAGATTTTCTGTTGCATAACATTAAACGGAAGGTGTTCTTTATATACTAACTATTTTACAACATAACACTTTGGTAATTATTAAAATAGTCTGTCATGCGTCGTGGGAAGTCCACTCCCCAAAGTTTAACCAGAATTTCGTTCTTAAGTTGCCAGCCAGTGGGCCCCAGCTCAATTACCTTTTATATGTCTCTCAAGTCTATTAAGTCAAATTTTATACCTTTTATCATGCCATCGAGCATGTTCAGAAAATAATACTACTTATAGTACAGCTTATCACTAAGCACTATAGTCGCTCCTTATGCAAATATAATCTCTTAAAATTACAAGTATTCGAATTCTTTTAGCTTTAGGTTATTTTCCACTGTGAATATCATATCTTTTCCAATTGCATATACCTTATTGCTGAACTGGAAGTAATATGTGCTAAAGTGCTTTCGGCTTTCACACTTCAATTATTTTCCTTTAATTTAAAACAGTTTTGAAGAGTTATTATGCATGTATAATTTATTATCCATTGAGAACATCTGTCCTCCAATGTAATCAAATTTGTATTATTATTCTGAATTCTTAAGTTTACCATTCAATTATAGGTGGTACCCAAAATCTGGGACTTAGGTAATGAGTTCGAGCTCTAAATTATCAGTCAAAATGAAAATAAAATCAAAAATATTGAAATATACTTTAGAGTTGCAAATAAAAACCTAGCTCTAGTAAAAAGGAGGAATTTCAAATGCTGTTTCGTTTATTTTAGAAGTTAATCTGTTTTTCTTTATTAAAAATGTACAAAAGCGTTCAATTTATCCTGGTTAAAACAGAAATTGTGACTATTTTGAACTAATATTACTAAAGTTACTGTCTATAATTTGGATTTAGCCACTGTTCACCGTAATAAATAGATTAAAACTGCAAGGCTTGAAAAATAACATTGAATTTTAACCAGGTTCTGTTTCTACTCGCTCGAGAACTCTACTTGTAAATAACTACTTTCTGTTTTATTTGTATTTCTTGATTAACATATGATTGTTACACGAGGAAATTGTAACTACGATCAAATCTAAAACACAACACATAATTAAAACTAACAATATAATTGGTGATAATAAAATACACAATACTATAAATGCTAGTCTTTTGCACCTATTTTAATGATATTAAAGCCTTTAGTGTTCTCCGATCAGTTATTGCATTTCCAATTATTGCATTGAAATTTGAAGTGAATATAAATAATATATTTAAATATATAATATATTATTAATAATAAAGTCAACTAAAAAATTGAAATAAACAAGATAATAATTTAGTCCCCGTAATATTTGTTAGTTACTTGCTCATTAAATATATCTCACTCACTTAACTTTCGTTTATACTAGTTCGGTCTTCTGTACAGGAGCTGTTCACACGAATGTAAGTTCACACGAATGATCATTAGTTTTAGATACATCTATGTACGTTAGGCGCACCTCCGACGTCAGGACGCCCGTTAAAATATTAAACTATCTGCTGTTATCTTATTGAAATCAATTTGTGTAAAGGTACTAAATTATTATTATATTTATATTTTGCAGTAAATTAAAGTGATTATTAATATAATGTGTTCTATATAATACTATTGTATTATATACAAGTTGGATGAGGAAAGATAACTCAATAATTTTGTATTTATAACATTTCTTTTTACAAGATCCGTTTCCACTTCAAATGTCAAATGTGGCTGGTTTCGTGATCGGTGCTATCCTCGTCATTTATTTCGTAGGTACTGCCGCTTTCGGTATTTACTTTTAATCGCAATCTAAGAAGGAAAGCAGGGATATGTTCGGCGAGTACCCAATTACTCAAATCGTCTTCCACTGCTTGATATCTCTCTTTTTAGTCCTGGCCTGCTTCGTGAACTCCGTTTTCGGGGTCTTCCTCGGAATTGGCCTCGCCATGTACGTGGTAAAGAACATAATCGGTTTGTGCTGCCTTCGTGAGCACCAGGCGTTCAATAATCTCCGTTCTGCCTTTGAAACGGAAGCGTTTTTGAACAACATCCGCTCAAAAGTTCCAGTTGCATAATTCTACTGTGAATGCTCGCACACAAGGCACACTACTCACAGAGATGCTAACGGAAAAACGCACACGAGCACTGAAACGGTGGTAACGTACAGAGAAACGAGGTACGTGCAGATAATGGGCATGATTGACAACACACCAGCTCTATATGTTGTCGGAAGCTCACCACTGATTTACTTGAAACTCAAAGAACAGATTTAATGGCTCGGAAACAGCTAAATGATCATTAACTAATTAAGCGCAATGATGTACATGCAAAACAGATTCAGAGACTCACGCTGTTCAGTAACATTCAATGTTTAAGTTCCAGGACTCACACCACAGAACTACCTGAAGAGAGGCGAGTACCCGAGCTGGATCAACCAGGGGCTGCTTTGGGCGTCAAGCCTGCTCCAATTCGACGTACTTTATATATGCATGCTGAGGTCGAGAATCCCGAAAACACAGCTTCCAGTCATTAAGAGCTGCTCGATCGACCCCACGTTTTAGATCAACCAGCCTCCGTAGCAGCTCACCATAGATTAAATCCAGCTTCCGAGCTTCGACCAGATGTGCCCGGCAGAAATCAACAGCATCCAGCTTCCGCCGATCCTCGAAGAAAACACCCAGCCGTTGCTGACTGACATCAAGCCACCCTATTTCGACAACTTCGACTCCATCTCCGTTCCGAAGTACGACGCGTACAGCGGAGACGGCCTCGTGCAAACAGAGCAGCAGTACACAGTTGAACACGGCGCTGTGATATGATTTATACAAATTTATCAAATTCTAGCAGGTACAATATAAATAGTACTTTTGGAAATCATTATGATGATTAAAATATATTCTGGAATCAATATTATATAAATTTTAATTAAGGTAGCTTCTATAAACATCAAGATAATAATCAATATATGATATCAAGAAAATTCTCACAGTATTTTAACCAGAAGCTGGTCTATTTTCTGCAGCAGCAGATCCAAGTTCAAAATATTTATGTACACGCAGAACGTTTCCCACTACTTCTTTGTAATGGATATGTTCTGCATTGATATAGCCTCCGATTTTGTAAACAGCTCGTCGATGAAGGCAACTTGGGATTTGTGGTAGATCAAAAATTCTTTCGTTCCCACCAAGAGCTTTTTGTTGTACTTGTAGTTCAAGTCGTTCTTCACTATCAACGCCATGGTGGGCAAGATGTCCTCGTAGCAGGCTTCTGCCATGATGCGCTTGCATCTTTCATCCAGTCCTTCGTTTTCGGGCTTGTAGCGAGTTATGTAGAACGCGTAGCAGTATTGGATGAGATTGTAATCCGGCTGTGGAACGCCGTCCACCACATTGAAAACATACTTTTTCATCTTGTTGTTGAAAAACGACTTACACTGCTGGGGCGTGCGGTTCTTGAAGTTCTCTGCCACTTTTATCCAGTCGATGGTGGAACTAGAGTACTTTTCTGTAACGTTTAGAAGCAAACGAATGTCGTCGTCCATCCAAGGTTTGTAAAAGTCTCGCTTCATAATTTGTGAAGTGAATTATTATATAATATGTCATTAAAATTATAATAAGTACAGAAATATAGCATTACAATATATAAATTGAATATCAAAATTGTACTATTGATAATTTGTACTGCAGACTCTCGAAGATAGTACTCAGACTCGGTTAATGACCTCAGTGCGGTCAACTGTTTCATTTACTAGATACCGTCAACATTTTATAAGCTGCAATTAGAACACATCAATTTAAATATTTTTCTAGGAACCTCAGTGAATTAGACGTTAGAACAAAAGCTTAGTATCAAATCGTCAATATCAAGCTATTCTACAAAAGTTAAGGATTATACTGAGTAGCTGGATATCACCAGCTTCTTTTGGTTGATTTCGTTTTGGAACTTTTTAAGCGTATTAGAATTTACTTTTTCAAATTATAAATATTGAAATATATTCATTGGTGTGGAAATTTCTAAAATTACATATAACTTTATTGTTTACGATTATTTTCATTTATCATTGTTTCTGCACCATTCCATGACGAGTTCTTCGTTTGCCCATTCTTCGAGTTCTTTGCTCATTTCTTGTACGCCGATGAATTGTCCTTTCCACTCTGTTGCTCTTTATAATTATTGAGTGCGTTGTTCCTTCGCGCATATGTTCCACATCAGTAATTATTTCAAAATTTGTGATACAAGATTTGCTTTTTGTTTGTACTAGTTATTTGCTTTGAAAAACGACTTTTGCTTCCTCAGGAGAAACCTCTTTACCACTTCCTTCAATTCGGTGAAGAACACGCTTTTAATTTGGTTTTCATTAAATTCATTAAACAATTATAAGGTTTCGAATCCGCTGTTGTAAACTTCGAAAACGGGTCCGAGTAAAAACTGGATTTAATCTGCGAGCAAATATAGCGAGTCGTCGGTTCCTTACATTTGCCCGATGAAACTAACCAGATTCGCTGAGAACTGCGAAAACTGGATTTGAACAGTATATTTGAACGAATTAGAGATAAACTGATTCAGGGAGTGGTGCAATTTGTTCGAGAAAACGGTAAACTGGTTCTTCTCGTTTTCAATTAAAAATGTGGTGAAGTGGAAAACGGACTGAGTGCAAAGAGCAGTTTACAAACAAGTGTTGAAATTCGTTTACTAATTATTTAAAAACGAATACAGTTTTGTGAATAGATACTAAAGGATACTCAAATCAAATAGTTGGAGTCTCAAAGAAGTATTCAACCACGAAAAGTTGTAACTGCTGTAGAATTGATCGCGGGCTTAGAGAGCTAAGAGGATTCTGATCATTGAGGACGATAATGGATGTAGTTACTGATTTGAAAGAATACTAATGCTGTTGTTGCTGAAATCTAAGGTGAAATGCTTAGATAACAATGTTCTGAGAATTTATTGATTGTTTTCAGCAAGATCCACAGATTTCTGCAAATCCTGGTAACAAACTGGAATAAAAACGGAATTAAGTTGACAAGTCTCGAAATTATCGTTGTTAATAATTTACCTATAGTCGAAGTCATTCACATACAATTGAGTTTACGTGTGCTAACACGTTATTGGCTTAATCAGTAACGTTTAATTTGAAGCTATTTCGCGCTGAAATGCTTGCAAGATACCACACTGGATTATTTTGGATTGCGAACGCGTGAAAAACTCCATATTATTGTTCTATATCATAAGTGCGAGTATCTGAGCGTTTTCGAAGGTAATTACCTGATTTGATATGAAAGTTTGCAAATCCTGCTTAAATTTATCAAGCACGTTTACCGAGAGATTCAATTCAGTTATGATTTGGTTAATTAGTTTCCCACATTTAACCGAGTAGTCAATTTATTATTTAACACTTTGCATTTGTGTTAGCTTATTACACACAATGCTTGAGAACGCTCCAGCTAATTGGTTATCACTTACTTACTACTTCTATAATCTGAATAACTGCATTTCCTCAGCTGAGATAACTAGTTTGTTGTTAGAAGTCATCAATTGAGTACAGTGTCGTTCTACAGTGTGACACAGAACGGAGCAAAACACTTTATTGTGCGTTTCAATGTATTCGTTGTACAAATTTTCCTTTTAAGCTATTAATTATTGGACAAAATTTATTTATCTAAGTTCATCGGTTAAAATAGAGTCGAATTTTTAAAAACTCTCAGCAAGAACAGTGTAGTAGTCACTTCCTTTATTAAAATATTGTAAGCATATTTACAACTGAGCGTTTAGGGTGTTAATGCTTTCAAGCAACTTTCTAATAGTTGCATAATAATTTCTATTTTAGTTGTATACTAATGTTAATAATTAATTTTATACTGCAATCTACATTTTCTCAACCCATTAATTAAGTGTGTTTAGTTCGATTTTAGCGGATCCCCTCAAACAATTCTGATATGTAGATATAATCAAATTCATCTTATTAATTTCCTCTTTGTTATTCAGCAATTCATTCACAACAGACTAACTTGCAGCTTGCTTAAGAGCCTTTAATTCAGAAGTTAATTAGTCGTTTGAATATATATTAAATGCACCTTGTTGTTTTATGTTCATTGCTTTTAAAAGGGAGTTATGTTCCAAAATAGTATCCAACTACTATGGAATTTGTTATTTAGATAGTTACTGAAAAGCCAATAGTTCATTATTTTAACGATGAAATTTAGTCTAGGAATTGTTTATCTCTTATTATTTATGAAACAGCTCCATAAATTTATCTGATATTTCTGGTATTGCTTACAGCTAATGTGTTTGAGTTTAGAAATATTTCTCGCGTTATTTTTATGAAAATGTTAGTGGTTATGTAACCTGTAAATCAGCATCCGCAAAATCGTTTATCAACTAATCCATATTGTGGTGTGGTAGTTTATATGGATCAGGTAATATTAAACTATAATGTAAAGTGCAACAACAATTAAAAATAGCTGTGACGAGGATTGAACTCGTGACCCCTAGCTTATGAGACTAATGCTCTAACCGACTGAGCTACACAGCCATAATGACAAATTATTGTACAGTATCGTATAATACTATTTTCATTCATTAACTGTAAATCGTTTTCCCATTCGTTTGAGGCTTTAACGATATATTCGTAGTTTTTCAGTTCTATTTACCTTATAGCGGTGGCAATCGCGTTTTATATGATAGTTTTAGCAAAATAATTTACTTTAAAGTAATTTTTCTTTAACTATATTAAACTGTAAACAACGCATGTTTCATCTTTAAAATTTGTTGGAACAAGGTCATAATACTGTTTCTGGCATTTATTATTTTGTATAACTTATTAAATTTCAACTGATAAATAAAAAATGGTCGTAATCATTAATGCCTAATGATGGTCTATTAGGAACAGTACATTGTGTTCTGGAAACTGGCCACATAAGTAAAGAATGCTATTATACATTATCTCAATTTTTTGGTATAATGCATTTTACGAATTTACTTTATAGCTTTACTGTTGCAATAAATTCGTAATTATTATCTTCAGTTGGTTCTTAGCTGTAGAATTTCATAGTCTACATAAATATTTTGTGTGATCCCACTTTGAATTTTTCAAAACT
Organism: Hexamita inflata; assembly: GCA_963988835.1. Taxonomy (NCBI): domain Eukaryota; phylum Fornicata; order Diplomonadida; family Hexamitidae; genus Hexamita; species Hexamita inflata. Next base: position 672,857 of record CAXDID010001177.1, read on the forward strand.
GAAAGGTAATTTACAATGTATCTCATCTAAATGGAAGTGGAATCAAACAACATCAAAATATAATTTATGTATATATTGAATTTATTTTCTCCTATAACCACTTCAAATGTCAGTCTAAATTATCCAAGACGAGTGTATATAGTGCCAGATGTGCGTTGCCGAGTGTCCATCTCAGTGTTTATCTTTACAGGATGGTCAAATAGCTTTTAACGCGAAGTCTTGCATATCGTGCGGCCACTGTTTCGCCATTTGTCCCAAGGGTGCGATAACCTTGAATTCCTTCACGGCCGCCCAGGCCGAGGCCCTTTCTTCTAATTCGGCTCTCGAATCAAAAATTATCAATCGCCGCTCCATAAGGTCGTTCAAGTCCGACCCACTCCCACACACCGTTTTAAACGAGCTAATCCAGCTAACCCGTTTTGCACCCTCCGCCAGGAACACCCGTTTAACCCAGTTCGTGGTCATTGGAAGGAAAACGATGAACCAAATCGGTGAATAAGTGGCCGTTATGATTCACCCGAAAATGGGAGCCATACAGAAAGTAAAAGACATCGTTTTCAGGGGAGCCCCACACGTAATAGTTGCAATCGCACCCGAAAGTGCAACCGAAATGCAGAAAATGGACGGACAAATCGCAGTTTCCGAGCTCGAAATCGCACTCCCAGACGAAATCGGAAGCTTCTGGTGCGGATTCCTCATCGGAGCAGCTCAAAAGAACCCAGAAATCAGAAAACAAATGAACCTCCCAGAAGGATTCACGGTTGTTGCAAGCTTAGGTGTCGGAACCAAAGACATACAATACGCAAGACCAGTCATCAGAGAAAATATCCCAGTTCAATGGATAGAATGAAAAAATAATACCATGTATATTCATATGTATAAATTTAACTAAACAGTGTACTATTCTCACAATTATCATTAAAGTAAAATAAAGAAATATAAAAACGGGAGGATTGCCAGAAATAACTCGAACGTACAATACTGTAAATAAGTTGATTTAAAACACTTATCTGGCCAACTAGACAATTAACTTGACAATTAACTTGAAAACAAATAATGATTGAGCCATGAAACTAAATCGTATTTGAGAATGATGATATAATACGTATGATAATTTTCAAAGTTGATCATTCTTTTTTAACCGCCAGACATATATGTAAACTTATCGCAGCTCAGCTGTTTCACTAACATATATCCACTATTTTATAATGATAAACTGATTAAACTAGGATTGTAGAAAAATTTGACAATTGATATTGAACCGTTGAAGAACATATAAACTTGACTGAACTTTGGCTAAACTCTTATAAAATCTAAAATATTGAACCGCTTTCCAACCTCCAAAATTTAATAGTTCTCTATTTAAATGTGAACTAAATCAAAAATTACTTCCCAAACAAAAATACTTTGAAAACTAAATTACTAATTGGAAGTGAAAACATGAATTAATTTAAATTTATATATTACAACGTTTAATTATAATATTAACTCAATTAAAGAAATTACTGAATTGTCTCAGTTCATCGCCATCTCAGTTCGTCGTCTTTAAAGAATAGCCTCAAACAACCTGAGTTGGACTGATTCACAAAGTTGAAATACGCTAGAAATTATAGCTTTTACAGAATGAAATAAATCAAGATATAGATTTAGTCTCTTAGTTCACATTTATATTTTGTATGTATTCTATTAATTGAAAATCATAGAATTTCTTGTTCTTAACACCAATCCAAATGTCAGAGAAATATAATGAAAAAATGATTAGCAAACTCAAGAACACAATTACAAATTAATCTCTGACTATTTCAAATAATTAATCGTTAACATTTCTTTCTTTCTTAGAACAGTTTGAAGTTACATAACTAATTTTGAGTGATTGCTATCGAATTAAGTTTACTCAACTTCCAATCAATATTATCAATCTAGTTCTTTCGAGTTGTAAGCTACCCGATATAAGTGGTCTCTCGGGTATGATCTGGCTTAAGAAGTTGGTAATAATTAATAATCCTTTTACTAATTTTCCAATTATCCAATATTTGTTGAATTTAACCAGCCTAACAATCACCAAATCAAATATAGTCGATTTTTAGTATCTGAAGCAGCTTATAAATTTAAAAGAGCTGGAACTGTCAGAAAACAAAATTATTGGCATTTCTGTTCTCAAATATCTATCTGGTTTGTTGAAGCTGGACTTGAGTAGAAATTTAATTGTAGAAATTAGCTCTCTTAAATATTTAAGAAAGCTCACTTCGTTGAATCTGAGTTACAACAGGATATATAATTTTTCAGCAATACAGAATTTAACGAGTTTATCTGAGCTGCAAATACACTTTAATACAATTTCTAGTGTGTTTTACTTAAGAAAACTTGTAAATTTGATTAAATTAATCGCTAGCAGTTGTGATTTATCTGATATAACGTACATAACTTCTTTGACTAGCTTACAGTACTTAGATTTGAGGGACAATCATATTAATCAAGTCGAGCCCCTTGTAAATATGCATTCAATGGAGATAAATCTTGATTATAATTTCGTTGAAGATTACATGTCTTACTCAACACTTAAAAAAACCAGCTTCGTGTCTTAAAAATACAGCGAACACCTCATTTTCTACAACATTCGTTTAAAACGAGTTCACAGATACATTTAAGATTTTGAACTGTTTACTTTAAAATGGAATAAATTCACTCAAAAAGTAATTAAACACAAAACGAAAATTGAACGACTGATTCACAAGGTTTAAAAGCACCATAATAAATGCTAACTTAAAATTTATTGGCTGTTCCAAACTTTGTTGCAGGAAGATCAATCATACTTACAATGAACTGAGATTTATGATTTATGTGTAAAAATGTTTTCTATGTTTATAAATAATTAGAACAATGAATTGACTTAAGGTAACCAACATGTTAAATTTTAGTTTCACAAATATAATTCTATTCTAGTATAATTCTTTGATGAAAAATAAAAGTTTATGAAATATACTTAGACGAGTCTCAATATTATTAAATAAGATAATAATAACTCAGAGAATTTGCGTTAATAATGTATCAATTTTCTTAATAAGTGTCTCAAAATTAAACAATTTAGTATACATACAAAATGTATCCCATTGAGTTTTTGTTATACGAATATCTTACAATGAGATTTCTGTAGATAACTCAAACAGCTCATTAATCTTATTAACATAGAATATATGATATTTCATAAATTCTTTTGCACCAATTAATAGTTTCTTATTATATTTATAATTTAGGTCGTTTTTAAGCAATAATGTCATTGTCGGAAATATATCTTCATAACATGCTTCTGCCATTATTCTTTTACATTTCTAAGTCAGATCTTCATTTGCTGGTTTATAACGGGTAATATAATAAACATAACAGTATTGCACAAGATTATAATCAGGTTATGGAACACCATCAACAACATTGAAAACGTATTATTTCATTTTATTATTATAAAATGATTTGCATTATTGTACAGTTCTATTTTTAAACTAATCTGCCACTTTGATCCAATCGATAGTTTTGTACGAATATTTTTCTGTAGCATTTAGTAGCAAACGAATATCTTCATCAGGCCATGTTTTATACAATTCACGTTTCATTTTATGAAGTGGTTTAGATATTGTAGTATATATTATAGAAAGTATATTTAAATAATATATTAAATTAATTTCCTATAATTTCTTGTTAGAGTGTATACATAATGTTTTTATTTTATAAGTTTACGAATAATTTATTCAGACTATAATTTTCATTATTAGTATATATAAATATACGCAATTTTCATTGTTATTCTAAGATAGAAATTTTAGATCATTCAATACTAAACTTGTATGTTTTGATGCTTTACATAAGTTACAATTAATTATAATTTTGTATACCTCATAAGATACATAATGCAGTTGACTATCGTAACTAACGTAAAAATAATATAATATATAATATTAACAGCGCTTAATCGGACTATACATACGCATTTCCGGTATTTTCAAAATCTTAGGTAGAATTGCATACATTTCAGTATTTAGTTATGATATTCATTAGTTGAAAGTGAAATTTTCCTGTATTTCTAATTGAAATAATATATCTTCGTCTAATAATAAAATACACTTTAAATATCAATTATTAAGTGTATTCACAAGAATGTCTTAATATATAACGTTATTTTCGAGAGGTCATTAAAGTTAGCAACTTTAAAAATTTATAATAATACCTGATACTTCAATATTTGCTTATATTCTTTTGATACAAATTCTTTTCACTATTATTCTTACAGTGGTGGGCCCTCGAAATGCTTTTTTGAATTAGGAAGAAGAATGAAGTTTATTATTTGAATCTTACTTATATCACTGCCCGGCTCAATAATGAGTGTGTTCTCCCTCCTCATCAATACACTCATTAACTCTATTTACTATTGATTTGTAAAGTGCTTCAATCACATCAAGGCCTGGTTGAGCCTTGGATAGCTGTGCTACAATAATTAACGTATATAACTCTGTATATACTTCAATAATAAGTTTCAACTTTACCTAACGTTGTATAATTTAACAATCAAGAAAATTGATTTCTCATTATGAAATGGAAGTGGAAGATCATAAGTAAAATAACTGTTGTTTTAGAGTAGCATCAATATATTATTTAATGCTGGGCCCGACTAACCCACTTGATTCCATTCTTCAAGAAACAAAAATGCATTCATTATTTGAATATTGAGAATGAAAGCGACTGTAACTACCTGAATTATAATTCTAATTAAGCGAAGTACCAATACTTCATCTTGAGCTCCCGGTTGAGATTGAAAGAAAAAGTCCTCCATTGTTTTTCGTGATTAAGAAATACCTAAAATCGTTCAGATTGACCCAGTTGAAGATGAACACCGAGGTCCTCTGCAGGTCCAGTGCTTGCGCTACTAGTTATAAATTACATATTGCGTCCGTATACCAATCATTGGATCCTCTTATTCTTTTCTCCAATCAGGCTTAACTACCATATATTTTCGAGATAAAATCTTTCATAAATTAGTTTTGTTGACTAAAACGTAGAAATTACACAGGGACATCTTAAACAAGTGATATAACTAGTTCAGATTGGTACAATATTTTATGAATTCATCCGTTGGACCCAGAAATGAAGAGAATACAAACGCTTCAGAACTGCCTAAGTTTGTTAAGTGAATTAGTTGACCTTCCCTAAACATCTTCTACCGCGTTTATTTTTGTCATTGCCGTCCTTTTATTGCATGTGGTAATTTCTATTTTTCCTTTTTGGAATATTAAATACCGACTTTGAATAGTCGATTATGGTCTAATACGATCGAAATCATATTTTTGGCCCTCTTGTGTTAATGAGTAGTTCATGAATAATCTCCAACTTGAGATTATTTATTGGAATTTGTCATCCGCATTAGAAGTGGCAAAATATTTTAATATATAATTACTCACATAGTAAACAAGAAAAAGCAATTCCACCTCCCATAACTGTAGACCAGCAACCCAAAAAGGTCGCAAACTTTATTTGTCATTTTTATCAGTTCTTAATTCGCGTTTTGAACCGTTTTTCCAACATTTTCTTTGAACAATTTTAATTTTGATTTCATTTTTCGCCCGTTTTTCTCCATTTAAAACTTTTTCTCGTTCGTAAAAGTTATTTCTGAGAGCATATTCGAGAAGAATATTTGTCTTTAGCTGGGAGTGTTTTATTGTTCGGTGTAGTATTAAGGTCTAAGCAAAGGACCTCTTATGAGAAGGTCGAATATACTCGGGTCGAATTCCGGCTGAACGGCGAACGAGAGATCAGTTATGAGATTTTTGGACACGTTAAGGAGAGTTAAAGTAGTTAATAATTGTAGGTGGTGAATGTGGACGATCTTGTTCTGTTGCAGGTATAATTCCTTTATTTTGGTTAGGGATTGCAAACAGGACACATCAATAATATTGTTGCTGTCTAAATACAATTTTTCAATGGGCAAGTGGCTGATCGCGTTTACATCAGAGATTTAGTTGCTGCACAAAAATAGAGTTTTTAGGTTAACAAGTGATTTCAGGGGTTCGATACTTGTTATTTTGTTACCGTTTAACTACAATTCAGTTAAATTTATCAAAAGAGAAAGAGACGAGATGTCCTCAATAGAATTTTCGTACAAAGACAGATACTTCAAATTCAATAGAGAACTCAAAGGTTAAATATCTGAAATTTTATTGCAACCTAGACGCAGCTCTTATAAGCTTACTAGTTTAGATAGTGAACTGATGTCAGTTATTTTGTTATCAGTTAGTCCTAGTTGTTTCAATTATACCATTTAACCTAGAGCCGATATATCAGATACATCATTGCAGCTGACATCCAGAGATGTTAAATTCGTTAGCTACGACAAAATGTTAATATTATTTACTTGATTCATGTACAAACTAAGAGCGGTCAACTGTTTCATTTACTAGACACCGTCTACATTCTATAAGCTGCAATTAGAACACATCAACTTAAATATATTTCTAGGAACCTCAGTGAATTAGACGTCAGAACAAAAGCTTAGTATCAAATCGTCAATATCAAGCTATTCTACAAAAGTTAAGGATTATAATGAGTAGCCGGATATCACCAGCTTTTTTTGGTTGATTTCGTTTTGAAACTTTAATAGTGCATAAGAATCTACTTCTTTATATGTATAATTTAGATTTTATAGTAGTTTCATTGGTGTGAAAATTATTGAATAATAGAATATAAAATAATAGAATACAATATTATTAATATTTTCATGTAAAAATGTTGTTAACTTATGCAATTCCTCTATAACTAAAGACTTTCATTTCTGAATTGATATAATTTGATGACATCTCAAATAATTAACACTGAAAATATAGAGTCCTTTATGTAAAGGAGTAAAGAACGCGTTAAAATGAATACATCATTTTTAAATGTTTCTTGTGATTGAAGTAATTGATTATTGAATGGATGTTTTTGAGATGTACCAAAAGAGTGAGCCGATATATACTAAAGACAGAAAATTATCAGATTCGTTTTGGTCTTAGAGACCGCTAAAAACGAAAGTCAAAACATGGTCTCATTAACCGGGACTGTGGCGGTCTCTATAAGGTACTGTTATCTGGACTTTTCAAAAATAGGTAATTGATAATTAACCAATATTACATTTCTAATTATTCAGAAGTTACAAAGCAACACAGTAGGTTTGTGCACAGTAGGTTTCTGCTTCATAATCCTTAATAATATATAAGTATTTCACAACATGAGGCTGATAGGTATAAAATTATAATATTCTATCAATATTAAGGAAATATTACACTTGTATAAGCTCAATATAGTCTCAATATGTTATTATCATCTAAATATTATAATAATGCTTCAAAAATATAATAATGCTTTAAAACTACTTATATTGTCCTACTCTACCAAAAGCAGACGTAATTTACGGCGTGATGTCTTCTTATATTCTATTTATATCTACACAGTAACACGCAACTCCCCTACCCAACCAAAAGCTGTTATCAACAAAAAGATCTCCAAAACATACTCCATTAGCCCGAAAAAGCTAACGGAGAGTCTGTTAGAAGGTTTGACGTGTGATAATGCCGTGCGAGATATTTGGTAAGAGAGGAATGCTGTTGTATTCTTATTGATCATTGGTTTAGAAAGGAAAGAAAATATAATGATCAGAGAAAAGGGTGACCAGTATAGATGTAATTTACAGTGTATTATTTAAGATAATAGAATAAACATTCATTGTTATATACAAGATTAATTGGATTACTGTTGAATGAGTCTCATTATAAACTTTTTTAGAAATATAAAAATAGTTATTTATATCAGTTCATTTTTAAATTATAAATCGTTATGCGTTTATATAAGACACCACTTCAAACCATGACAGATCTTACCCAATTAGCCAGTCTTGTATAAAGACTTGAAGCCGCCGTTAGTAAGCTTGAAAGTGGATCTGGATCCGCTCCATCGGGTCCATCCAATCATCCGATAACTTCTATGATAATAGAAGTCGCTGATTCCCTCAGCGCTCTTGTTACCCTATCTGCCAAGATTGGTCCCGAAACCGTGAAGATGGTTGAGAATTATCAGAAGAATCTCAAGGCTTTCGCGAAGATTGCCGCCTGGCCATTCAAGTTCTCTGCTGTTCCACCAGAGGTGTTGAAGTCTTCTCTTGCTCCATTGATCAAGAAGCTTCCATTGCCACCACGAGGCAAGTAAGACAACGCTTTCAAGGCTCTCGAGGCTGCTGCTGATTTCTTCTTAATGATGGGCGAGGCTGTTCCATTCGATTTCTTGAAGGAACAATCTGGTACAGTTGAGTACTTCAACAACCGTGTGCGCCTTGCTACCGACATTGAATGCGGCAAGGAGTGGGCTGCGCTCTTGACCAAGGCCAACAAGTCCTTCATTGACGCCGTTGAGTAGTATTACAAGTCCGACCGTCTCAGATTCACCGGTAAAGCTACTTATGCTCCAGAATCCGATGTTACCGAGGTTAAGGCCGAGGTCAAGCCCGAGCCAAAGGTAGAAGCTCCAGTCAAGGCCGCCGTTGCCGCTCCAGTTAAAAAGGCTCCGAAGAAGGAGTACAACGCGGGCAGGAAGTGTCATTTCTTGGAGAACATTGAGAACGAAACTGTTGAGATCACGGCCGACCTTGGTCAATCAGTGCAGGTGTTTAACTGCAAGAATCTCACTTTGAGCGTTAACAACAAGTCTAACATGATAAGCATTACCAAGTGCGAGAACTGCACCATTTCCCTTGACACCAACATCTCACAGATTGATGTAATACAATGCAAGAAAGTATCCGTACAGGTGAAGAAGGTGGCTCCAACGTTCAACATTGAGGCTTCTGAAACTATTAAGCTCTACCTCTCGAACGCGTCTTTGAACGCAGAAATTCTGGTGTTCAAATCGGCCGAAATCGTCGTCGTCGAATTCGAAGACGAAAATGAGAAGAAATGGGCGGTTCCGACCCATTTTGTAACCAAATTCGTTAACGGAAAAATGCACACTGAAGTTGTTGATAACGGGAACGAGTGAACAGTTCATATTATTTATTATTTATTGGTTTGTAGTGAGAGTTGGACCTGGGATTGTTGGGTTGAGAATTTGTGTTTAATAATTGCACAATTAAATTATATTCATTCCTCAACTCACGGCATCACTTTTAATGATATATGAATCACTTCTATTAATTTTATTTTTGATAGATATCATATAATTAGCAATTCACATTTCAAATTTGTTGCTCATTATATTTGTTGCTTATTATAATGAGCTAGACCAATCAAATAAGTATTACTTTTTTCGATTTCATGTTGAACATTAAAATATAAAAAGAAATAAATAAAGTTCCACTCAGTTCACCAAAATTTCAACCCAGAAATTATTAAATTCAAAATGAAACGTTTTCGGCCGCGAAACATATTTCGGAGCTCCGAAAACGTTTTCCGGAGCTGTTTTTAACGCGACACTTTCGGATTTATTTTTGCGAACGGTTTTTAAATCGTATATACATGTAGTATTATTTTGAAACAAATGTTTTACTAATGTACGAAAGACAAAACGAATCAGATTCTATATTTTTGCAATAATTACATGGGACGCTTTCTCGCCTTATTAAATACCATATTTAAATATATTTAATACTAAATGTTATAATATTCCACTTCATATAATTTAATGTTGAGTAACAATCAGAATAATAATTATTGCTCAACTAACGGATAAACAAATTTTATAATAGAATGCGTTGGAAATATAAAGAAGTTTAGAGCAGAGAAAACTGTACTATTTTAGCTAGATAAGATTCCGCAGGAAGCGACATCGGTAGTCATAATCAACTGCTTCATAAAAACCTGCAACGGACTGAGCTTCAATACGAATATAACGCATCTGGAGCTCGTAAACAACAACATCAGGAATATCCAAGAGCTCGATCAGATGAGAAAGCTGAACTATCTCGACTTGAGCGGAAACTCTGTCGACGACGTTTCGCCTCTGAATGAGTGTCTGCAAATCAAGGTGCTGAAGCTGGCCAACAACAAGCTGACGGCAATCGACGTAATCCGTTCCTTGAATCTACTTCAAGACTTAGATATCCAGAACAACTTCATCGAAACGCAAGAACCTTTGTACTCGCATCACAACTTTAACGTTCATTGGGTCTCGGTTTAGCAGAAAACGGATGGACAAACCGAAAATGAAATTTACACAATCAACATGATTGTGAAGTACCGAAACTCTGTGGTAACCGATAAAAATGGTAGCTAGTTGATAATACAGAATGACCAGGAACTGGTGTCATTAGGGTTCTTGATGTAACTTAAGGCGCTGAAGGTGTACATCAACTCTTGCCACAATGTGAGTTTTGTAGAAGCTCCATAAAATATTACACTTTTATGGATATTCGACTCTGACATTAAGAGCCTTCACGGAATTGAAAAATATTAGAGGCTAACTTCGCTCACTTTGCGAGATGATATTTTAAATCGAATTTCATATAATTTAGATTTAATATCTTAACTTTAACAACTCTAGTATCTAGACATTGCTTAAAATTAACTTGAAGATATTAATTGGGTATCAGAATTAAATGCACTTACATATATTAATGCAAGTCAGAACTAAATAAGTCAAATAACTGGTTTAGCTTGCATGAAGAACTTAACCTATGTTGATGTAAGTTATAATAATATAGAGTCGATATGTCTAGGTGAATTAACAGGACTCAAAGAGCTCAACATCAGTTTCAATAAAACCAAATTAATAAATAATTTGGGTAGATTAGTTAATCTGGAATTCTTGAATATTTCTAACAACTTAATTACTGAGATTGCAGTTTGTTTGCACATGGTGTCCTTGAAGGAATTACGTACGGATAATAATGCGATAACTGATTTTAGCATGATTCTGCAACATCCTAATATATAATTTTCCTGGCTAGCGAAACAACACAATTCAAACTTATTGTTTGTCACAGAAGATTTTATTATTGCTTTAAAATACAAAAACAACATTAAAAATTTGAAAAACAACAATAAAATACTTAAAATACAAAATGAGCCGGCACTAGTTGATTTAAGTTTCACTAAATATTTGAGTTTAAATTAACTTTTTATCTTAAACTGTAAAAATATAAATTTTAAACAAAAAATATACTGTTAAATACTCCATATAAAAAATTCTGAACTTTAAACTATTGAAGGAATTTAAATTAATGAATTTTCATAACTTTTGTTAAATTCTAATAATATATCGAGCATATAACCACTTACTACTATGGAATAGCTAATTAATCTTCAGTTGAGTGGAAATTAGATAAATGATGTATAGCCACTTAGGAACTTGGAGAAATTAACGCTGCTTTAGTTATCTTAAAACCTGATATCTAATATTGAACCGCTAAGTAACATGATAAATCTATCTGTTCTTGATATATCCGTTAATAAAATATCAAATATAGCACCCCTTTCCAATATGGTTAAACTAACCGAACTCGAGTTAGGCTCAAATCAATTATCAAATGTGGAACCACTTAGCAACATGCTTAAGCTAACAAGTTTGAAATTATGGAAAAACAAGATCATTAATATAAAGCCACTAAGTAGCATGACAAATCTATCTGTTCTGAATATAAACACGAATTAAATAACCGATTTATAACCGTGTTCCAATATGATTAATTTAACTATTCTGCAAGCAAATAACAATCAAATTAGTAGTATAGAATCGCTTCAGAATTTGAATAAATTAACCACTCTAAGATTAGGAAATAACGTAATATAAAATGTTTAACAACTAAGAAACATGATAAATTTGGAAGAACTTTAGTTACAGTAAAATAGTATCAAAGACATTGATTCACTTAACAGCATAGTTAAACTAACAAATCTTTAATTGTGGGAAAACTAGATTACTAATATAGAGCCACTTAGAACCATGATTAACCTAACTGTACTTCGGTTATCTAAAAATAAGGTGTCGAACATTGAACCACTAAGAAACATGGTTAAACTAATAGACCTTCAGTTATAAGAAAATTAGATAACTATCATTGAACCACTTAGGAACATGGTCAATCTTACTGAACTTCGGTTAAACTCTAATCAGATTTCCGATATAAATCCGCTTTCGAATTTAATCAACTTAACAAATCTTCAGTTGAGGGGAAATTAGATAAATGATGTATAGCCACTTAGGAACTTGGAGAAATTAACGCTGCTTTAGTTATCTTAAAATCTGATATCTAATATTGAACCGCTAAGTAACATGATAAATCTATCTGTTCTTGATATATCCGTTAATAAAATATCAAATATAGCACCCCTTTCCAATATGGTAAAGCTTACATAACTTGAGTTAACCTCGAATAAAATATCAACCGTAGAATATCTGAGAAATATGGTTTAGCTAATAAGTTTGAAGTTATAGGAAAACTAGATAACCAGTATTGAACCACTTTCGAATATTGTAAAGTTAAAATAACTATATTTGTAGAGAAATAAGATATCTAATATTGAACCGCTAAAGAATATGATAAATTTAACTATACTTCGGTTAACCTATAACAAAATCACACGAATAGAACCTATAAGTAACATGGTCAATCTTACTTCACTTGGGTTAGCCTTCAATCAAATATCAAACATTGAACAGCTTAGGAACTTAGTCAATCTTTCTTAACTCGGGTTAAACTCTAATAAAATAATGAATATAGAACCATTATTGAATATGGTTAATCTAAATGAACTTAAGAATCACATAAATTTGGTGGGACTATGGTTAGATTCCAATTAGGTCACTAACTTAGATGCGCTTAAAAACATGTCAAGTCTAAGTATTCTTGGGTTAAGTTCAAATTAGATTGAAAATATAACACCTCTTAAAAACATGATAAGCCTCTCCGAGCTGAATTTATCTGCTAACAAAATTAGTAATTTAAAACCACTTGCAAATTTAATCAATCTTATGTCACTGCAACTGAACAAAAATTAGATTAACAACATTGACGCGCTCTGTTACCTGTAAAACTTGACCGTTTTGCAAATTGAGGAGAACCAAATCACAGATTACTCCCCGATTTTGAACCACATCAATTACAACGACTTTATAACCGATTTAAAGTGAACGAGTTTATTTGCATTTATTAATTTATTATTTGTGGCTGAATAATAGAGCTATTGATTTAGAATGTTTAATAATGATATTGGACAGATATAATAAATTGGACAGTTAGCCGAACATATGGTGATTTAGTATTAATATTTGTTAGTATTAATATTTATCTATTTAACTTTATCTATTATAGTTATCTAATATATTGAATGATTGAGTTATTAACTTAATTAATTACAGAATTTCAATTTTTTCAAAGAAATTTTGAAGTATCCAACTTTGAAAAAATGTTATAATCTTTGGACCTGTTCGTTTATATGGTCTGATTTGATTTGAAAATAATATGAAAAATGTATACATGTGTTATATTCATTTATATTGTATTCATTAGCGTGAACATCTACTTCACAGCTTCCAAACATGAGACCGTCATCATTTACCCGCCAAAACCTGACCATTTGGGCGCCCCCACTCCTTCTTAAGTAATCAATTATTTTAACTCAGGAATGAGATAAAGAGTCGCGAATTTAACTGGGCTTCTAAGTAATTCTATAATAATATTGGTTCCCCCACAAAGCTGCTATCTGTAGTTTGAAATAATTGATGGTTGAATTTAAAGAGAACAATCGCCAATTTCTTCTTTAAAATGTACGGTAATTGTGCAAATAGAATGAGAATATAGTTAATTATATCAAGTATATGAAAAGAAAGTGTTTACAAAATTATATATTGAAATATATGAAATTTTAAGAAAGAAGTGTAATAATAAATAGATATGCATAAATTTAATAATTATGGTGATATGTGAAGTTAGAACAAAATTTGAAATGCAAAAACACACTACACGATTAAGATTTTACTATATCGTAAATGTAAATTTAAGTATGTAAATATTAATCATTCACTCCAAAATGAGCCATTTACATGAAACTAGTGTGAATCACAAATTAAAATCATAAAAATAATGTAGGACTCATCGAATTGATATATTTAATATTAATTCTGATTTAAATATTTATATTACAATTGAATATGAATATAAAATTCATATAAGCTATATATTCGTACTTACGTATTTTTATAAATACTTAATTATTGATTATTATTAAATAACAATTATTATCAATAATGAATAAATTTAGTCGGCAATGAATAAATTTTGTTTGATTATTAATATGTTTACATTTATAAATATTGGGTAATTAAAATTTAGATAATAAGATAAGTGCATCCATAACGTTCCTACATATAGTTATTATGATAAAATATGTCAAATATTTTTATTTTTAGTTATTAAATTATAAATAATTCAATATATAATAACATTTAGTTGAAGTGGATACTTTATAATTAGAATTAATTAAATTCAAAATGTAACATTTCATCCATCGCCAATAAATTAAAAACAAAATAACAGAAACTATTTCATATATTGACTCAATATTTCCCCCTATCAAACCTTCAGAAAGAAAGAGAAAATCGCAATATATCTCGTTTTTTTCGTTTGTGAACGAATAGGCATCTTTGGAGGTGAAATATTAATATTGTATAATATGTTTTTACAAATAATATTTGCTTAACCACTTCCTCTAATAAGTTAAGTTATAAGTAATAATCATTACTAAAATGTAATTGATAAAATAATTAATTACAGAATTTATAATAGTATTCGCTTACAGAGATGAGTTCAAAAAGATATTTTACATATGAATAATCTGAAATGTTTAATAATTATCTAAACATCTATAGTTGAAAATAGATAAATAATTGAGTTATTAACTTAATTTATTACAGAATTTATAAAAGATGCGAAGTTTTCGGAGAATAATCAGAAACACAATTTACTCCTTCACGCAAAAAATAGTTATAATCTATGGAGGTGGAATTTATATGCATTTTTACATTAGTAATACCACTTCCTCAATAATTTAATCAAAAAATGATTGTGATCAAATAAAAACGTTGAATTAAATTAAATATTATATTCATCATATCGCAGGCAGCATTTCGTGCTGAACTGTGGGCTGTTCTTGAACAACGTCGTTTCCGTGATAGACGAGGTACTCAGGAGTAGTGATTTGGTCAAAGTTATCGAAATATGGTGGTTTAACATCAGTTAGCAGTGGTTGAGTATTTTCTTCGAGAATTGGAGGCAATGAGATTTGATCGATTTCGGTTGGGCACATTTAATCAAAGCTTGGAAGTTGAATTTAGTCTATACTTATTTACTAAACAGGTTGATTGATTTGGAATGTAGGGTCTACTGAGCATTGCTTAATTACTGGGAGTTGTGTTTTAGGTATTCTGGAGCGCATCATGCATATGTAGAGCACATCACACTGGAACAAGTTTGATAACCAAAGCATTTTCTGGCTGATCCAGGCTGGGTACTCACCTCTTTTTAAGAAGTTTTATGGGGTGAGTCCTGGTGTAGAAACTCTGAACGTTACAGAACAGCTATGGTCCCTGTGCCTGTTTTGCAGGTAAATAGTGCTTCTGAGTGAGTCAAGTATCATTTAGCTGTTTCCGAGCCAGTTAATCTGTTCTTTAAGCTTCAAATATATAAGAGGGGAGTATCCTACAATATACAACGCAGGTGTTTAATCTATCATACCCAAAATCTATACATAACGTGTTTCTCTAAAAGTAACAACCTTTTCCGTTCTTGTGTGCGATTTTCCATTCGAGTCTCTGTAATGAACTGTTTTCATGTGATAACACTCACAATAAAATGATGCTTGTGGAACTTTAACTCTCAATTAGTTCAGAAATGCGTCTGTTTCAGATGCAGACCTTTAATTCTAGAATGCTTACTGTTCTCTCAGGCAGCAACAAGCAGATAAAAGTTTAATAAAGTAGAAGAAGAGGCCAATTCCGAGAAATACCCCAAAAATGTAGTTTATGAAACAGGCGAGCACCAGGAAAACGGAAATAATCACGTGCAGGAAGATCTGACACTTGGGGAACTCGCCGAACATTTCTGGGGACGAAGTTTTGGCTGAAGACTGAATACAAAGACCTATAATAAAAGTTAAGATGAAATAGGCGGCTATCACACCACCGATTATGTAACCAATCCAGTCTAACATTTGAAGCGGAATTACAATAAATAAATTTTAAGACAGTAAAACATGGACATGCAATATATCAAACTAATTACATTTAATTTATATTTCCATTTTTGATATTTGATTGATAGACTTTTACAAGAAAATAAATGTTATATATTTATAAGGTGACTCACTTAATAACCTTATCATCAGTACTAGGCCCAATTTAATCATTCCATCTTCATCTCATGATATTTCCAGAGTTTAGGTTTAGCTGTATATCTTATAGATCCAGTTTTTAGACGTACATTACATTTTACAACAAATTAAATTGATTTTCAGTCAAGTAGCGGCATTTTCTCAGCATTCTTCTTTTTCCTACAAATAAAGCAGGCAGTAACCACAACAACTATTACTATTACCCCCGCTACACATGACACCAGAATTATCCACCACGTGTTATTTGGCTTATCCTTATTTTCGTTCACACAGTCGACGACCTCATCTTTTTCAATTATTGAACTGCATTATTCAACGTAGTCAATGCCCGAGTCCGTTTTGTGGGCGCTCAAAACGGTTGAAAATTAATTTCTGAACGGGAAAACCTCAAGTGCTTCGTAAAACTGCTTCAAACTGCAATTGCTATTTAATTTGTTCAAAATAATTTCCATTTTGGTTATGCGCTCATCCGAATCGAAGCGAATTGAAGACTGGACAATGCTACTGTTACTATTTTCGTATCTGACGTATCTATTCACAATATTTGAGAAGAACCCGAGATATTAAGTTCCATAGTTGGTATAGGCTACTATGTAGTTAACTGGAAACCTTAAACTTTGAATGGTGTCCAGGAATATATTTCTTGCACTGACTAAACTTAACAGAGCTGCACAAATTGTTTAGTACTTATATTAAGTTAAGTCAGTTGCTGCCTGAATCTAATTTAGCGTGTTCACAAAAACAAACTCGTTGTAAGTTGGTAGTTCCTCAATGACGTCACCGTAATCAGCTGTAACTCCAACGAGTTAATGCTAACTCATATGCTTCAAGTAGAAAAAGCCCTCAAAACCGGCCACTGAAAGAGCTACGTACTCGTTATTCAGGTTAAATGAACTATATTGCACATTAACTACCTTAAAGTAATTGTATACCTCATTCGCATATGGATATTTACTATTAACAGATAAAGAGTAACCATATAATATATTCTTTTTGTCGTTGTGAAAAGCCATCATTGGATCAATAACAGACTGAATGTACGCGTTGTACAAATTAAATAAATCTGAAGTTAAATTCGTGATATTAACAAAAATCTAACAAATTTCGTTACACACTGGCAGATCATACTTAATAGTAGGGTGCCACTTTCTCATATTGTTAACAAAAGATACTACATCATTTTTGTGTTTCTTTAGAACGTCCGCATATGCATTAGTAAAGTCTTTAGAAGTGCTGTGATTGAATTCCTTTATGTAAATACTATCTTACCATATTTCTAAGTTCATAACAATTGTAACAAACATTAATAGATGAAGTGGTAAACTATTCGTTATTTGCTTTAAGCTTTAATATTAAGCAATAGTAAAACACATAAACATCACAATTATACAGAATACAAAATAATGATCGCAATTACATACGTTTGATAAAAGAATTAATCAATGTAAATACGTCATCAATGTAAATACGTAAATTAAATTATATACGACGGACAAAATAATATTATCAGGAACAATATTAGCGTATATAATTTATTATGAAATCCTTGGTAAATGTTGAAATATTAAAGAATAATGTATAAGTTCGTTAGAGGATTGAATGTAAACATCTTCCTTTTATTAAAATAACATTCCAATGTTAAACATTATTAATTCCCATTATCCTCATTCTTTTTCTCAACGTTAACTTCCTCAGCTTTCCTACTATCTGGCTTAACAGCGAACTCTTCTTAGCACCTTAACATTATCACGTGGCATGCAAAAATAAAGTATCTCCTCGTTTATAAGGGTGTTTAAAACTGATCGGTGACTTTATATTCTCGTTTATTATAGCAATGGTGATGTTGACACGCTTACGAACGGAGCCGATATACTTTACGATCTCGTTCAACTTCTACTGGAGCGTGTCTTCGTTATTCTCTTCTTCGAGGATTTTCACCATCTCGCTGCGCATAGCATTATTTCCAACAGTGACGAGCATTCTGCCGGAGCCTTCTTATGCGAGCCAGCTTTTAGTCCGTCTTAAGCATCATCTCGGTTTCGCCGGTTATACTAGTTCAGTCTTCTTTACAGGAACAGTAAGTCCACGCGAATGATCATTAGTTTTAGTTACACCTATGTATGTTAGACGCACCTTCGCAGTCAAGGCAACCAGGACTCGGGCGTAATGTGACTGCTTAGTGCAAGCCGACTTATACGGGATCACCATCTACATTTCTAAGGAAACAACGGAGCGGTCGCCGCTTTTCAATCCTGATCCGTTGATGGCCTGCCCTTGGCCACCGATCCTTCGGCAGCTCAGCACTATTATCATTTATATGTAGTGTATGAATAATTTATTGGCATATTAATTTTATATATATAAGTCATAACTTTCATATGATATAAGTCTGAACTTATTCAGGATCGCATATGCTGATATTAATTATATTCTTCTTTTTCCTACAAATAAAGCAGGCAGTAACCACAACAACTATTACTATTACCCCCGCTACACATGACACCAGAATTATCCACCACGTGTTATTTGGCTTATCCTTATTTTCGTTCACACAGTCGACGACCTCATCTTTTTCAATTATTGAACTGCATTATTCAACGTAGTCAATGCCCGAGTCCGTTTTGTGGGCGCTCAAAACGGTTGAAAATTAATTTCTGAACGGGAAAACCTCAAGTGTTTCGTAAAACTGCTTCAAACTGCAATTGCTATTTAATTTGTTCAAAATAATTTCCATTTTGGTTATGCGCTCATCCGAATCGAAGCGAATTGAAGACTGGACAATGCTACTGTTACTATTTTCGTATCTGACGTATCTATTCACAATATTTGAGAAGAACCCGAGATATTAAGTTCCATAGTTGGTATAGGCTACTATGTAGTTAACTGGAAACCTTAAACTTTGAATGGTGTCCAGGAATATATTTCTTGCACTGACTAAACTTAACAGAGCTGCACAAATTGTTTAGTACTTATATTAAGTTAAGTCAGTTGCTGCCTGAATCTAATTTAGCGTGTTCACAAAAACAAACTCGTTGTAAGTTGGTAGTTCCTCAATGACGTCACCGTAATCAGCTGTAACTCCAACGAGTTAATGCTAACTCATATGCTTCAAGTAGAAAAAGCCCTCAAAACCGGCCACTGAAAGAGCTACGTACTCGTTATTCAGGTTAAATGAACTATATTGCACATTAACTACCTTAAAGTAATTGTATACCTCATTCGCATATGGATATTTACTATTAACAGATAAAGAGTAACCATATAATATACTCTTTTTGTCGTTGTGAAAAGCCATCATTGGATCAATAACAGACTGAATGTACGCGTTGTACAAATTAAATAAATCTGAAGTTAAATTCGTGATATTAACAAAAATCTAACAAATTTCGTTACACACTGGCAGATCATACTTAATAGTAGGGTGCCACTTTCTCATATTGTTAACAAAAGATACTACATCATTTTTGTGTTTCTTTAGAACGTCCGCATATGCATTAGTAAAGTCTTTAGAAGTGCTGTGATTGAATTCCTTTATGTAAATACTATCTTACCATATTTCTAAGTTCATAACAATTGTAACAAACATTAATAGATGAAGTGGTAAACTATTCGTTATTTGCTTTAAGCTTTAATATTAAGCAATAGTAAAACACATAAACATCACAATTATACAGAATACAAAATAATGATCGCAATTATATACGTTTGATAAAAGAATTAATCAATGTAAATACGTCATCAATGTAAATACGTAAATTAAATTATATACGACGGACAAAATAATATTATCAGGAACAATATTAGCGTATATAATTTATTATGAAATCCTTGGTAAATGTTGAAAAAAGTTGTAGATGGAGGTACCTATACGAGATCTTCTTTTCTGAAGGGATGGATCATCTTGTCTTGTGCCGAAACCCTCGAAGAGCATCAGCAAAAGAGCTGTCACATTTGAATATGAAGTAACACTAGGTAAATTATATTATCATTATTGATCTATCTCGGTAATTAATTATTAATTGTTTGTAGCGAATTCTATCTAAAATAATGTATAACTCACATTTTATATGTAAATAATATAACTGTATAACTCACTACAAATATGACTAGTCCACGATATTAATTCGCTCCATCAGCAAACCCGCTTTTCCCCAGCCTTTGTTCAGATGTTTATCCAGTTTGCGCTTCCTTTTATTAAAATAACATTCCAATGTTAAACATTATTAATTCCCATTATCCTCATTCTTTTTCTCAACGTTAACTTCCTCAGCTTTCCTACTATCTGGCTTAACAGCGAACTCTTCTTAGCACCTTAACATTATCACGTGGCATGCAAAAATAAAGTATCTCCTCGTTTATAAGGGTGTTTAAAACTGATCGGTGACTTTATATTCTCGTTTATTATAGCAATGGTGATGTTGACACGCTTACGAACGGAGCCGATATACTTTACGATCTGGTTCAACTTCTACTGGAGCGTGTCTTCGTTATTCTCTTCTTCGAGGATTTTCACCATCTCGCTGCGCATAGCATTATTTCCAACAGTGACGAGCATTCTGCCGGAGCCTTCTTATGCGAGCCAGCTTTTAGTCCGTCTTAAGCATCATCTCGGTTTCGCCGGTTATACTAGTTCAGTCTTCTTTACAGGAACAGTAAGTCCACGCGAATGATCATTAGTTTTAGTTACACCTATGTATGTTAGACGCACCTTCGCAGTCAAGGCAACCAGGACTCGGGCGTAATGTGACTGCTTAGTGCAAGCCGACTTATACGGGATCACCATCTACATTTCTAAGGAAACAACGGAGCGGTTGCCGCTTTTCAATCCTGATCCGTTGATGGCCTGCCCTTGGCCACCGATCCTTCGGCAGCTCAGTACTATTATCATTTATATGTAGTGTATGAATAATTTATTGGCATATTAATTTTATATATATATATATATAAGTCATAACTTTCATATGATATAAGTCTGAACTTATTCAGATGGATGATCATCGCATATGCTGATATTAATTATATTCTTCTTTTTCCTACAAATAAAGCAGGCAGTAACCACAACAACTATTACTATTACCCCCGCTACACATGACACCAGAATTATCCACCACGTGTTATTTGGCTTATCCTTATTTTCGTTCACACAGTCGACGACCTCATCTTTTTCAATTATTGAACTGCATTATTCAACGTAGTCAATGCCCGAGTCCGTTTTGTGGGCGCTTAAAACGGTTGAAAATTAATTTCTGAACGGGAAAACCTCAAGTGCTTCGTAAAACTGCTTCAAACTGCAATTGCTATTTAATTTGTTCAAAATAATTTCCATTTTGGTTATGCGCTCATCCGAATCGAAGCGAATTGAAGACTGGACAATGCTACTGTTACTATTTTCGTATCTGACGTATCTATTCACAATATTTGAGAAGAACCCGAGATATTAAGTTCCATAGTTGGTATAGGCTACTATGTAGTTAACTGGAAACCTTAAACTTTGAATGGTGTCCAGGAATATATTTCTTGCACTGACTAAACTTAACAGAGCTGCACAAATTGTTTAGTACTTATATTAAGTTAAGTCAGTTGCTGCCTGAATCTAATTTAGCGTGTTCACAAAAACAAACTCGTTGTAAGTTGGTAGTTCCTCAATGACGTCACCGTAATCAGCTGTAACTCCAACGAGTTAATGCTAACTCATATGCTTCAAGTAGAAAAAGCCCTCAAAACCGGCCACTGAAAGAGCTACGTACTCGTTATTCAGGTTAAATGAACTATATTGCACATTAACTACCTTAAAGTAATTGTATACCTCATTCGCATATGGATATTTACTATTAACAGATAAAGAGTAACCATATAATATACTCTTTTTGTCGTTGTGAAAAGCCATCATTGGATCAATAACAGACTGAATGTACGCGTTGTACAAATTAAATAAATCTGAAGTTAAATTCGTGATATTAACAAAAATCTAACAAATTTCGTTACACACTGGCAGATCATACTTAATAGTAGGGTGCCACTTTCTCATATTGTTAACAAAAGATACTACATCATTTTTGTGTTTCTTTAGAACGTCCGCATATGCATTAGTAAAGTCTTTAGAAGTGCTGTGATTGAATTCCTTTATGTAAATACTATCTTACCATATTTCTAAGTTCATAACAATTGTAACAAACATTAATAGATGAAGTGGTAAACTATTCGTTATTTGCTTTAAGCTTTAATATTAAGCAATAGTAAAACACATAAACATCACAATTATACAGAATACAAAATAATGATCGCAATTACATACGTTTGATAAAAGAATTAATCAATGTAAATACGTCATCAATGTAAATACGTAAATTAAATTATATACGACGGACAAAATAATATTATCAGGAACAATATTAGCGTATATAATTTATTATGAAATCCTTGGTAAATGTTGAAAAAAGTTGTAGATGGAGGTACCTATACGAGATCTTCTTTTCTGAAGGGATGGATCATCTTGTCTTGTGCCGAAACCCTCGAAGAGCATCAGCAAAAGAGTTGTCACATTTGAATATGAAGTAACACTAGGTAAATTATATTATCATTATTGATCTATCTCGGTAATTAATTATTAATTGTTTGTAGCGAATTCTATCTAAAATAATGTATAACTCACATTTTATATGTTAATAATATAACTGTATAACTCACTACAAATATGACTAGTCCACGATATTAATTCGCTCCATCAGCAAACCCGCTTTTCCCCAGCCTTTGTTCAGATGTTTATCCAGTTTGCGAACCAGTTTGTTCATTTTCGTTTTGTAATCTGTTGTTTTCTTTTTATAAGTAATTCTTTTATTAGTTACTAATTCAAAAATACTAAATGATTTGTGAACAAATATTAGTTTCCTGCCTTGCTATATTTGTTTATTTGTTGGTTCTCCTTGACTTTGCTCAGGAATGTGGAGCTTTTTGTAGTATTTCGGGTCAAGAATGCAGTTGTATTTCAAATTTAGCTCTTAAATGTGTTTCAAGTTCAGGAGTGGTTCAATGAAGACTATATCATTTTCCTCCAAATTAACGCACTCAAGGTTGATAAGAGAAGAAATTGAGCCAATATCCACTAAATCTGTTTAAGCAAGGTTAAGCAGGGTGAGATTGGTTAGTTTTCTAAATGCTGATGTTGATTTAACGGCGTTGCAGCACAATTACAGCTCAGTTAAAAGTACTAAGTTATAAATCGGCGAAATATCAGCTATTTTGTTGAAATTAAGATTCAAATTGGTAAGATTCTTCAAATACTTGAGGACTGACATCAACGATTTAATTTGTCCTAAGATCGAGTTTTTAAAGACCTGAAAGGTTCTAGAGGACAGAAATGTTGAAAATTTTGTTTTCTGACAGTTCCAGTTCCTTTATATTTAAGAGCGGTTTCAAATACTGAATATCAACTAAATTGGATGTGTTAACAGTTAGACTCGTTAGATTCAACAGATATTATAGATCCGAAATATTAGAAATTGGATTATTTGTAATTACTAGTTTCTAAAGCCAGAGCATACTCTTGAGACCACTAATATCCGATAGCTTGCAATGAGAAAGGACTAGATCTATAATGTTGGTCGGAAGTCGAAGCAACTGGATTCGATAGCACTCACTCAAAATTAGTTTGGTTGCTTCTAATTACTCAACAAAGGTAACTGTTCTGATTGTTTGATTGTCTGAAATTCTTAGTGCTTTGTTAAGAATCTCGTATTTATATTAACTCACGAATTTTTCAATTTGTTCTTCTGACATTTGGATTGGTGTTAAGAATAAGAATAAATTCTATAATAATATAAGTATAGCATCAATAATATATAATAATATTAAAATTATTTTAATTAATTTGATTTATATGTGTACTAAATACACATCTTCATTACATATGGATACTATATTGAAATGGACAATGTATTGAGTATAATTTTGATTATCTCATCAACATTCCTTAATATAGAAATATTTGGTCATTATATTTCTCTATTGTTATACCATCTACGTTATTCGAGGCTATTTAATTTTCATTATATATTTTAGGGATAGCACTATAATAATGCTCTACAACATTTGTAAACATTTCTGTTATATTAAGGTTGTCTTTCGCTGAAGTCTGAAAGAAAAGAGTATTATTGTCTGTACTGAATTTTAGGGCTTCATCGGGATCGACTTCCCATTAATTATATTCATAATCACATTTGTTACCGCAAATCGCCAGTAAAGTGTCTGGCTATGAATTTTGTATTTTGTGAATTCAACTTTAGGTCTTTTCAAATGATTAATAATTAGTAACATCGTAAACACTAATGACAATATTAGACTTTTTATAATACGATTCGATAAGCTATTCAAATCTTTCCTGACCAGCTGTATCACACAAACATAATTCTACAGTTTTATTGTTATGTTGTATATCTTTTCTAAAAATATCTGCTCCTATAGTTAAACTCAATGTGTCTGGATTATACTCGTTATTTAGATAACGAAGCAATAATGAAGTTTTGCCATCGCAGCTAGCACCCACAAGGGTGATACGCAGAATATTATTATTAATTATATTCATTTGAAGTGTGCTTTATTATGTGTTTAATTTTGATGTATTAAAATATGATATCTCGTTGATATGATTATAGGATTATAAGTAATTGGATTATATGTATATATAATATTTTAAAGCATTATAGATAAGATATAAGCATCAAAATAATGCTAGACATGTATAATATTATTTAAATTTATTAAAATATGTTAAGTTAAGCGTATTTTAGAGCAACGCACAAAGATGATTTCTATATCTCTCTCTTTCTCAATTCTCACATGTAATGTACTGTTTAAAAATTAACTAACTCACTATTACTCATCCCATTCAAGTTTGTTGCACATGATGTCGTACCCGTCGTCTTCGAGTTGTTCTTCGATCATTTTGGTCGGGTCGGTGACTTTGTTTTCTTGTCCCAGTTCGATGATGGTTACCAGAATTATTTGCAGGTTCGTTTTGATTATGTTCTTCATGAAAACGTCCTTGAAGTATTTCTGGTAGTCGAAGTTCGTTTTAAGGTCCGTTTATTTAAGGTCTTGTTGTATTTTGAAGCGGAACTCCCTCCTTTTTTATAAGAAAATTATTTCATCGGTTAATACATTTTGGTTTACGAATTTTTCGTAGTCCAGGGACGGCTTCTTTATTTTCTCGCGTTGAATGGCTTCTAGGAGCTTTTCTACGTCCGTTTTTGGTCTGGAATATAATTCTAAGCCTATTTTCTTGCTGCTGGTTGACTGTAAGTGCGCGAATTTCGGGTCAAGGTACTGCTTGTACTTGTCGTAGAAGAAGATGTCAGTTGCCTTCCCACTTTTGGCCTTCACCGTTCCAAAACGATCGTAGTCAACCCAGGTGTTCGTGAACGGCTTTACAGAATTAACGGACTGATATAAACGGTCTACAGTGTCCTTAAATCTCACGTTCTACTCATAGTCGAACGCAGCTGCTGGACGAGCGGGAAAAATTGGATCAATGCTCTTGGGCTTGTTGTACACAGCTGCGCGGGTTGTTGACTTTGGCTGCGAACAATCCACAACGGGCTTCATGGTCTTCAACTTGTGCATGTGCGCCTAATATTTCTCAGCCAAGATCTTCTTCTCGAAATCAGTCAGGTTATTTGACGCCCTAAACAAATTCATATTTAGAGGCGGAAAATACAAACTAGATGATATTACGCGAAATAAATGAAATAAGACAGAAACACTCCAAATTTTATGAACACACCCACACTTAAAGATGTTTCATCAATCACAACCTCTCTGCGCCAGAAAATAAAAATTATCGCACTTCAGCACGAAGCAATCAACAACTTAATACAAGAAAATTAAAATGTTGTTTTTGAAAACAAAAGACTCAAAGAAGAACTACTTGATTGTTAAAATAGAGCCCATGATGACCTACTCGAAAGAGATCGTACCATATCTAAATTAATTCAGAAAATTAACGTCTTAGAACAGAAACACCAACAAATAACTATCTAACAAGTTCCAAAGAGCTCAAACGACATGAATTATCTGCTTGACGATATGTTAGCGCAACTCGAAGCTAAAAATGAGAAGTCCAGATTGCCATAGTTCGAAGAAATTTAAAGTCAGCTTGAAACAAAATCTCAGAAATCTAGTTCTAAGATAGAATCAAAGTAAGAATCTAAAATAATAGCAGAACCAAAAATATCATAGGAACCAAAAACGAGCGAATCAGTGAAGACAAAAGTGGAACAGTCTCTTCAAAACGTAAAGCGATAAATATAAATTGAGAGAGAAGCTACTCCATTATCAAATGCCCCTGTTAAACAAAATAAGGTATGCAAGATAGCTAGTCTTGACAAAAATATTCTAGAAGTTTTCGAGAAAGCTTCAGTTAGCGAAGGAGTCGAACCGGGAATCATTGAGTTATTGAATATCAAGTAATGGTCATAAGCGCAATTGCAGACACTTTTGTTACCTTTATCGCATATCTAAAGCGAATACGATAATATAAACTGCGTCGACCTCGTAGTTAATGTATTTACCGAAAATCCAGAATTATTCATTCAGGTACTGCAGGCTACACCAACATGTTCTTGTTATACAACCACCTTTTAACAATTAATCAGTATGGATTACGTTCAAAGAAAAGCGAACGAAGAAACTCGTATCACTCAACTTATCTAGCAGCTTGTAAATTGTATTGCAGACATTGACTACGGAAGTAACGTGAATTCAATGTAGATATCTGTTGGGCAAGTGCTTCAGTCTTTCATAAATCCAATAACTGAGTCAAGAGGTTAGGTAATTGAGTGTCTAATAAAGCAGCTGTTTATATTACAAATATCTGAGATATTTGATGTAGATTCTGACTAGTATATGCTTAACTACATAAATAGTTTGTTATCTTAGTATGACACGTATTTGCAGAAGAACTTGCGTTTTTGTGTCTTGATGGAGAAGTATTTGATATTTTTCGTGTAATCTGGCGGTCAGCTTAGTCCAGATATCATTTCCAGACTTATTTCCGTTGTGATGCATCTCAGTGCCGAGTAATAGTTTTAGAGCATCACGCGTCTAACTGTGGAGTTAATCTGCAGTGTGAACATATTTACGCCAGAAAGCATTCAAGTCTTAAAGAACGCTGCATAATCCGATTTTGTCTCAACCACCAACAACATAACTCTCTTACAGATTAATAGCAAGCAGTACACCGATTTGCTCTTCTATTTGATTTCTCAGATATCATCTCAGTCTCACTTTGACCACTTCTGTACCACCTTCGAGTCAATATCCGACCCTCAATTATTATTAGAGCTGGCTAAATTGAACCTGCAT
Source organism: Hexamita inflata (assembly GCA_963988835.1). Lineage (NCBI taxonomy): Eukaryota > Fornicata > Diplomonadida > Hexamitidae > Hexamita > Hexamita inflata. The sequence goes on from CAXDID010001177.1 coordinate 700,609, forward strand.
TTTAACAGCTCAGTATCCGGCTTCGTCCTCTTCTCAAAGACCTTCACCGCCTGTGACAATTAACTTAAATAACTCTTCAATCCCTCAGTACAAATTAGGAGCGTTCAGGTATACTCGGCCAGGATTCCAATTCAGACCCGTTTTTAAGCCGTTGAAGGTGTTGAAAACGCGCTCAATGAGTACATTCAAGAGGGCGAAAACGTTAATTTCATCGTCTGGCTGGTTCTCATTCTGAGCATGAACGCTAAACTCAAAAATGAAACAGTGATGAATCTTAAAGTGTGCTTAAACAAGATATTAAATGATGAGGATTTGATTTACGCGGTGCTTGACATTTGGGGAATGCTCAAGCAATAAGGGGCGGAGATATTCAAGGCACTTGTAGTATAAAAGGGGCTGAAGATAAACCTGGAGAAATTCGCGGTCATGATGCTCCAAAAGGACAAAAGCGCGGAGTTGATAGAGGTCGTGAGAGAAAGCGCACTTTACAAGCAGCTCGGACCAGAATCTGCTCTTAAATAAATGATCGAGTGAACACATTAATTTTAATTGATGATATTGATTATTACTATTTTTTCATTTTAGAATACTATAGTATATTCATATATATATATATATATATATATATATATATATATAAATACATAAATGACGGGTTGAGCCCGTTTTGAAAGTGGAAACACTGGCGTGCGAGAGCCCATGTTTTGCTTTCGAAAGTCTCACAGTATTTCGTTTGTGCCGTCTCGAGGAAGTGATATATATATATATAGGTGTAGTATATATAGAATATACGAAAATCGCACTCTCCACTTATCAATATCATTGATTAAGTTCGCTTTCCATAAACAAATGCCATAATTGAGAAATTCTGTTCTGAATATTTATAAGTGCGTTAACATTTTCTGAGATTTTCTACAGTTAATTGACTATTTTGCAATTCAATTTTGTAAAATATTCATGTTTTTATTTCAAACAATTGTTGAACTGAATATTGTATTGCTAGAAGATTAATTAGAATGGAATTATTTTGTAAACCTCCTCTAGATAGCACGGAAACTACATTTATTGTTCAATTAACTGTTCATAAAATTACTTTTGTTGTATTTCAAAGTTTTTCCCAAAATATTAGTCAATTATTTTATTGTTTAGTTGTACTCCGCTTGGTCCAAGAATGATATGTTGAAACAAATCATTCTGCTGCGGCATATCAAATTTGAAATCCAGTAATTTCCGTTAATCAAATCAGCTATAACGTAAGTATCGTTGAATAATTCTATTATTACTATACCATTGTGGAAAAACAAAATTGTATCAGTGTTATGAATTTGAAGAAGGAGTGATTTAGTATTTTCTGCCGTTATCTCAAATATATTTAAGGCGGTGTGATGCCATTCGTAGGAATAAACTTTGTGTTAATGTTGGAAATTCCACTCTTAGTCTTTTCTAACGTGTACCAATTGTTCATTTCTATAAATAAATATACCTGACTGCGATTTAACGTAAAGTTCACTATTAACACAAAATAAACAGCAGTAAAATGAATTTACATCATCATCATCAAAATCAGGGATATCAAAAACATATATAAACCACTAATTATTTAACACATAAACTTTATCTCTAATTTGGATGTATAATTTACCACAACATGGAATTAACTGGTGTTAATATCCTTCGTATATCGATATTATAGCGTCATTTTTGTTTTCATAACCTGAGAAGATTTCGCAGTTTATTGGAGTTTGCTTCAAAATGTTAAATTCTTTGTCCACTATGAATAATGAGTTGTCTTCGACAACAGTATACAAATCTACATACGGAAGTGGCTTGAACACGTGCATCAGCTAGCATTTCTCCAGTTTCTTTCTTTGGCTTTTCTATTTGATTATTAAATATTTCTATTGATGAGCGCTATTGATAATTATTGTAATAGTTATCAACTTATTCTGAATAGTCACTTCCAAAGTGTTATTCTAATATTTCTTCTTTTAATTTCAGTCCATATAATCCTAATTCTAAACTAGCAGTTTCATTTTTAATGTATTGATAAAAATCAACAGTATTTAAAGGCTGTGGTGAAAATTATTCGTTAATCATGTCAAATACATCTACGCCAGTGTTTTTATTCAAGATAAATAAAAGGGAGCCACATTAATACAATATCTCATTAATATTATCTTTTATTTCAAACTTTTAGTTGTTTTCATATATTCTAAAAAGAGAATATTTACTAATAGTGTACACTTTATCGCAGAACTGGTTAAATATGCTATATGCGTTCTAGTATACAAGTTTTAATTTGGTATTGTTCATTTAATAAAGTTGTTCTTCTCTAAGTACAAATAAATTATTATCATTTGAATAAATATCCGTTGCTGAGAATATTTTAAGCTTTTCAACTAATTAATTACCTTATATCTAAAGAATACTATCTTCAGTGAGTATAAGGTTTATGTTATTGTGTTTCAAACATTTTATCGGTCTTGAAAAATTATAGGGTTCCACACTTAGCACCTTAAGCTGTTAGTTTATAATGTAATATTATTTTCTTTTTATGAAGAGAAATGTTCCTTCATCTATTTTTACCAGTGAAGTCATCATAATGCTGCTCAACTATATGATATCGCAAATTTTGTAATTATCACTTTCCTCGTCAGGGTACGTAAAATATGATGAATATTAATCATCAAAAATTCTTTGCAATTTATCAGAGTGGCGTGAGGAACTTTCACCTTCCATTCGGATTATGGAGTGGTTGTTGTTTTGAATATAACTAACATTTAACATAGTTAGCTTGAATTTAGAAAACAATAATTATTCTATCCAAAATATAAAATATAATAATGAATTCATATGAATTCGGTGCAAATTAAAACTAAATACATATGCATTTACAAGCATTTTCACTGGATTTCAATGACGAGTGGAGGGCGGGCGACCGGTCTGACGAACTGGATGTCTGGCTTTCCGAACAGGAGGCACGCGGTGATCGTCTCCCCTTCTTTGATCTCGAGGTTCTCTCTGACCAGGGCGTGGTTGGCGGAGGACATGAAGAAGCCGGAGTTGCAGGTGGCGACTCCTTTGCTGACGGCGTACAGCTCGAACTCGGAGATGGCGATGATGCCGTCTTGAGAGGCGTTGCCGGACTCGATCGAAATCAGCATGTGCGGGGCTCCTCTGAAGATGGGGTCTGCATTTCTTTGGAACATGGCTTTCATGCCGGGGTATGTTTCCATCAGGGCTTCTCCGCACAGCGCTATCATTTTCACCAGCTTCTCTCTGTTGATGACAGCGTACCTGGTCTTTCTGGCGTTCATGGCGGAGGGCGCGTACTTCATGACCTGGAGCATTTCGGTGAGTTCTTCTGCGGTGAACGGCTCTGCTTTGTAGCTCCTGATCGAGTGGCGGGACTGGATGGCTCTCAGCACCGGGTCGCTGGAGAGCACCTCTATCTCCGGGGAGACGTCGAAGAGCGAGATGGCGCCGGTGGGGCAGATGGAGAAGCAGTGGCCGCACTTCATGCACTTGTCCTCCTTGATCACCACGGTGGAGTTTACCAGGGTCAAGCACTTCGGGGCGCAGACTTCCACGCACTTGTTGCACTGAGTGCACTTGTCATCTTGAATCTTGAACTTCACGGACATCGTAATTGAAGTGGGTGAACTTTTTGAATGGTGTATGTTAAAAGAGTAAATAGGTAAAATATGCAATTATTAAAAATACCAAAGTTGACACAATTTGGGTCAAGGTTATCAATGTTTTCAAATCAAAGGTGTTTACAAACGAATACTTTGCATCCATTTAGGAGCCACGTTTACTTTGGAGCTGAATATTGAGTTGAGATATTCAAGTTTTGCACAATTCATTTCATGTATTCCATTCATATATTTCTGTTATTTATCGATTCTGGCTTCCTAACATAATTCTATAAATAATGCATAATTCAAAATAATTCACTACTTTTGAGACTGGGCTAGCACCACCTTGGTTTATACCAGTTGTGGGCTACTTCTTCTCAGCTTGCGTTTGACTAGGAACAAAGCGCAAACGATTACGGTTACGAGAACCAAGGACGCCACAACTCCGATTACGATCTTGTCGGAGGTTCTGAGCCCCGTGTTAACGGTGTACGTCCCGGTGTACTCGTAGACTTTTACGGACTTCACCAGCATCTCTTGCGGGAAACAGGCTGGACAAATTCCGTTCATGCCTCCCCAGTCTCCTCCTACGGCCAGGTTTACGATCACGTACATATCCTGGTCGAAGTGCCAGTACTTCGCCGGAAGGTCCTCTCTGCTCAGCTCGAAGTACTGCTGGCCGTCCACGAATCCCTTAATGAAGATCGGAGTCCACTCCACGCTGTAGGTGTGGAAAGAGTTGGTTATGTCGCTGACGTTCACGCCTGCTTTATGGTGTTCGTATTTGTATACTTTAGGTTTGTCTACGTTTTGGCTCATCATGTTCGCGTGGACGTTGAACCAAATTTCGTTTGGAACTGCGCCGACGGCCTCCATGATGTCTATCTCGGAGTAGGTCGCGTCGGGCGAGAACAGCCAAAACGCTGGCCACGTGCCGAGTCCCACCGGAAGTTTTGCCTCCATTTCGAACTTTCCGTATCTGAACAGCTTTGTGTTTTCTGTGGTGAGCTTGGCTGAAGAATATGCCTTCGTTCCTATATTCTCCTTTATGGCTTTGACGTGCAGCACCCCGTCTTGAATGAAGGCGTTGGCATTCGAATCTGTGTAGTACTGTAATTCGTTGTTGTAGGGCTCGCTCATGATAATTTGCGACCACTTGCTTTGGTTGATCGTGTTCGAGCTAAAGTCGTCGCTGAATATCAAAGCGCCAAAATCTTGATTGCACATCGTTTCTATTAATATCATCATTATTAAAGTGGAGCTGCTCCTTTTATGTCTTAGTTCTTATATTTGTGTTGTTTATTGATCTTGGTTTGAAAGGAAAGGCTGATACTTTTTCTGTCATCAATCAGATCACGAATAATAGCAAAGTGAAAAAAAGTGAGTTAATCAAGCTTCAATACATTATCCATAGTATCCATATGTAATAAAGATGTGTATTTAGTCCACATAAAATGACTCACTATAACTACTAAAAAGTACTAAGGCTCAATTAAAAGTACAAAGAGTCATAAATCATGACAACCCACAAATCCTCACTTAGACACAACAACGGTACCACAAAGTTTTTGGTACAAACTAATACTAATCTCAATTATATATCTCATCTTATTACCAAATAACAGTGAAATATAAATTTAAATAATGTTTAAATTGTTATCAAAATTATAATGCAAAACAACTAAAAAAGAAAGAGAAAGTGAAAAGAGAAAGTTCGGACAAATGACAAATTTCAAAAACAAAATAATTTGTGGCAAATAACTGCCAAAAATTTTTGCAATTGAAAACTTGAGCTGTTCGTTTCCGATTTCAATTTTGTTCGGGTAAAGATAATAATATTTGAAAAGAGAATACTAACTTATTCACTTTATAAACTTCCTAATTATTATATATTGTATCAAATATCTCGATAATACAACGAGTCACAAACAGTAAACGCTTTAAATCGTAAATAACGGGAAAATAATGTTTTATATTATTCACATATACCAAATGAACTTATAATTGTATATCATCACCATTGTTTAGTAAATTTTGGTATATGGAAAGGAATAGTTGATATTACTCCAGTTTTACGTAAAGGCCTTGAAAATGTGACAATAGATACTATATGATGATATTGAAAACAAAACATGTAGTTAAGTCGGTTACACCCAACCTTAAACCAATAGCCGATTTTTTTGTTTATTTTCTCTTGCCCTAATATTACCTATAAATGATTATTATGGCCTGATAAATAATATCAAGTGACATTAATGACAAATGCTTATATAAATTAGCAAAAAATGCAAATAGCGTTTAAATACGATAAATACCAACAAATTGAGAGCGGTGTTAACACTGATAGTCTGGACAGAGTTGGGTGAAACACACTTTTCTATTTATATTGAGTTATAAGCATGTATTTTGTTGAATTTTAGATGTCTGTCTGAAATCTTTGGACTTCAACTTTACTAATTTTTCATTTTATTGCTAAATTAGTCATAAATGGTGTGAAATGAATATATTTTCTTTATCGTAAATCTATCATTTCCACTGCCACTCCTTTTTCATGACTTTAAATGCCCAAGTCGTCATTCGCAGTAGTGTTAGATCCACATCTGAACTCTTAAAATGTCTCAACAATAATATATCAGACGTTCCTCATCTTTTATTCAGTGTTTCTTATGAGTCCTGAATTTACATCTACAAATTGTAATTTAATTGGTGTTTGATGCTTCTGATACTTATTTTAACTCTGATGGATATAACCGTTAAGTCTAATTTCATACTTTGCATTAATTTTACAAATATATAAAATACCACATACTGTTTGCCCGATAATAAAAATAATTACCACACCCAAAATGAATGTATCCATAATTTTGGTTGGAGATGGTAGTGACGGTAAAACATCATTAATCAATAGATATGTTTATAATGAATTTCATACAGACATTCCTGCAACTATTGGTGCATACTTTCATTATAAATATATAGAAGTAAATAATTTACCCTTGAAGTTGGAAATATGGAAAAATTGGCTGCTGAGTGATAAGGTAATAACTAATAGGCATTAATAATTATAATACAAATACATATGCATTTACAAGCATTTTCACTGGATTTCAATGACGAGTGGAGGGCGGGCGACCGGTCTGACGAACTGGATGTCTGGCTTTCCGAACAGGAGGCACGCGGTGATCGTCTCCCCTTCTTTGATCTCGAGGTTCTCTCTGACCAGGGCGTGGTTGGCGGAGGACATGAAGAAGCCGGAGTTGCAGGTGGCGACTCCTTTGCTGACGGCGTACAGCTCGAACTCGGAGATGGCGATGATGCCGTCTTGAGAGGCGTTGCCGGACTCGATCGAAATCAGCATGTGCGGGGCTCCTCTGAAGATGGGGTCTGCATTTCTTTGGAACATGGCTTTCATGCCGGGGTATGTTTCCATCAGGGCTTCTCCGCACAGCGCTATCATTTTCACCAGCTTCTCTCTGTTGATGACAGCGTACCTGGTCTTTCTGGCGTTCATGGCGGAGGGCGCGTACTTCATGACCTGGAGCATTTCGGTGAGTTCTTCTGCGGTGAACGGCTCTGCTTTGTAGCTCCTGATCGAGTGGCGGGACTGGATGGCTCTCAGCACCGGGTCGCTGGAGAGCACCTCTATCTCCGGGGAGACGTCGAAGAGCGAGATGGCGCCGGTGGGGCAGATGGAGAAGCAGTGGCCGCACTTCATGCACTTGTCCTCCTTGATCACCACGGTGGAGTTTACCAGGGTCAAGCACTTCGGGGCGCAGACTTCCACGCACTTGTTGCACTGAGTGCACTTGTCATCTTGAATCTTGAACTTCACGGACATCGTAATTGAAGTGGGTGAACTTTTTGAATGGTGTATGTTAAAAGAGTAAATAGGTAAAATATGCAATTATTAAAAATACCAAAGTTGACACAATTTGGGTCAAGGTTATCAATGTTTTCAAATCAAAGGTGTTTACAAACGAATACTTTGCATCCATTTAGGAGCCACGTTTACTTTGGAGCTGAATATTGAGTTGAGATATTCAAGTTTTGCACAATTCATTTCATGTATTCCATTCATATATTTCTGTTATTTATCGATTCTGGCTTCCTAACATAATTCTATAAATAATGCATAATTCAAAATAATTCACTACTTTTGAGACTGGGCTAGCACCACCTTGGTTT
>CAXDID010001178.1:0-70148 GCA_963988835.1 Hexamita inflata
ATCCAAGCGCAAATTTGAACATGGATGCATACTAGCCCATGAGATAGCCGGCCAGCGCGGGGACAATCTTGATCAGAACGTCGAAGTGGGGTCCATTCACGTCTCTTCCCTAGAGAAGCAGGTTGATCAGAATCATCGTAATCGCGGCCAGGTACTCATACACGCTGCAGTCGCAGTAGTCGATTTAGACTTTCGGGAGTAAAGATAAGTCGAAGTCAGGGGCCACTCCGCAACTAAGGCACAATACGAAGTTAACCTTCAAGTTGTCGAAGTCACTGATCTTCAAACCCTCACAACACAGTTGATAGACGTCTGTCTGTCCCATTACCTTGCAGTAATCTGCCAAAGTGAGCATTGGAAGTAAGACATCATTTGCATAACTATCTCCATGCGTGAGCACAAACTAGATGTAACTCTGGAACATTTGAGAGGCAACCTGTGCGTAATTGAAGTTTGCAACGTACTGATTGCTAAAGAGACTTTAAACAGAATCCAAAATAATCCTGAATTATCTGTAGTTTTCAGGCCGGTAGTTTTTCACTACGTTATTCAATAACGAAGCAGTGATGTTTCCAATAACTTCGAACCCGTCTTATGTTATCGCCCCACCAACTGAGTAAACCGTACAGAACAGTTCCAATAAATATATCAATTACTCGTAATTTCGTTGGTTGATTTGGAAATTGTTAAGATTTTCACAAAATGTATTCGATGCTATTTCAGCATCAACTACAGAAACAATATTAGCGACTGCAGTTAGAACTTCAAATATCTGAGAATACAGTGGGAAACATATTGGCATTTAAATCACGAATTCAAATATTGCTGGAAAACACTAAACGATTGGGTCCAAAAGTTCTACTGAATGCTATTCTGATAACGCTTTTATTGTGGCCAACTTGTTAATCAAAAACTAAAGCATTCCAAGCATTTCTGTTTTTGTTCTCGAGTATTTAAGTAAGTAAATTATATTAGCACAAAGTTGTACTATTTGTTCATAATGGTCCGTTAAATTGAAACAAGCTAAGTGATCTCCACATTGTAATGAATGCCATATAATCATAGGTGGTAACGATTGAATATTTGGCAATAAATTTACTAAATAACTGAAATACTCCGTTATAAATTGGTTTACGTTCATTTCATGAGTTTTGTTGTATATAGTGCTTGAAATAATAATCATGTTAATGTAATAACTAATGCCATTTATTTTGTTGTCAGAAAATTACTATAATATTTCTTGCCAGATAGTGAGCACATCTTGGTTAGGATCAGTATGTTATTATTTTTTGATTTCACTGACTAAATTAGCCCATGCTTCAACATAATTTTTTTCTTTGTCAATTTTTAATTCGAATACATTGGCTAATACTTCTTGCAGTTATTAAGTGTCAAAATTATTCTCAGCATTAATTTCTAGTTCAGAACGAAGTAGATTTGTTCTAATATATTACTACAATACTTCAACTAAATATTAGTAAACAAGCTGTAATGTATTTTAATCAACTTCTGTATGAACTAATAATATTTTTAATAGAAGAAATAGACTTCCAAGCACAAATTCGTTTGTTGTTGTTTATAATAAGTTCAAACTAAACTATACAAGTGGAGCAAATGTTGAACTAAGTTATTGAATTGCATCCGCATATTAATTTTATACCATCAATGATGCGCTCTAAATTTTAGACGCAGTTTTTACTATCTCATAAAGACACAACAATATTTCAACTTACATTTGCGGTTTAAACTCACTGAAACGATTAACATAAGTATCTAAAATTGTTGGAATATAAGAGAAATATAATAAATGTAGTCTAGGTGTGAAGGAATATTTAAGTGTTTGCACTTGTTCAATGAACTCACAACTTAACAAAAACGGAATATAAGATTCAATTGCTTCAGCCCACATATCAACAGTAATAATACTAGAATTACGAAGTTTAGCAGCTTAATACAATAGTATGGTTTAGCTATATTTAGGTAATTTTTAGAACCAATCGCCTTTGATTATTTCACATACTAGCGGTATAACAGTCTCAATATGTATTATACGTATTAAATACCCGATTGCCTCAGAATTAATACGTTAAAATGCTATTGAATCATATGGTAGTAAACTTAACAGAGATTCAAATATCTGGTTTTTAATTTGGAATTCTTTTATATTAGAATTTTTAATACAATTTTTAATTTGAACCATAACAACTCTTTTGGAGTCTTCAGAACGTAATTAATCTCCGTTAAGCGTATTGAATAGCATTTACAAATAGTTTGGATCTTCAGAATATGACTAAATACCAGCTTATAGTTTTTGCATTTCAATAGGGTCTTTTATTTCTACAAACATATTAAATAAATCATGCAAGCTTGTCATTTATGGAGTGTTATTATATTCTTACATTCTATATGCATACGAAAAATATAGTTAACACATCACAAATGAAGTATGCTGTTTTCATTACTGGTGCGGCTGGTTCAGCTAAATCCACAACAACTCACTTATTGCATGAACACTATCAAGTGATACACAGAAGGTGTACTGTTTTCAATTTGGATCCAGCATGTGACTATCTTCCATATGAGCCAGCCATAGATATTAGAGATTTGGTAACTGCATAAGAGGTTTAAGATTTTGTATAACTTGGACCAAATGGGGCATTAATATATGCATTCTAACACTTTTTTAAAAATGAAAGAGAGTTTTTAGCTGAAAATCTGGACTATGAAGATGACTTCTTAATTTTCGATTGTCCTGGTCAAATTGAACTATATGTGTAAAATGATGATTTATAACGATTTGCTGCATAATTATAACGTAAAGGCTATGAATGCTGCTGTTTATATCTCATAGATTCAACTAAATTAACTGAAAAGAAATCAATTTTAACAAACTTGTTAATATCTTAATGTGTGCAAATGAACATGCGTCTACCTTTTATTTTAGTCGCATCAAAATGTGATCTTGTAGATGAAAATGAGATATAAGATTTATTAGAAGATGATTGCTCCGACAATGAATTTTACACAGAGCTCAATGCTTTAATTAAAGCCCAGGGACTTACTGAAATTAATTATCTCAGATGGGATAGTGAAGAAGCTGCCGGAATGTTATAAGGCGAAATAGATCACGCTTTCCACTTTGGTGAATGATCATAGATTTAACATATTTTGCTGGTTAACGTTAAAATATCAATTCACATGTATATTTATCAAAACAAATAATAAAAAATATATAATATAATAAAAATAAACTTTAAATTGAAAACAGTACACCTTCTGTGTATCACTTGATAGTGTTCATGCAATAAGTGAGTTGTTGTGGATTTAGCTGAACCAGCCGCACCAGTAATGAAAACAGCATACTTCATTTGTGATGTGTTAACTATATTTTTCGTATGCATATAGAATGTAAGAATATAATAACACTCCATAAATGACAAGCTTGCATGATTTATTTAATATGTTTGTAGAAATAAAAGACCCTATTGAAATGCAAAAACTATAAGCTGGTATTTAGTCATATTCTGAAGATCCAAACTATTTGTAAATGCTATTCAATACGCTTAACGGAGATTAATTACGTTCTGAAGACTCCAAAAGAGTTGTTATGGTTCAAATTAAAAATTGTATTAAAAATTCTAATATAAAAGAATTCCAAATTAAAAACCAGATATTTGAATCTCTGTTAAGTTTACTACCATATGATTCAATAGCATTTTAACGTATTAATTCTGAGGCAATCGGGTATTTAATACGTATAATACATATTGAGACTGTTATACCGCTAGTATGTGAAATAATCAAAGGCGATTGGTTCTAAAAATTACCTAAATATAGCTAAACCATACTATTGTATTAAGCTGCTAAACTTCGTAATTCTAGTATTATTACTGTTGATATGTGGGCTGAAGCAATTGAATCTTATATTCCGTTTTTGTTAAGTTGTGAGTTCATTGAACAAGTGCAAACACTTAAATATTCCTTCACACCTAGACTACATTTATTATATTTCTCTTATATTCCAACAATTTTAGATACTTATGTTAATCGTTTCAGTGAGTTTAAACCGCAAATGTAAGTTGAAATATTGTTGTGTCTTTATGAGATAGTAAAAACTGCGTCTAAAATTTAGAGCGCATCATTGATGGTATAAAATTAATATGCGGATGCAATTCAATAACTTAGTTCAACATTTGCTCCACTTGTATAGTTTAGTTTGAACTTATTATAAACAACAACAAACGAATTTGTGCTTGGAAGTCTATTTCTTCTATTAAAAATATTATTAGTTCATACAGAAGTTGATTAAAATACATTACAGCTTGTTTACTAATATTTAGTTGAAGTATTGTAGTAATATATTAGAACAAATCTACTTCGTTCTGAACTAGAAATTAATGCTGAGAATAATTTTGACACTTAATAACTGCAAGAAGTATTAGCCAATGTATTCGAATTAAAAATTGACAAAGAAAAAAATTATGTTGAAGCATGGGCTAATTTAGTCAGTGAAATCAAAAAATAATAACATACTGATCCTAACCAAGATGTGCTCACTATCTGGCAAGAAATATTATAGTAATTTTCTGACAACAAAATAAATGGCATTAGTTATTACATTAACATGATTATTATTTCAAGCACTATATACAACAAAACTCATGAAATGAACGTAAACCAATTTATAACGGAGTATTTCAGTTATTTAGTAAATTTATTGCCAAATATTCAATCGTTACCACCTATGATTATATGGCATTCATTACAATGTGGAGATCACTTAGCTTGTTTCAATTTAACGGACCATTATGAACAAATAGTACAACTTTGTGCTAATATAATTTACTTACTTAAATACTCGAGAACAAAAACAGAAATGCTTGGAATGCTTTAGTTTTTGATTAACAAGTTGGCCACAATAAAAGCGTTATCAGAATAGCATTCAGTAGAACTTTTGGACCCAATCGTTTAGTGTTTTCTAGCAATATTTGAATTCGTGATTTAAATGCCAATATGTTTCCCACTGTATTCTCAGATATTTGAAGTTCTAACTGCAGTCGCTAATATTGTTTCTGTAGTTGATGCTGAAATAGCATCGAATACATTTTGTGAAAATCTTAACAATTTCCAAATCAACCAACGAAATTACGAGTAATTGATATATTTATTGGAACTGTTCTGTACGGTTTACTCAGTTGGTGGGGCGATAACATAAGACGGGTTCGAAGTTATTGGAAACATCACTGCTTCGTTATTGAATAACGTAGTGAAAAACTACCGGCCTGAAAACTACAGATAATTCAGGATTATTTTGGATTCTGTTTAAAGTCTCTTTAGCAATCAGTACGTTGCAAACTTCAATTACGCACAGGTTGCCTCTCAAATGTTCCAGAGTTACATCTAGTTTGTGCTCACGCATGGAGATAGTTATGCAAATGATGTCTTACTTCCAATGCTCACTTTGGCAGATTACTGCAAGGTAATGGGACAGACAGACGTCTATCAACTGTGTTGTGAGGGTTTGAAGATCAGTGACTTCGACAACTTGAAGGTTAACTTCGTATTGTGCCTTAGTTGCGGAGTGGCCCCTGACTTCGACTTATCTTTACTCCCGAAAGTCTAAATCGACTACTGCGACTGCAGCGTGTATGAGTACCTGGCCGCGATTACGATGATTCTGATCAACCTGCTTCTCTAGGGAAGAGACGTGAATGGACCCCACTTCGACGTTCTGATCAAGATTGTCCCCGCGCTGGCCGGCTATCTCATGGGCTAGGCATTATCATATTATTCTGAATAATAAGATCTTAGATTAAGATGCATTTCGGATGGAATAGATGTAATTGATGCTCAAAACAATTAAATGGCTGAAGTTATTCATGATATACTTGATCAATACAACTTAGAAGGAGTTGGTCATACTCTTTTCAACGTTTTCTATACGTGTCTCAATCCTAGTTATATATTTAAATAGCGAGAAGTAGAATACTTACATTCTTTAACACCAAAACTATTAAGCTAATAACTTTTGTAATGACAGTTAGTTATTCATTTTATTCTAATATGTATGAATATTATAATATTTCTAATCAAATCTCACTCCAATTCATGGAACTGATTTTATAACATCAAATACCAACTCGTGGTCCATCACTTTGTATGTTCTATTTGGACACTTTTTTAATAGTTAGACAAGGCACAAAATTAATGAAACTAGAAACAAAAACATTATCAATGGTGAGCGAACTAGAGCTTGGAATAGGTTATGATTTGTATCCAGCTGGAATAAATGGAGATCTCTATTTTGAATTCTAGCCCAATTTTACATATTAAATAAGCCTTAGCACTTTATAAGCCAAGAAAATTAACTCACTAAATTTGCAAAAGGCAACTTTTGCCTAAATTCCTGGGCAATTACTAATTTTGTAGTAAAATATGCTTTAGTGCATAGAACTATATGATTTACAAATAAATACAGTTGCTATTTTACCACCTGAAGTACAAGGAAACATTACTTTTGTTTCTGGAAAACAAATAGCAATTACGTAAAACGATGACTTATATATCTATGATACTTAACTTCAAACATTTAATGTGCAAGATATTGGATATGATACAGGTTATTGCTTGAATCTTGGACCAAATAAATTGCTCACATTTTAAGAAAAATTTGCCTTCTACATAAATTATTCTAATCAAACTAAAGCGAATATGAGAAGATTTAGAGCTAGTGTTTCTAATTCTAGACCAGCTTACAGCTAAGAGTTATTCGCATTGGTAGATGATAGTGGTTGTTTATAAACATTTTCATTAGATTTAACAGTTCACATAGCTTGTATGAATTAGATTAAAGTTTAGGTGTAAAAGAAACCAGTCTAGCTTATAGTGGCAAATTAACGTGATAAATATGATATGTTTGCCTATCTTTTAAAGAAGTATGTTACCAAGTTTAAAGAAGAAAATGAGAAGAGAAAATCGGATAAGTAAATGATGAACACTTGTTTGGAAATTAATGAGTTAATTACTACAATACGTAGTAAGGCTCTAAAGTAAATTAAAAACTAGGATATGAAGTAATACATTTAAAAAGAAGTGTAAAAAGCATTTTAAGACTAAATTAACAATCAAATGTTACTTTAAGACTCAATAATTATGAAGCAGAACGAATTTAGAGATTTAACGGACAAAATCTGTCTTACTAAGCGTCAAATTAAATAATTTGATACCACTTCTGAAAAGCCTGTTGAAAAGACTTTTAACATTGATTAGTTGCGCAAATAGGAGGAAGAGAAGATAAAAGACGAGTTTTACAATCAGAAACTCGAGCGTCTTAAGAAGTTAAAGGAGGAAATGGAGTAAATCAAGAAAAACAAGGACAGAATCAGTGAAATCAAAGCAGCTGAGGAAAAGAGAAAGCTTGAGTTGGAGAAGAAGAAGTTGGAGGAGCAGAAGCAGAAAGAGGAGGCTGAGCGCGAAAAAGCGCGCAAAGACGCTGAGGCGCAGAGGAAGAAGCTCGAAGAAGAGCAGAAATTGAAGGAGCTTGAGGACAAGAGGAGATACGAAGAGAATCTCAGGCTCAGGCTCGCTGAGCAGGAGCGCAAGCAGAAGGAGCTTCTTCAGAAGCAAGAGGAGGAGCGCTTGCAGGAAGAGGAAAACAAGCGCAAGGCCGAGCAGCGCATGAAGGAAATCGAGGAGGAGGCCAAGAAGTCCTCGAAGAGTTAAAAGTTCTACAACCATTAGTACCAATTATTCTGCCAGGGGCCCTCAGTGACCTTCATCATGTCAGACAAGCACGTCCTCATCAGACAGGGCTGCTACCTCCTTAAAGTGAACTTTAAGAACTACAAAATTGAGAACTTCATCGCCCTCTCAACGTACGCGAACCAAGTTTGTGGGTACTACGCGGGTTACTTCATCGAACTCTCCCAGTAATCGTTCAGAATCAACTGCGAAAACTTTGAAAAACAAGAAATTGACGTTAAAGTTGAGCAGGGCTTATTCGCACAGTAGAGGAATTAACTGTACGTTGTGGGATAAACAAATATTAAAGTGATCGATTTAGTGAATATTCAAGCGAGCGAGCTGGCCGGGCAATACGATAACGTGCACTGCCTAGGAAAACCGATTTTCGTCAAAGGAGCACAAGCATTCGAACTAAACGACGGAAAAATTACTAAAACCACTTTCAAAGAAGAATACAAAAGACCGTACATAAGCCTCACCGGAAGCGGTAAAATGGTAAGCTTCTCAGACAATAAAGTTTACTCGGACACTGAAGTTGTCATGAGAAGCAAAAATATCATCGAAACCGCCATCGGATGCGTTGTTGGAGGAGCATGCCTGTTCTCTGACTCACAAGGAATACTTGTAAGCCTGATGCTCGAGTGAACCTAACTGATAATAGAATATAATATATTGTTTTTGGAATTAATCTATACACAATAAAAAAGAAAGGGATATAAACGGCTTGCTAAGTCTACTGAGACTGTGTTTATGATCCAAATTTTTCTTTTTTCTTTTTATAATTCAGAGAATTCCATGAATTGTAAAGTGAGTCATTTTTATCCAACAGTAGAGTAATGTAATTTCATTTCATTGATCACAATATATTAACATTTAGTTAATATCTTTATAATTAAAGGCATTATTTACAAACGTAATGTAGATTTAGAATCTATAATTAAAACCCGCCTATTCGATATATTACTATTAATATAAGGCAAATATAATTTACCACTCCCAGAGATTTTCAAAAGGCGCTAGCATGATCGTACCTAAAGAATATAACTTGTGAAGCAAAGTTTGCAGGTTACAGCACATACCTGCGATGAACCAACTCAATCTGCTTCACTGCTAACAATCGACAAAGACAGTGAAATATAAGAACTACTAGAGATCGAAGAAGACACGTTTATAGTGTTTAATCCTCAAGGACATAAAGCATATGGACTGCAAAAATCATCAATATCATAACTATCATTCATGATTTGCGACGGATGCCTTTTTAATGATTAATGAGATCACAATCGACCCCTTAATACAATATTAATGTTATAATTTTTAAAATGCTGAATACATATAATTAAAAAACAACCCCATGAGCTGGGACAATATATCTCATTCGTTAAAAATTTCCGCTTGAATCCTCTAAATTTCTTAGCTTTATTAAATCACGATATAATGTCACCATTAGATATCATGTTCTTATATAACTATATATTTATCTTATATTCCTTTTAATAAGTTAATTTTCTTAAAATGTTTCATTTGGTAACTTTCTGTTAAGATTAAGCTGTTAAGATTATATATTGCAACTATGTGTGATTAGCAATATTTTCATATTATATTAAATTTTATCACTCCTCGAAATGCTTTTTGAAACATTTTTCCCTAAATTAATAGAATAACAAGTTACCATAGAACTAAAAGACGGTACATATTTTAAAGGTACATTGAAACATGTTGACATGCACTATAATGCTATTTTAGATGATTTAGTATTTTCAGATGACTAAAACTATGGTTAGTTGAAACAAATTAAGACTATATTTATAAGAGGAACACAAATTAAATTTATAGGCACTGATGATTTAGATTAAAAAGTTTGGGATCAAATTACTCTAACTACATAATAAATGAAATGATATCAGTTTTTATAGTATACGTATTTTTATTTGTTCTAGGTGTTACACTCTATATTTCAGATGTGTATCACCATATTAAAGTTCTATTGTTAATTATTATGTATTACAATCACTATTAATATATATTTATTTCAACAATTTCAAAAGTGAAATTAGGTAGTCGTATACATAATAGAGAATAATTTGAAGAAATTCCACACCTTTTACGCAATAATGGAAGATAACGAGGCTGATCTGGCTTTACAGTAACTGAGACTGTGGTTCAGAAGCGCCAATAACGGCGACATTGATTATATAAAATCTAATATGTAGTATATGAATAAAACTGACTAGTGGAATAAAACGGCGTTGATGATAGCCAGTTTGGGAAACTTTGTGAATGTGGCTACGTTGGTCATAGACGAGGCTGGTTATTCGTCTCCGCTGAAGGAATCTGCTATTTTCTTTTCCATTGACAACAGGAACACTGCGATGTTGCAGTTGCTTGCTCCGAAGGAGTTTATGTTGGTGAACAACACGAATATCCTTCCGATAATGTACGCGGTGAATAAGAATTGGCCGGAGGGTGTGCGAATCCTGGCTCCATATTACAGAACGCATGCTGCTGTTTTGGACGAGTTCAGCGGCAAAACCCCCCTTATAAAAGCGATATTGATGCAAAAGTTTGAATTAGTCAAGGCGTGTATTAATCAAGCGGATATGTGCGACATCAGCGACAAGCACCCGGTCCTCTACGCCCTCGAGTCTCAGGACCACCAAATAGCCCAGTTACTAATAACTCAGTCGAAGTCTAAGCAGAACTTCCTCCAAATCCACATAAAAACGTGCAAAAACCTCCACATATGCGACCTCCTGTAGCACTTCTTCGGCTCAAAAAACGAGTTCAACTAAACGACCCTTATGATACTGTGTTAGCGTAAGGAACTACATGAACTCTCAAACAGGGAGAAGGACGCGATGCAGAAAATGATCGTAAAGGAAATTAAACAAAGGGACCGATTCGGACAAACGGCACTCATGCACGCAGCCAAGAGCAACAACGTTCAAATGATTCAGATTCTACTGAGGAAAGAACAGAGAATGAAGGATAACTGCGGAAACACGGCCATGATGCACGCGGTAATTAACAATCACATCGACGCAATAAAATTACTCGCCGAAGAAGAAAAGAACGAACAAAATAATCAAGGATCCACCGCACTAAAACTTGCAGTCGTACTCGAGCACAACGACATCGTACAATTCCTGAGCAACGTGGAATCAGACGAAATGGAAAATAACGCAGTTGAACACGCAGTCCTCAAAAACCAAAAAGGATTCCTCGAAACACTCAACAAACAATACAGCAGAATGACACCACGACAACAAGAAATGAGCTTCGAACTCACCTCACAACGCACCACACTCGAAAAACTAAAAAACTCACTCGTTGGAACTGACGTATCCAACAAAGTGCAATAAAGACATATATTTTGGGGAATGGAATGAATTTGAGATTAAAAGAGTTATACACTTGTAAAATAATAATAAATATTGTATATGCTCATTCCTTTTCAACTTTGAAATGCACAGCTCTTAGACTTTCTTTATAAATCATTGATTACGGATCTTGCTTTACTTTTGTCCCGTTTCTAAGTCTTGAGGCAAGATTACCATTAACTTCATTTTACCTCTCCACTTACTTAGTTGTAATTTACATAACTCTCTGCTATGGTTTTGGTTCTGGTCTTGGGATGTTATTTTACATTTGTTAATTCATCGTTGATTGTATGGTATTCATATTGTCTCGCGTACTACCACCTCTATTAGTAGAACCGATTGTATGTTGACCAACTTTTCTTGCTGGAGAACCAGCTATTATTCGCTTTTACTCAGTTTAAAATTATTTTTCAGCCTCAACATCTACGTTTTGTTCTTATTCTTGTTCAGTAAATCCTTTGAATTCATCAACGCCGTCTGGCTAATCCTTAAATTCATCTTCTTCGTCGGATAGAATTCTAATATTATCGACATTACCTCCTTTGGCCACAAATTAATCTTCGAGTTCTCTTTGCAGCATGACTGGCATTCCAATTCTTTCAGCTCTATCCAATGCGCATGTAGCTTCTTCTGAAATCGCGTTAATGCCTTTTAGGAAGGCTTATTTCATGGAGTCCTTCATCTTTCTTTCCTTAACAGCAAATGATCCGAGTTCGTTTTTGAGAGTGTTGATTTCTTTTTCGTATTTGTTTCTTTCGACTCTGAAGTATTCCTCTCTTTCTGTGTGTAATTTTTTGATTTCTCCGGATGCGTTTTCAATAAGTTGTGCTTGTTGCTTTTAGAGTGCTGTAATTCTCCAGGTGTTGAAAATTTGTTTGTATTGCCTGTACGAGCGCTGATCTTCGAGCATTGCTTCGTATTTAACGCATTTTTGACCGTGCTTAGCCACAATTGACCATGCTTTAAGAACTCTTTAACCATAAAGCGAGTCTTTCCTGTACGTTTTTAAGTCTGAAATCAGTTCGCACATTTTCTGCTTTTGAATGGAGGAATTTGCTAGCTCTAGTTAAAATTTATCATTTTGAAGTTTTATATTTTAGTTTTCGGCTTCAAGTTGTGCACATCTTTCTTAAAACTGCTTCAGTTGTAAAACAAGAGTTTACTTTTCGAGCATGAGAGATTCTTGGATGCCCTACTCCATTGCAAATGCGATTGATTTACGGAACGCGTGAATAGAATCATCAACGAGTTAATTGAAGGAGGACGCACGTGATTGTTTTACAGAGTCGAATTATTAATAGTTTAAATCTGGTTATTGTAGTTGTGATGCCTTGAGAGCCTGAGATTGTTGTAGATTTGTAGATTATAGATTTGCAGATTGTGCGTTTTGAGATTGCTGAATATTTTGCGTTTTAGTAGTCGTTGTGCTTGCTTTAACCTAAGAATCCTTGGGTGGTTTAGAAGCTAATGGCTACTGGTTTTTATCTGAGGAACTCTCTTTAGATAGAATAGACGAATACGATTTTATAAAGTCCATTTCCAATTTTTGAAGTAGAGATGTGGTAATAATTTTGACGTATAATAATATTTTATACATAATTATATATTTTCACTTCAATATACTACATAACCTTGCTTGTAAGGGAGGTGCTAACTTGCTTATAAGGGAGTTACTGATTTCAACTCCCTTATAAGCAAAAATGTATCCAAAATGTATTTTTGGAAAATGTCGAATTTGAATGATTTATGGGCAAAAACGGGGTTTAAAAGCATGTGGTTAGACGTGGTTAAAAATTATTTTATTTGTCACTTGCTTATAAGGGAGTTTTGCATGATGGAACTCCCTTATAAGTGAGTTGACCTACACCCTTATAAGCGAAATAGCACATCCCTTACAAGCAAGGTAATGTAGTAATATTATTATTATTAAAATTTAATTATCTCTCACTCGCTCATATTTTATAATTATTTTTGTTAAATATTTACTTACTGTATGATGAATTTTGTATTTTGTGTGTTTTATATATTTTTAAGACTTATAAAGCTTATAATAATTAAACGTACATTGTATAACAGCAAAATAATAACATGTTTTGAATAACTTAATTATAAGGAAAATTTTAAATAATTATTGACATATATGTATTTTTGATACGTCTGATCCTATATTTTGTCATCTTCAAATGAAAAATATTTCATAGAAATATATTTCAAACTAGATTCTTGTAAATTAATTGTACACGATTATTCAGTACATTTTTTCAAATTACAATCTAATAATAATTTTATAATATTTTAATTTACAGAAATACAATGAAATAAATGTAATGTCCCGATATTTTCAGATAATTATATAATTTTTAATATTTTTTCAAAATTTGATTCAGTATATTAATAAGTCTTAGCAATATGTGTAACTTTAACTCATTTATTATCTCCAACTCTCACAAAATGAAAGATTCACAAACACCAATAAATGTTTATAATAATCCATATTCCGGTAGAATTATGGCGTACTTAAGTATATTTTGCATTTTATCAGGAGTAGCATTAATGATTACATCGTCATTTATTGTATAAATGTACATATTTGGATACATGATTGGTGGTTGTATATTATCTTTAGGATCTGTTCTAGCAGGGTTTTCTATTTAATAATGTATATCTGTACAGTCTGTAAAATATATTATGATTCCATGCTGTGTAAGTGAAGCAGAACGTAAGAGACTTGAAGAACTAGCCAAGGCAAGAACACCTATGCTGGGTGTTATAGGTATAACACCAATGAATTAACAATAAATGCAAAAGATGATTTGCTAACAACAAATTGGAACTTACCAATACGCCCAGCCTGTAATAGTGCAAAGTTCTCCTTAAACTCTATCTAACAGTGCGATAACCGCTCCAACTATACCGGAAATCTCGCCCGTAATGTGACTTGAGTTTATTTATATATACTATATTTATAGTCATTACAACGATCACTGTTTATCAAGGCCATTTAATTGCTTATTAATTCCATCCATCAGACCAACGGCTTGTTATTTATCTTTCTAAAAGTCACTTTCATTTTCTCTAGTTTTAATGTATGTTTCAGCAGAATACATTTTACTTAAAGTTGAGCTTAAGTTTCCGAATAAATCTCTTAAAGTTTTTACGTTTTCGTTATTTTAAATGTCTTCTTCTAATTTGTTCAACTTTTGATTAGCTTCGGCTAACTATGCGCTTAATTGTTTGTGTTGATCGACTTATTTAGCTAAATCTTTTTTAAGTTATGCTTCTGTGCCAGCAATATCATCAACAGCTTCAGCGTCACCAACAGCTTGTTGTAAAGCTGATAATGTTTCATTCAGCTATTAAACATTACCACTACAATCTCTCAATTCAGTTAAAACTTTTTGTTCTTAATCTGATAATCTTTCAAGTTCTCTTGTTTTGATACTAAGTTGTTGTTCAACGTTTTACTCACCACCTTCAGTTCTTGCCATTGGAGCTGGTAATCTTTGAAGCAAAGCCATAGTTTATTGTTGTAATCTTTGAGTATTTGCACTCAAATCTTACTTTTATCTTGGCCATTCTCCTAATTATTTTTCCGCTTTAAGAACGTTCTTGATCATTTCTTTCTGTTCTTTAGTAACAGCTGTCATCACATCTGGAGTAATTTCTGTCAAAATTCTTTTTCTGTTAGCAATTGCTGCTTCCATATTTTTGATTTCGTCCATTAATCTCTTACATTCATTTGACTCTGTTTTGATTTAATTCTTCAATTACTGTTTAATTGAAAACTCTGGATCTTCAGATTGATCTTTTTATAATTCTGATCTTAATTGATCAATTTCACGCTTGCAAGCTCTGATTTATCTGTGGAGCTCGATAGCTTTAGTGATATTTTATTGATTTTGTTAATTTTGTAAAACAAAAGCATTTGCATATGCTTGTGCGGTTACTTGGCTTTGTTCTTATAATTGCTTTCTAAGTTGTTGTTCCTTTTCAGCGAGTGTGTTGTTTTCAGTGCTCAATTCTCTGAATTGTCTAGCAGCTTCTTCGCCTAAATCGTTCAATATTCTGTGTTCAGTATCTGAACGTATTTTTTGAGCTGCGATTTCATTCTTTTCGAGTCTTTGAAGGGCTTCTTCACGGGCTTTGAAGGCAATGTTTGCTTCATTTCTTAATTTGGTTGCTTCGTCTTCAGCTTTTTAAGCGTCAGTTCTCAAGTCTTCCAAAGAGGCGCCTTCTTTAGAACGAGATTGGGCATGGGTAATATCAAATAATTCTCCTTAAAGTGCAGTAACACGTTAACGAAGTTCTTTAACAGAGTCATCTAAGCGTGTGACGGTTACTTCACGTTTTTTAAGTTCGTTAGTTGAATTTGTTAATGCGTCTGTTTCTTTATTTACTGATTATATACGGGCTCTTAATTCAGTTGCAAAGAATGTTGCATCACGTACTTAACGTGTACCAGATACTGCACGTGTACCAGACATACCATGACCAGACATTGGGCGATCTACTAAATCAACGGTAGTTGATGCTGCTTTACCAGTTGCACCTATTTGCATTTGTCCTCGTGACATTGGTCTGGCTGATTATTTACGCATTAATGTAGGATTACCTGCAAGTGGATTCATAAATTTTGTGGTGGTGAAGTGGTATTTAAGAAAATATTGTATAAATTTATTAAAAATAAATAATAGTGATAAAATCTAATGTTATAGTAATTTTGCTGGCAGATCTGATTATTAATTTATGATGTGCTGTAATTAGCTTCTACATATGATCAGCGACTACAAAAAAGAATATATCATCGATTAGTAGTAATATTTTCATTTTTCATTTTTATATTAGAGATATTCTGTGATATTCACATATTTAGAATTATTCATTATCTCTTTTATATTTTGAGTATTCTCTCATCATTTTAAGTCTATGTCTAGTATTGCTTTCATGAAGTCTTCGTTTTCGGTGTCTGAGAATATTTCTAGTTCTTTTTCAAGTTGTGATCTAGGTTTGAGTATGTTTTTTGGTGCGAATTTGCTTCCGACTGAGTCTTATCCGACCACTTTGTAGTGCGAGTTGTTATCTGTGTTAATCAGCGAGCTTTCCATAACCGGTTCTTCAGCGTAGTTCATTTTAAGATTTACCAGGTCGGCAAGCTCGGGCAGGATGAGGCTTTGAGCTTTGTGCCTGTTAACTTGATTTATGGGCGCCATCATTTACTGCAGCGAGTAGTTGACCGAATTGTTCGCGTAAATGAACTTTTGATTATTTAACTCAACCAGTTAATTTTTTACGTCGAACAGAACCGATTTCTCGAACCCGGTCTGAGTCCTTTAAAAATTCTGCACGGAGCTCTGGAGCTTCATGTTCGGGTTGAACGGGTGCTTGGAACTGGCCGTTACTTGGAGCTCCTATTATTGTGAGGAACGGAGGGAATTCTAAGATTGCAAAAAATCGGATGTCACTTTACGAGGGGCAGTGGACGACGCGAACTTCGGGCGCGGAGGATTCGAGTGTTTGTTTTTCATTGAAGCGGAATTATAAACAGTTTGGAAAATGTGGAAATAAGATCATGTATAATCATGAAGATGCTAAATAATATCAAACTGGGCTAAATATTCATAATATATAGCAATTTAATCATTCCATCTTCATCATTCATAATATAATGACTAAGGAACATGAAAATATTATTTTTAAATGTTCTTGTGGTGTAATTGATTATTGAGTGGATGTTTTTGAGATGTACCAAAAGAGTGAGCCGATATATATAATGACTTAACTGTACCCTTATCAGTAATACGGCTCAATCTAATCATTCCATCTTCATCTCATAAATCAAGAAATATAATGTAAAAGTAATTATTTAAGAATAAAGGAAATAGTAAATGAGGTTTATCAACTTGAGCTGCTTTAAAGAGTAAAATATGCTACCAAATTTTGACTAATTTAAATGACTTGTCAGAAAAAATAATATAAAATATGAGTAATCTTCAATTGAAGACTTGGAAAAAATAAAGAGTTTGGTGAGTGATAATGCTTGTGTGAGATATTTAGTAAGAGAGGATTGTAGATTATCTTATGGTTTAGAAAGGATATATAATGTGAGATCTGAGGAAATGCCAATAAATATGGGATTTACGATGTGCATATATTTTTAGGATTTTATAGGTATATAGATGTGTATATGAATACTGTAAAACGTGAAAGAAACATTGTAATACATATTAGTGTGTATATAAATATTTAGTGTATATATTGTCATTAATTAAATGTGTATTTTTAAAAGAAGATAAGATTTAGATACAATTTGAATAAAAAATACTTTTGAACAAGTAAAAATACTAGTTTACTATTGATTATTTAGAAATATTGAGGAAAATAATATTAATGTATAAATTACAAACATTTGTTTACATTTGCATTAAAATATATCTAAAACTTTAATATCAATCATTATCCGCTTCTATAAATGTAATTAACTTAGAATGATATTGAAAACATAAACTACGTTAATTACCGTAACTATATGAGAACTGCTGTTATACGTAATTCTGTATTGAGCACACCGGTTATTTATTGTATTCTCGCATATTTTAGTGTGTGTTTATTATCTGTTGGAGTTGCCCTCATAGTAATATTCTCGATGAGCGATGACTAATTTGACTCTTTTGCATATATGGCGAGTGGCATATTTTCTATATTTTTTGGAATTTCAACTGGATCATTTTCAATATTTGCATGTTACACAGTAAAATCTGTATCTTACGTAATGGTTCCATGTTGCTTGAGTAAATTAGAGAAGGAAAGACTGTAAAACTAAACGCATGAAATGTATCATATGTTACACCTTCCTTTATAAGTTAAATTTGATAATGATTATTAACCAATAATTTTGTGAAAAGATTTATATTGTAATATAAAATGACCCACTTAACCTTATCATCAGTACTAAGGCTCAATTTAATTTTGCGGATGAAAAATAAATAATAGTGATAAAATCTAATGTTATAGTAATTTTGCTGGCAGATCTGATTATTAATTTATGATGTGCTGTAATTAGCTTCTACATATGATCAGCGACTACAAAAAAGAATATATCATCGATTAGTAGTAATATTTTCATTTTTCATTTTTATATTAGAGATATTCTGTGATATTCACATATTTAGAATTATTCATTATCTCTTTTATATTTTGAGTATTCTCTCATCATTTTAAGTCTATGTCTAGTATTGCTTTCATGAAGTCTTCGTTTTCGGTGTCTGAGAATATTTCTAGTTCTTTTTCAAGTTGTGATCTAGGTTTGAGTATGTTTTTTGGTGCGAATTTGCTTCCGACTGAGTCTTATCCGACCACTTTGTAGTGCGAGTTGTTATCTGTGTTAATCAGCGAGCTTTCCATAACCGGTTCTTCAGCGTAGTTCATTTTAAGATTTACCAGGTCGGCAAGCTCGGGCAGGATGAGGCTTTGAGCTTTGTGCCTGTTAACTTGATTTATGGGCGCCATCATTTACTGCAGCGAGTAGTTGACCGAATTGTTCGCGTAAATGAACTTTTGATTATTTAACTCAACCAGTTAATTTTTTACGTCGAACAGAACCGATTTCTCGAACCCGGTCTGAGTCCTTTAAAAATTCTGCACGGAGCTCTGGAGCTTCATGTTCGGGTTGAACGGGTGCTTGGAACTGGCCGTTACTTGGAGCTCCTATTATTGTGAGGAACGGAGGGAATTCTAAGATTGCAAAAAATCGGATGCCACTTTACGAGGGGCAGTGGACGACGCGAACTTCGGGCGCGGAGGATTCGAGTGTTTGTTTTTCATTGAAGCGGAATTATAAACAGTTTGGAAAATGTGGAAATAAGATCATGTATAATCATGAAGATGCTAAATAATATCAAACTGGGCTAAATATTCATAATATATAGCAATTTAATCATTCCATCTTCATCATTCATAATATAATGACTAAGGAACATGAAAATATTATTTTTAAATGTTCTTGTGGTGTAATTGATTATTGAGTGGATGTTTTTGAGATGTACCAAAAGAGTGAGCCGATATATATAATGACTTAACTGTACCCTTATCAGTAATACGGCTCAATCTAATCATTCCATCTTCATCTCATAAATCAAGAAATATAATGTAAAAGTAATTATTTAAGAATAAAGGAAATAGTAAATGAGGTTTATCAACTTGAGCTGCTTTAAAGAGTAAAATATGCTACCAAATTTTGACTAATTTAAATGACTTGTCAGAAAAAATAATATAAAATATGAGTAATCTTCAATTGAAGACTTGGAAAAAATAAAGAGTTTGGTGAGTGATAACGCTTGTGTGAGATATTTAGTAAGAGAGGATTGTAGATTATCTTATGGTTTAGAAAGGATATATAATGTGAGATCTGAGGAAATGCCAATAAATATGGGATTTACGATGTGCATATATTTTTAGGATTTTATAGGTATATAGATGTGTATATGAATACTGTAAAACGTGAAAGAAACATTGTAATACATATTAGTGTGTATATAAATATTTAGTGTACAGTTATGGGAGGTGGAATTGCTTTTTCTTGTTTACTATGTGAGTAATTATATATTAAAATATTTTGCCACTTCTAATGCGGATGACAAATTCCAATAAATAATCTCAAGTTGGAGATTATTCATGAACTACTCATTAACACAAGAGGGCCAAAAATATGATTTCGATCGTATTAGACCATAATCGACTATTCAAAGTCGGTATTTAATATTCCAAAAAGGAAAAATAGAAATTACCACATGCAATAAAAGGACGGCAATGACAAAAATAAACGCGGTAGAAGATGTTTAGGGAAGGTCAACTAATTCACTTAACAAACTTAGGCAGTTCTGAAGCGTTTGTATTCTCTTCATTTCTGGGTCCAACGGATGAATTCATAAAATATTGTACCAATCTGAACTAGTTATATCACTTGTTTAAGATGTCCCTGTGTAATTTCTACGTTTTAGTCAACAAAACTAATTTATGAAAGATTTTATCTCGAAAATATATGGTAGTTAAGCCTGATTGGAGAAAAGAATAAGAGGATCCAATGATTGGTATACGGACGCAATATGTAATTTATAACTAGTAGCGCAAGCACTGGACCTGCAGAGGACCTCGGTGTTCATCTTCAACTGGGTCAATCTGAACGATTTTAGGTATTTCTTAATCACGAAAACAATGGAGGACTTTTTCTTTCAATCTCAACCGGGAGCTCAAGATGAAGTATTGGTACTTCGCTTAATTAGAATTATAATTCAGGTAGTTACAGTCGCTTTCATTCTCAATATTCAAATAATGAATGCATTTTTGTTTCTTGAAGAATGGAATCAAGTGGGTTAGTCGGGCCCAGCATTAAACAATATATTGATGCTACTCTAAAACAACAGTTATTTTACTTATGATCTTCCACTTCCATTTCATAATGAGAAATCAATTTTCTTGATTGTTAAATTATACAACGTTAGGTAAAGTTGAAACTTATTATTGAAGTATATACAGAGTTATATACGTTAATTATTGTAGCACAGCTATCCAAGGCTCAACCAGGCCTTGATGTGATTGAAGCACTTTACAAATCAATAGTAAATAGAGTTAATGAGTGTATTGATGAGGAGGGAGAACACACTCATTATTGAGCCGGGCAGTGATATAAGTAAGATTCAAATAATAAACTTCATTCTTCTTCCTAATTCAAAAAAGCATTTCGAGGGCCCACCACTGTATATATTGTCATTAATTAAATGTGTATTTTTAAAAGAAGATAAGATTTAGATACAATTTGAATAAAAAATACTTTTGAACAAGTATTGATGAACAAGTATAGATGTTTTTGAGATGTACCAAAAGAGTGAGCCGATATATATAATGACTTAACTGTACCCTTATCATCAGTAATACGGCTTAATTTAATTATTTCATCTTCATCTCGTAAATCATGACAATCCACTAATCCAAATGTAGTTACACAAAAACGTTACCTCAAACTAATCTCCACATTACCTCATCTTCTAGGCTTGTCACTGTGAATAGCCTCCTCAGACAACCTAAGTTAGTTCGGCATTATTGACCTCGGAAGTTGTCTTTGTAACTATCTTTGGGCTGGTATGAATCTTGGGACTAGCGCTATATTATAATAACATGACTCACTCAACAGCAACAATCCAACAATACATCTAAACGCAATATATAAATATATACTAGTTATTTTACCATAGCCAAGTAAAAATAATATATACTTTAATAATTCTTGTGGTTAGTGAATTTCCAGTTAACTAAAATGGTTTTCATCTTTTTTCCAATCTAAGTGATTCTGCTTCCTCATTTATGTAACAGCTTTAATGTATTTACTATGTGTGATTCAACATCTTTTTTAATATCAAGTAACTATTTTACTTTATTCATATTCACTACAGATCTTATTGTATGAGAAGGAGAAGCATTGTAAGATTGATTTTGTACATTTATATTACTCAAGTAGCTATGAAGAATAAATATTAATACTTTTATCATTTTCACTCCGACTACTATTTTATCTTTGTTTCTTCTTGTTGTATTGTTACAACTTTGATGAGTTGAATTTTTATTATTCTCATTGTATGTAAGTATTTCCTCATTTGAACTCAAAAAATATTTGAGTGAGTTTTTAGATATTTTTGTAATTGTGAAAATTGAATGTCGATGTTTTTAAATCACGTCCGTCGAGTTTCCTCTTTAACTCTTTGATATAATAGTGTTCGCCAATCATTCGAATTGTAAGCTGACTTATAAAATTTATTTACCACAGTTCTCCGAAACTGAGAATTCATTCATCCATATTTTCTAATTTTTTTGACAGACATTATTTAATGTCTTTTATTTGCTGTAAATATTCTACATAACTATTTTCTAGACAGTTTTAGTTTTTTACAAACAACTTTGTCCTTGAAGCCCTATTTTCATCATGAGCAAAATATTAAAATCGAAATAGTTCGAAATAGTGTTATAACCTTCATGACGCTACTAAGAATAAGTTGTTGTATTTAAAATTCTAATATAGATATTTGGCTCAGTGATGCTATAATTTTCTTCATTTGAACTAAAACCGAAATAGTGAAGTGATATGTATTTTCCTTGTTATTTTCGTTTAATATAATAGTAACATCAGTTATGAGTTTTTGAACTTCCACTAACCTTCCACTAGCTTAAATTTGTATAAATTTCTTAAGAAATAGCAACAATATTTAGAACGCAAACAGAACTTCTGAGACAGGAGCTATTGTAGATGAACATACCCGAATATAATATAATTATACAAGCAACGGCGCTTGATTTGAATCATGACTTAAAATGATTTTATGATTTTTAACTTTTCAAAAATATAGTACAAGAGAGAATGAAATCTTGAAATAAACTGATATTGCATTACTAGAGTTCTAAGTATTATATAAATTTAACTTGTTTCAAAATACTTATTATTCATTTTGATTTTAGAACTATATGGTTTTAATAAGATTTTAAGAAATTAGATTGGAACTAAATAATAAATTTTAGAACAGAGTCTGCCTCTGTATCAACATGATTAATATTCTGAGTAAGTTCGAAATATTATTTCAATTTTTGTTATCAATATTAAAATATAATTCGTGTTATTAGCAGAGGTGGTTTTTATAACTTAATTGAAATTAAAACATTGGCCTAATTTGAATATGGCTGATGTAAATTACAGAGAAGTGCAACTTATTCACAGATGTATCGCAATATATTATGACAAAAATTGTAAAATTAACTTTAAATTTTAGAAGCAAAATAATTTAAAATGTTTTAGTATCTGTTGAGTTATGAATTAAGATATGAATTTAGAACTATAATGCAGATCCATGCGTTCTAAAAGCTATTCTAGCAAAATTTCATATATTGAACTTTTAAATTTAGTACTTTTCTAGCAAAATTAGATATATAAAGTTGTAAACTGATTTGAGAAATCGAAAATTTAACTGAAAGCCAGAGTTAAGATCAATATGAGGAAACTTGACGGACGCTACAATAACGGTTAGCTCCAATTTCGCTCTAAATTTGAACATAACAATATATTACTTTGAATCGGTGTACAAACTAAATTTCTCCAACATAAAACTACGTATTATTTGTATTTATTCTCTTTCTAGCCCTAGAAGTAAGAAAATGTATCACAAACATAATTTTCTGTTCAGTTCGTTTGAATATTTTTGCGCTTAGATTCGAAAATCTATTAAGCTCAATCTATCGTCAACATACGACCAGACCTCTTTGAAATAATTTTGAAAGTTTGCATCGTTCCACTTAGATGAATAAGCTGTTTATTATTTGCATTTTTAAATTAAAGTTTTTAAATAGAAATATTTTTAGGAATATTTCAAGGTAGTTATAAGATTTAAAGATTTAGCCGTAGTCGATGTCATTATAAACTAATTTTGTAGAAGGTATATTGTCCTCTATGTATTTTCATAATATCCCGTTGGAGGAGTGGACATTAATTTGAATAGCTCAAAAGTTCATAAAAAGCAAAATAGTAACAAAAATAACATGAAAATATAATGTCATTCAATTCTGTAGTGAATATCTTTATTCTATGGTATGCAATGTGAACATATATACATAATATTAATAATATTACTACATAACCTCGTTCTCAAGGGGGTAGCCTTTTCACCTTATAAGGGGGTTACCATTTTCAACCCCCTTATAAGCGAAAATGTAATGTATTATAATTATAATATATATCACTTCCTCAAGATGGCACAGACAATGTAGGACAAATTAAAAATCTTAAATATACAATATTATTTTCATTTTACAAAAATAGCATGATAAACATCATATTATTGGATGTTTCTGTGTTTAAAAGTATTTTAATTTACTTTTCAACTTTATAAAGTTTTCAAAATACTAAGTATTTGTAATTATAATAAAATAGTTGAAACACTTCACTAAAATGTAATGTTGTTTTAGAAAGGCTTAAAAAGTATAATTTGTATAAGAGTAAGAAATCATTAGCATTTTAGAATAAGATGAATATATATAAAGTTTACATTTATTAAATTCCGACTGCAAAACATAAAGAGATTTTTATCAGACTCCTAAGCATTTAGTATCTTCTGAAATATTGGAGAAGTTTAATATGACAGCAATTACGTTTAATACCAATTTAGATGTATCAATTATTGAAGATGGTGAAACCTCTTTGGTTTTGCTAGATTTAATGTGAAGTATATAGTGCTGTGAGGTTGTTGTCTTGAGTAAAAGAATTGTATTAATAATTATTATTATCAACGGATTTCAATATCAAAAAGATCTCAATTCAACAAATACTCCAATAGTAGTATTCTTTAAGGGTTATATATTCATTTCACTTCCTCGAGACGGCACAAACAGACTTCATTGAGACTTTCGAAAGCAAAACATGGGCTCTCGCACGCCAGTGTTTCCACTTTTTCAAAACGGGCTCAACCCGTCATTTATGCCCATTCTTTAAGGGTTATATATATATAGGAAGTTAGGGACACAAACGTGGTGCAAAGCTAGCAAAGCGATCATTTTTATTAGAAAGGAAAGCTCAAATAGTCGTTCAAAAGAGCTGTATTTGATGAGTGGTAACGTCGCTAAGATATTTAGCTAGAAATGAAAGGAAAAGTAAATTAAGAGGGAAACCATAACCTTTATTGACTTAATTTACGTCTTAATGCATTTACGTAAATTTAATGTTATGATATTATAATTTAATGTATGTTGTAAAAGTATATCATTTTGAAAAATTATTAAAAAACGGAGTAAATATTAATTATATAATCAGCAATACAATAATAATTTTTAATATGACTCACTTCATTTAACAATGCAAAACAACTTAAAGTTGATTAATGCACTGAATACGTTCAACAAGCCAAATATATTCAGGGTATTTGCTTATGTCAGCATTTGTTTACTATTAGTTGGGCTCGTTCAAATAATCTTCTACTGTATTAAAAACGATTTGATGTACTTAGATTTGATAACTGGGGCTGTATTTTGCATTATTGGTGGTTTATTCCTCGGGGCAATTTCTGTTCACGTTTGCGTTTAGTTAAAATCTGTTAAATACATTTTGGTTCCCTGCTGCGTAAATTAATCTGAACGAAAAATAATTGAAGACAAAATTAGAATTGGGATTTAAATGGTTACGAACCAGTAAAATTAGTTGTAAAACGTTTAAAACGATCAGGTAACAGTTCAAATACCAGTACAAAATAGTTAGTTTCAACCTCAAATTCAAGTGAATGAAATTATTGCATTTGAGGTATAAGTTCCTGTGATGTGAGATATTATCTAAAATGTTATTAATCGTAAGTAAACTCTTTATATATAAAATAGCGCTTGTGAATTTGTATATAATCAACAAATAAGTAGAATAAAATAAGGAAGACAAGATAAAACAATATCAGAACACAAACAAAAATAATTATTTTAAACCAATTAATTTATAATTTAGTTAATTTATAATCTGCGAAATAATTTGTTCAACTCACGTGTTATCGAAAATGTGGGTGAATTGTATTAATCATATTCATTCAACCTTGTGATATTTTACTATATAGATCTATATAGCTTACTAGTCATAATATATTTTCATTATAATATATTAGTGAATAACTCAATATATTCACATCACTGCTTGAATTTGCATTTGTGTCTGGCCCATAACTGGCATTTAAGATTAAACAAAAACCTGTGGTCCTACATCTATTTTCTACTACGGTTGAACTGTATTCACAACCTGAACGGGTTATTGAGCGGCCTTGGCGCAACAAAGACCAAAGCTCACAACTCCAACTCCCGTTCCATAACTAGTTCCATGATGAGCGTGATGAGAGGTGTGATGGAAGTGATGAACTGTGCTGTGTGTAGTGTGGCCGAACGGCTGGCCAATATGAGAGTGGCCAATACCAAAGTGGTGAGTAGTGGCTGTATGGTGATGCGCTGCTGTATGGTGCACAGCACTCGAATGATGGTGTGCGGCACTTGAATGATGATGACCACCGCTAGAGTGATGATGACCGCCTTTGTGACCCATTATGAAGTGGTAAAAACGTAATCAATGCAGTTAACTATAATAAGCTAAAATTATGTAAGAATGCGCAATATCTGAATATATCTTATGTATTTTATGATTTATCTTATGATTAAATTGAGCCTTAGTACTGATGATAAGTTACAGTTAAGCGAGTCATTTTATGTATTTATCTTATGTATTTTATATTTTCGAAAATAACTAATTAATTGCCTAATTAATTTTTCTATAAAACGTTAAATTTATCTCCACCCACTGAATAAAAATCTGAAAAGAAGAAAAAGATGTCACACCGAGTCAGTACTTTTGGAATTCTGCGTATGCTCTAATGATATTATGTTATATATATGCAATGTTATGTTATTAGGAGTAGATTATTACAAATATTATTTGGCTGGTATGAATCTTGGAACTAGTGCTTCTAAGTTTAGAGGGGAACAATGTCATAACTCTTTAATCAATTTCTTCCTGTTCAGGCTTATTTATTTGAGCGTATTGGTGTTTTTGTGTGTTTTTAAATACAAAATAATAATAACGGTATAATTTAATCGCATGTACAATTTAGTCACATAAGTTAGTATATTGATATAAATCAAATTTATTATCTTCTTAGTATATAGAACATTTTTGTTTCTACTGTAATTGTGTATATATTATGAATATCACGACTAGTTGTTTCTTATAAATATCAATACGTACACGATCGATTCATGTGTTTAAGTAAATAATATTTTCTCCATATTTTATCATAGTGATGCATATCTATATATATTTTCACATCACAACAAACATGTTAGCAACATTGGTTTTATCATTCCCTGATCCAAAGTCATTCCGCAAGCAACGCATTTACCAAGTCATAACCGACCGTTTTGCTGGAGGTGACGACTGTAACAGCAAAAGAAATTACTGTAATGGAAATCTTAAAAGCATGGCAGGTAAACTCGACTACATCAAGAACCTTGGTTACACCGCTATTTGGATTTCTCCAACCGTATAACAAGCTGAAGGTCCGCAATTGTAGTATAAAGGGTACTGGCCATCTGACTTCTACAAAACAAATCCGAAGCAAGGATCCGATTAAGATTTGAAGGATTTCGTTACCGAAGCCCATAAACGTGGTCTGCTCGTTATCTCTGATGTTAACTACAACAACGTGGGTTAGTGCAAAGACGGCAAGGTCTCGTGTATCACCACTTTCCCTTTGGATGCCTATTATCATTCTAACTGCAACATCACTGATCCAGCAAACAGCACCTAGCTTGAGAAGTGCAGAGGACTGGACGGCAGCCCAGACTTGGACCAAGACCACCCATACGTGCTGTAAGAACTGTTAGACTGGACCGCGTGGTACCAGAACGAGTTCAACATGACCCTAGAAACTGTAGTGTAGAAATTGTCATTTTTGGGATTTTGCGAAAAAAGTATGTTTTTGAAAAGAGTGAGATAGTTTTAGTTTATATGGACACTTTGTTAAGATATCAGGGGAATACTGAAACTTTTAAAACTGGGATTTTTAAGTTATCAATCATTTTTCGTCATTTTTACAGTTTTCGCCAATTTAAAATTCTAATTTTATAATTGTGACATAATCAATTTTCCCACACCATAATACATTGAAGTATATATTTTATATATTTTCTTTATGTTGAAATAATTTTCAATATATATTATAAAATATTATAACTTATAATATTTGTAAGTTTATGGTGTCTTAAATTAAAATAATTATTAAATCTAGTTATAGTGTTGTGTATATTATATTAGCAAGCAATTAAATACAAATATGTAAACAGAAAACGAGAAGCACATGTGTTCTAATAATTATTTTACTAGATTTTTGTATAAAATAATGTCTGATCTACCTGCGCGATTAGAATTACTATATTGTTAGAAATTATGATAGATTGATGTATTAAATATCTAAATCAATAAAATATTATCACTTTCGCTGCAATCTACCATTCAGATCGAATTTAATGGTAATAACAATGAAACGAGTGGTATATAAAGAAAGAAATATATTCAGTGTAAAATAATACTTCAACTAATATTAAAATGGCAAATAATAAAAAATATTAAGAAAAGCGATTAAACTTCAACTGATGATACATTTATATGATTACATTACAAGTAATTACTCATTCTTCCATTATTTAGAGTGGAATAATATTATTTATCATTATTATATGTTAAAACACAATATATTATATGTGAATTCATATTTATATTTTTCATGTTTCAAATTATTATTCAGTTGTAGGTTATTATTGGTAAGTATCAATAAAATGATGTTAGTTTCACCTCATATTTCATCCACAAAATAGTGATGATTTTACTTGATTATTTATATTTCTGTATAGTGAGAAAGTATCTTTCCACATAATCCAGTATATTCTACTAGTATATGGCTATGTATGCATTATATATTAAAATCAGCAAATGTTATTAAACTGCCGTTTTTACAAACAAAATAGTGTCATTTTCTAAAGCAGAAGCAGAAGCTTGTGGGTCCTATGGTAAATAACAAGTCAATAATCATTGAGTTTGGTGAAATCCGCGTGTCTTTAGCTGGTTTCTGAGATATAATAAATATCGTTCATTTTCGGGGTGGTTTGCGCCCCTGCAGGTATTCGAGCGGAATATTTTATAAGATTATGATCTTACCAAGAAAATAACATTGCATACACTCACTAACACACCTCTATTTTTTCTCCAGAAAAGTTACTTGTCCACTTTAATTACACTACAGTTTCTAGGGTCATAGTTCAACTTCGACGGTTTTAGAATCGGCTTTGCCAAAAACGTGGGCCACAAGTTTTGGAAGGCGCTCAGTTTAGTGTCTCCTTGGTTCACCATTGGAAGCGTATCATATAATACTGCTTATTCCACTAATTATACTGAACTGAAGAACTACACCAATTAAGAATTATACACTACTTTCAATGAACCTTTATTTAAAGCTGTGAATAACGTATTTGGTTATTATAAATTATCAATGAACTTTCTTTCTTAAGCCTTCGAATAAGCCGCCTTAACTTTTGGTGACAATGTAAAAGATCTCGGTATTTACCTCGACAATCATGATACAGATCGTTTCCTATCAAGTTGTGGTAAGGATCCCATGAAGTTTTTAAGCGGTGTTGCTCTTCAACACACTTGGATTGGAATTCCAGTTCTGTATTACGGAACTGAGTAAGAAATGTATGGCTCCAACAACTTTGCAAACGAAAATGCTGAAAAAATGTGGGGTCCACAAAGTTATAACTAATCCAGCAAGTATTATCTTTTAATCAAGAAGTTAAATTAGATTAGAGACAAAGTAAAGATTGATAAAATTGGTCAAAAAGAACTGAAGGTTACCATCGATTTTTATTCGTACTCCAGAGGTAACTAAGTGCTCGTCGCACTCACCAACCAAGGATATTACAAGAAATAGCAGCTTCATTACATAGTTCCAAATTCTCCATTCGAAAGCAATACAAGAATATGTGACATCCTGAGCGATGAGTGCATAAACGTGAACGAAGACGAAAGCGTTGATATTTACCTCACCAACGGTCAGCCTAGGGTCTACGTAAGAGAGTCATTGATGTGACGTTAATCCCAATATTTTTTAAAGTTATTATTCTATTATAAAATTATTAACTATCTTTCATTTGCAGTTTACGCAGCCTTTTATTCTGGATATAGTTACGTATCCCGCCTTGCACATCCAGATATCTCTTCCTTCTATGTGATTAGTTGTTTCTTTCGCTCCGCTTACCTCAACTTCGAACCCATTAATTGTATTATTTATCACCTCCTTACTAGGTCTGTACATAACCTCAGTATCCACCTCGCAAATTGCTATATTAAACTCATTTTCATGTTCTCTGTTCTCATGAACAGTATCCTTTGATTTAGTCCTTTCTTCTTTTTCTTCCTTCATTTATTTTTGTTTTATTTTTGTATCCTCATTTACAACTGGAAAGTTAACGTTCAAAACGAATTCATTGCTCGCTAAATGTATGATTTGATTCACTACTTGTTTAAATTTGATTTGCTCTTAAACGCACTAGTTCATCGCCATGTTCGAAAACGCAATTGAAGGGTATCCCATCAAGTACCCTTAACGGGCGGCTGCGAAAGTTCCCGAGTAGTGAATCTCTCCGCCCAGATTCGCACCCGAATTTATTCCCGAAACAATTAGATTCGGAACGAATCCGTTTTTAATTAATAGGGGGATACCAATAGATACACAATCAGAGGGAGTGGAATCAATTATGAAACCAGTTGCTGTAGATAATACTTTTGTATTACTTAAGAGAGAACGGGAGTGGGAAGCACAGGACTGCTAACGGAGAGGGGCGATAAGGCGCACTTCGTGGAACTCAGAAAGAATCTGAAACAATGCTATAATACCAGAGGCGTCGAAGCCGTCATCATTCGTCAACGCAATCTTCATTTGAAGTGGGTCAATAAGTTGTAACATACGCAATATAATGCACAATATATGATTAAGCACTCCAAAGAATTCGATATTTAGCAAAGCTTACACAAAACAAATGATTTAACAATATTAAAACGTAGGTAAATGGTATATAGAGCATATCTTAAATTGATTAACTAAAACGCATTACATTTGTTGAATAATTTGATGTGACACAACTATATATAGATAGTTCAATATATGCACGATTTCACCTCAATTTTGCAGAATCTGTCTCACATTTAATAAATTCCGGATAAACTGTTCATTTCCGAGTGCTTTGTGGTCAAAATCTGGTAATAAACGAAGAAGTTTATGATCCAAAAAGTGGGAAACTGTCCGACTAAAAATGAACAAAACGGTGTTCAAATCGTTCTGGAGGAACACAAACGCTTTAGATTTACGAGTGGTTTACGTAATTGAGGCGCAAAACTGTGAAATTGATGCGTTTAAAACGATTTGAAAAAGGGATAACATAAGTGAAAATGTTGAATCCGGGCTTCAATTTAAGCTCATTCTTCAATTTACTGTTAAATATATTGTCAAATATCAAAGCAGTAAAGGCTATAAATAAATTATAATTAAATTTCTTCACTAGGTTCAGCAACCTGCATCTGCGAACCCATTAGTTAGACTTGCACAATTTGGTTGAAGAACATCATTAATATAGTTTCCGACTGACCAAGATGTGGTTAAATAAATATACGTGTTATCATAATTCCTACCAAACACAATT
Organism: Hexamita inflata; assembly: GCA_963988835.1. Lineage (NCBI taxonomy): Eukaryota > Fornicata > Diplomonadida > Hexamitidae > Hexamita > Hexamita inflata. Next base: position 31,425 of record CAXDID010001178.1, read on the forward strand.
CCGAAATAAGAAGAACTTCTAATTCGCACATTCGAGATGCTCGAATTCGTGATATATATTTGTGCATCCTCTCCCCACCCCACAAATCCTGCAGTGCTATTATCGTAACCAGAAATATTACTATTTTAAATTGTGACGTTCACTGCCTTGAATAAATACCACACAGCACCGGCAATGCTGCCTACATAACTTTGTGAGCTTATATTTGAGTTCTACACAGTTGTATTTTGTATTACCAATTATTTGCCTTTCTACCACCCTACTATGGCTGAAACTCTCCCAGTTGATTCTGAGTTTACAATCGTGTTAAAAGTGGTTCTAATATTAATTATTTCAGAATATGTAGCAGAATCTTCGTATAACCCTATTATCCCGAAGAAGTTTAAAGCAACAGTTTATATAGTAAATGCTATATTCGATTATTACAAAGAAACATTACCGACATTTTAACCAAATAAGCCGCAGAACTCAAAATATAATGTGCTACCGCTTATTAATTATTGGAAACACATATTTTATATTAAAATTTAACTATTAGCCGTCATACAGAATCCAATGAGAACTCCTGTGTTTCTCGCGTATGGTGTATTATAGGTCTAATATACATCTTGGATACATTTTATCAATTTGAACGTACTACTTTGCACACTATTCATAAAACCGCCGAATTAATATGAGTAGCTATACGTAGATGATATACTATTACTAATTTATTTATTACCATAGGATCCTAATATGACTGAGATATTGTCCATATGAACAGTGCTTGCGTTAACAAAACTCATAAAATATGATGAGTAGTTTCCTGCTTGAAAACTTGATGGTGCAAATGTTAAGTTTGTAATCGTGAGAGTACTTGTATTAGTTATAAGAGCTACGAGTGACATTTGTAATGAGTTCTAGTAGTTACCAAGTATCGAGTAATTCTATATAAGCAAAATACTGTTTATATTGCCTATAAGAGTTAAATTACCAGATGACATTAACATGGAGAGATTTATAAGTAAATTGTCTATGATATTGTTGTCTTTGTATGTTCCAACTAAAAGATTTAATTGATAATTTGTTTGAACTGTAATCGTACAACCAGATTTTGATATTATATTCATATTATTAACACGAATTGTGCTCAAACTGCTCAAAACAGCACCACCACCCATTACTTAAGTTCCAAATTAAATTTTAATGTTAGTAAATTAGATTTAGTTTTAAAACAGAGGTTTAATGGTAGTCGAATATACATTGTTCTATACGTCAATAAATATATTTTGATACACAACTGTTTGACTAAAAACATACCCAGCTCCGAAATCTGATGAACTCGTAACAGAATTAGTAATCGCATTAATATTAAATGTAGCTATAAGTAATTATGCGGTACACACCATTAATGCATCGTCATTGTTTATCTTATACGTACATACGCCATTAACTAACATTTGATTTAACTAACATATACAAGTTCCTTCTTTCATTATTTATCCGTAAATGCTTGTACAAATACATGCTGAATCAATTAACACAGAATTTACTGGGCATCCACAGGTATTTGAAGTATTCACACTATTTTCTCCACATGAACAAACTGAATTCAACACGAAAGCACCACTAGTATGACATTTACAAACACCGTTTTTCATAACTTAACCAAGAATAGTACAAGTGCATACACCGTTACTAAAAACTGAATTATCAGGACAAACACAAAGATTATTTTTTACTATTTAAAACATTCCAATACACTAACAAATCCCGTTTATATTTAACTAACCAGCAATATCACATGGAACTTATACACACAAATTATCAACATAAGAATAACCTTACTTACTTTCACAGTTAATTTAAGCTACTAATACTAATATTTCTTATTTCAAAAGTTAAACAGTTTCATTTATTTAATCGTTTGTAGCAGCTTATTATTTCAGCGATGAATTAATACTATATATTGATGTATTTAAAGAATCCAATGTATTTTAGATTTTCGCGTCCAATGTGGCAATATCACTTATAATTCTTGAATCAATATCTATCTATAATTGATTCAAGTTAACAGTAACTTAAGTCATATTTGAAATTATAGATTACTCAATTTTCAATTTGTAATCTTCAAGTGTTACTATGATTTTGCTCATATTTTCAAATATATTTACACAAATAGTGTTGTTCAGTGTTGTTCCGTTCGGGCATGCGCATTCTTAACCATCAAATATAAAAGTTTCTGCGCATATAATTATTTCATTTTATAGAATACCATTATCCATTGTGTTAAGACAGAATCCATATGCATAATAGCTTTCTTCACATCTATTGCAATTTTCTATGATGTTACCGTTAAGTTATACCATTATTTCACCCACACCGAAATTTTATGAGTTTGTACATACAAATAAATCTGTTGCTTGTATTTTAGTATGTATTAAAATTACTGCAATTAAAGTTCCTTTTATATTTTCACCTGTAAAAAATCCAGTTATGTTCACATTATAAATGGTTATTTGGATTAGGCTAGCTTGCCCTAATAACCCGCTTAAATAATCACCAGATAGTCTAACTTGAACTTTAACGTGTGTTAATTCCAATATTTTAATGCTTTATAGCACTAAGCCAGATACATTATTTCCAAATGCGCTAAAAATGAATTCAGATGATAAAGTGATCAAATCGCATTATAAACAAATGAGTGCTCCTTCAGCCAATTGATTTGTGAAAAATATTCGAACGGCTGAATTCTGAATGTTTAATTCGGTTGTGAGTCCGAAAACGGCAAATGAAGGGAGTGGTTGTGTTTTGAATGTAAAATTTAACTAAACGGATTAAACGGATTCAGTATAAACGGAGTGGTGTAACGGAATACCACTTGAATATTATATTTGATTCGATAGCGTTAGCGAAGACAAAAATTGTGATTTTTAACAAAAATGTAATTATTTCTGATTATTAATTAATTTACTGTCACATCGATTTTATTATTGAGTTCTTTTTATTATGTTAGCTTGCGACAACGATTTAAAGTTTATGTTTAACAATAAGACCAAGTAGAAATTATCAACCACAAGTATTATTAAAATATATATTATTTTTACTTAGCTATAGTAAAATAACTAATATATATTTATTAATTGCGTTTAGATGTATTGTGGGATTGTTGCTGTTGAGTGAGTTATGTTAATTTTCTCACTCGCTCATGTTCCATTATTATTATTTATTTTCTCACTCGCTCATGTTCCAAGTCTTCAATTGTCGACGGTTACCCCGAGCCCGTCCGATCCAGCGTTGCCTTGGGCTTCGCCTTCTTGCCTTGCTCCCACACCCTCGAGGCCTGGCGGCGCTCGCGGTGCCCTTCTTCCGTTAGCTTGACGGTCTCTCTAACCTTACTTCGTCGCGATGGTGCCTTCATGCAGAGCATTAGTGATCAAGCTGGTGTAATGCAGCTTGGCTTCTTCGTTAGCGCGCGCCACTGCAAGGCAGCAGTGTTTGCTTAGGAAGGAGTCCGTGATCTCTGGCAGGAATGTTGTTAGCATGTTCATGGATTTCTCGTACGGTGCCGTTGTAACGAAGAACGAGTGGAATCACCCGATTATCGCCATACGTGCCTCCGTATTTGAGAATCTTGCCCTTGAACGCGTTGCATATATTTGCTTCGACAGCGAACGTGACATCAAGGACATAGGTTGCGTTTTTGTATTGGAACTCTACATCAGGTTTCTCCAATTTGTCGGATGAGGGTAGGTTACCATGGGCTTTGTCGACCGGGCGAGGGTGACGATGATGGTCTATCTTGGTCAGGATACGGTTCACCATGTAGTCATGGCGCACTGTTCTGATTCCGGCGTTTCGGTTGCATCTGATTTCGTGTTGGGCGGTCATTTTCTTTCCACATAACAAACACTTGCTTTCCGAGTCGAGCTCTTTGTTTAAAACCTAAAATCGGTGTTTTATTAGGTCGAAGAGTTCATTATCAGTCAGATAAGTGAAATTGTTGATGGCATAGCCGATGGCCGGTACTCCAGGGTGATCCTGAAGGGTGTTGAGGTATTCTTTCCGCAAAGCTTTGAAGACGCCGCACTTCCCAGCAAGAACCGCTTTTTACTAGGCTTACATGAAGTCGTAGTATAATGAGGGCACGACCATTTCTAGTCCACCCTTCGAAGCAGAATTTGTGAAGAAATCGGCTTACTCCGTCTCAGACAAGTCCTTGACGGCGAAGAGATCGCTTGCGTATTTGAAAACCTTCTAGTCGATAAGACCGTACTAGTTTCCAAAACCGTCTTAGGGAATCTTGGGCGCGAAGTCGACTAGCGGTGCGTAGTTGACCTTGGGGAGGACCACCGAACGCAAGAGAAGAAACTTCTAGTGGTTCGTGATCGGGGAGGCGTCCAAAACTTTAAGACATTTATCAATTTTTGCTGTCATCCGCTCTGCGAGAGAGACGGTTGAACTTTGGGAAAATGTTTGACCCAAGAAGGTGATTTCACCTCCATCCTGTGTTGAAGAGCATTTATTCAACGCTAGTTCGAGACCCAGCGGTTAAAGAAGTGCTGCGAGTTCCTAGAGCACCACGTCCTTGTCGACGTTCTGGTCGTGGCTTATTTGGATGTCATCAGCGAAAACGGTGAGTTGGTACCCTTTGGCTTCCATAGCAGTGATTACGTCTGTTAGCGCTCCTGCGAACGCCATAGACGACGTAGAAGAACCTGCTGGACAGCCAGAGGTTATCTTATCTGCGTATTTGCAGCTCCGCGTGTCTAAGTAGGTGCGGTAGTACTCAACAAAGAGTGAATTAACCCCGTTCAATTGTAAGGAGTGAATTAACGCGTTTTAATCAATAGCCTAGTACGCATTCGTACAATCGGCCAGAGTTAGCGTTTTTCCTTGCGCTTTGAAGGATTCGACCCTTGCGAGAGCGTGAGTAATACCCCCGCTCTTGAAACAGAATTGGTGATCGTGTATTTTGATCTGTTGCATCAACCTCGTTTTTAAACACGAAGAAAATACAGCTAGAATCATTGATTCGCAACTAACCGGCCTGAAGCCACCTGTCTTCTTAGGGATAAGAAGAGCTCTGAAGCGGAAAAGTTTCTTGCAGTCTTGCAGGTGACGGGGGTTGTTCAACAGCTGGTTAAAGAAAAATTCCAAGATTTTGAGAAAGGGCTCGTGTTGGTAAACTAAGTACTTCAGGTGTTACCCCGTAATACCGTCTTCTCCTGGGCTCTTCGCTTTCTTGATGCGGAGGATGATCGTCTTTATTTCATCTTCGGTGATTGGCTCCATCTGTCCTTACATCACGATGCCGGCTGGCAACGGAGGGGACTGAAGGTTCTTTGAATCCGGATGCTTACGTTTAAATTCTTCCAGTGCTTCTTGTTCTGTGATGAGCACCCTTGGAACATTGTCGTAATGGTCTTCGAGTCTTTAGAAAGCCTTGCCTGTGGCTTAAAGAGCAAAATCCCGGGAGACTGCTGATCGCAATTTACGAATTTTAATCTACTCGTCTTCTTCCAAAAAGACGGTGTGTTTATTCGGTTTGGATTCCTTGAGTTTGAATTAACCAATGAATCTGTCAATATGCGATGGAGTTTCTATCTTGGAACGGATGAAATCGTCGTGTAGTTAGTTGTATGCTTTGTCGAGAGCTAACTTATCCGTATTTGAACAGAAGCGGCTGAGCGTGTAACAGTCATAATCTGGAAGCTGTACGTTCGCTGGCGGGGCGGCAGTGAGGGTTGGGTTGAATTGGGCGTGTTATTCCATTTCTTTGATCTTTTCACGGCAATAGGGAGTCTATTTTTCGTGAGTGGTGCAGTTTCCCTTCGTTGAAAAAGGGGACCCGCAAATTCGGCATTGGGCTTTGCAATGAAGAGCGTTGATCGCAGTGCGATATTATTCTGCAATCTTCTCCGGATGGTGAGGATGGGTGGGATGATTTGTGAGAGAGTGGGCGTGACCATACAGTCCTTTGAGAGTAGGGAAGGAGCATGGCTCTATGTTGCACTCTGAGCATTAAAATTTTTTGGCTGTTGAGTTGTTAGAGGCCGTTTAAGGAACAGCTGGTTATGGAGGCTGTAACGCGGTAGGCTAGTTGTTCACGACGGGTAGATCTGCCGGCTCTGGGATTGTTGGAGCCGTTGGCACGTCGGTCGTTGTAGTGGGTTAGTCCGTAGCAGAAGGTTAAGGGATAGGTTCTTGCTGCTAGATTTATTCGGCATGATGGAGTGGAACTGGATTTCGTTAGATCGTGATTCTCCTCATTTATTGCACTTGTTGCAAAATATCGATTTTTAGAGGTTTCATGTAACTTGATGTTGTCCCATCTGACTGTTGTGACGATTAAAGAGTTCCCTGTTATTCGCGCGTGCTTGAGGTTGCACCTGCGACATTAATAAGGGTATTTTGTAAGCGTTATATCGTTTGGTCAATGTTTTCGTGATTGTTTTGCTCGCTAATCGATGCTGTGATAAATTCGACACAAAACAACTTCAAATTACAAGTAATGATCAGAATGTACTCTAAAATTTGCAAAATTTCGGATTCAACGCACTCGAAATCATAATAGTTTACAATAGAGAGCTATTTGATTAAAAATTATTTGAAAAAATATAATTTAAGCAAATTAAACTCACACTGAACAACATGAAAGTAGATATGCAATAGCTGATTGGAAGATTCGACGAACTCACCCTAAATCAGTGCGTTTTGTTGAATTACGGAACATAAAAACTTTCGTGTTAATAATTAAACGTGTCTGACTGTAAGCAGCATTTAGTTTCCTTCAGCACTTATATCTTTCACCAAATTAATTGCAAATCTTTGAAGATTTAACAATGTGCTGTTGTCGACTACCTTCCGCTGAATCTGTAAGTGCTTCACGTGAAAAATTGCGAAGTAAAACTAAAGAACAAATGCCAGCATCTGCAAAAAATATCTCTGAATTATGTAAACAAGATATAGCAAGTTGATATGTCTTTGCTTCCAAATTTAGTTGAAATAGCGTCTGAAAATAGCTACAAGTGTGACGTCGCTCAACACATTTAAAACGTTATCAAAATACGTTAAAAGTTTCAAAAAATGCAGTAAACAAACGTTAAAAGGATTGAAAAACTAACAGTAAAACGAGACACAAAGTATCAACATCTTGACGAACTGGACGACGAGTTCTTCTACTGTTTTGATGTAATTTTGGACAACTTTTAAGGTGGAACTGAGTGAGTTCTGAATATTTTAGTTTGAAATTACATTAAACATTTTGGATTTGAATTATATTTTAATGCTTATATATGTATATATTCACTATCATTTTTGTCAACTATTTATAATTTTTCACACTACTCGAGATATAGAAAAGTTATTAATAACTCACTGCACACAGCTTAGTGAAGACTGGTACTTATCACTATAACTAGACATTAAATGAAGAACTATAATTATTGAACATGTAAGTTCAACCAACATTAATTGCTTAATAGTTAGTGAATTAACAGCAGAGTGTTCTAACTTCCGATGCACGCTCCAAATATGTAACAGTTCCAGCTAAGTTGGAGATCTCTCCGGTTATGTGATGAATAATATATTAGTTAATAATGAATTTTTTGTAAGTTTGTACAACAGTATAATACAATATATGACTTATTTATTGAGATTATTGTGAACTTCAACATAAGAACAGGAATACGATATGATAATGTGTATTTAAAGATGGAGTGTTATGTGTAAAATTTATGAGTCTTTTTGAATGAATAAGATATATGATAATATGTAATTACATGACTCACTCAACAGCAACATCCGACAAAATATGTAATGTAATTATAAAAATAAATTAAAAAGAGTCAGTGTTGCATATTACAATCTGGGTTACAATATTAAAAACGCAAATTTTGTATCTGAATTTTGAATGACGTACATTTTTTCAAACTATTAAAAAATATTACAAAATGATTTATATTGATCAATTTAAATGAATTTATTAAAAATATTTATCTATATACTTTCTGTGATAATGTCGATACAGATTTGAATATTGTGTCTTTTAGATTTCGAGTTTACTTTGTAATAATGTATGATTATCATTTAATATCATAAATTATCTCATCTCTTCAAAAATGAGACATTACCAGAGAGTGATCGTTACCCCGATGAGCGTGTTCAACAAACCATATCCAGCTAGAATAATGTCATATTTATGCATAGCTTGTCTTGTTGTGGGAATTGTGTTGATGATTATTTCATCTACTGCAGAGAAGGCTAAGTAACTTGGGTTTATAGCAGGCGGAGCATTTGTAATAGTCACAGGCCTTGCTCTTGGAGTGGTGTCAATGTAATCTTGCCGTGTTGTCCAGTCAGTTAAATACATCATGATGCCCTGCTGCATGAGCGAGACCGATCGCAAAACACTTGAAGAACAAGCAATGGCCAGAACTCCAATGTTAAACGGAGTACCAGTTGTATTGAGTCACTAACAAGTTCGTGTGATGAACCAATATTAAATGAACCAGGAACAAGTGCAAATGAACTTCCAACAACAACAAAGTGGATAAGTTCAGGTTCAGCCGAACGTGTTAGTTCAACCTATGATTTAAGGTGTTCCATAGTAATTCGTGAATTACCAATAGAATGCTCAACAGCCAGCTCAGATTACAGCTCCAGTTTAAGTGGAAATTTCACCGCTCATGTGATGTCTTTGGTTTAAATTTAAATAATTCTTATTAAATTATTTATATTAGCATCAAAAGTTGGTTCTAGAATTGAATTATTAATGTTATATTTAAAATTGAAATGTATTGACAGTTGTTCATTAGTCGTTATATAGACATCCGTCGCAAATCATAAACGATGGCTGTGATATTGAAGATTTTTTCACATCGTATGCTCTATATCCTTGAGGATTAAATTCTATAAACGTGTCTTCTTCGATCTCTAGTAATTCTTATATTTCACTATCTTTGTCGCTTGTTAGCAGTGAAGCAGATTGAGTTGGTTTATCGCAGGTCTGTGCTGTAACCTGCAAACTTTGCTTCACAAGTTATATTCTTTAGGTACGATCATGCTAGCGCCTTTTGAAAATCTCTGGGAGTGGTAAAGTATATCTGCATCATAATAATGGTAATATATCTAATAAGCGATTTAAATCAGACTTAGCATTTTAATATTTATTAGGTTGATTCTAGAAATATTTGAATAATACAATCAGCATGCTCAAGCTGCAGTACCAGTTTGATAACTAATATTTCTGCGTGAAGATACTATCGTAACGAAGTAAGGAAAATGGCACTGCCAATAATTGAAGATTATGAACGAGTAAATTTTAATAATTTATAATAGAACAAAATATTAGTATATAATTATTTGTTGAATTGATTATTTATGTAGGGATAGTATAGAGGGTGTGATGTCTTTCTTTATGTTGAGACACTCTTTTTGTATAATTTCTAAAATGAACGATATGATAAATTATGATATAATTGCTATGATTAAATTTCATAGAATCATGCAATTTTACATACGTTCTTTAAAATTAATAATAATTACTTAAATTTATGTGTACATTTTCCAAATTATATATTTTTATATAATTAAATTATTTTGTTTTTCAAGAGTATATGTTAGTAAAGTTAATGAAACTGTTTCTTTTCTATATTATCTTTATATATCATGTTATAATATATATATCAATCAAGTCTTTTTTAGTTTGTTGTATTTGTACTGAGATCACGTTATTACATATTAATAAAAAATATCATAAATTATCTCCATCTCTTCAAAAATGAGACATTACCAGAGAGTGATCGTTACCCCGATGAACGTGTTCAACAAACCTTATCCAGCTAGAATAATGTCATATTTATGCATAGCTTGTCTTGTTGTAGGAATTGTGTTGATGATTATTTCATCTACTGCAGAGAAGGCTAAGTAACTTGGGTTTATAGCAGGCGGAGCATTTGTAATAGTCTCAGGCCTTGCTCTTGGAGTGGTGTCAATGCAATCTTGTCGTGCCGTCCAGTCAGTTAAATACATCATGATGCCCTGCTGCATGAGCGAGACCGATCGCAAAGCACTTGAAGAACAAGCAATGGCCAGAACGCCTATGGTTGGAATGATACCAGTTGTCGTAACCCAATAACAAGTGAACTATAAACAAGTTGGTGGGTACCAGACCCAAGTTCAGCCCATGACTGTTCAAGCTCCATTATAAAACACCTCACAGTTCGTGAATCAGCAATAAAATGTGCCAGCTTCAAGATAAGTCCCCAATGCCATAACTCCAGATAAAATCATGTCGGCCATGTGACTTTGGTTCATATAGTAATAAATAATAATTTTTACATAATATTTTTACATAATATTGTATTCATGTTACATATTTGATGTGGTGAAATATTAATAATTATTCTAAGTCAAAATTAATAGATCTATTACACTCCAAATTTTAAATGTCACTGTTACAAACCCTTGAGCCAACCATTAAAGAGATAAATAATAGACACGAATCATTGAACAAATTCATAGAAAAAGCTTAACTATAGCTACCATCTTTGCGTGAAAAATTATAGCCGCAATACGCCGCTCAAATTGACTATCAGAAGATAGGAAGCGTGGTTGATTTGATTGCATCACATGTGAAGAAAAATATCGAAGAAACAGATGAGTTGCAAACTTTAGTTTAAACTTTTATCAATTCAATTTAAGAGCAGCCAGAATCCGATGCTATTCAGAAAACGGCGCAAACCGCTCTTGAGATGTTAAATTAGGTATTCATGGATGGTTCTGTTATAAAAGAGGAGTTATTAGCACTATAGGATATGATCTCAACAATTTAGCGCATAATCTAAAATGGTATTCAAAAGAACAAATCAGAGCAGAAACCAGTTGAACAAAAATAAGAACCTGTTGTAGAAGCAAAACAAGATTCAGCGTAAGCTAGAATCAAATTCTCTCAAATTTAAGAAGAAACAAAACATGAACCGACGAAGATTCAAATCCTGGACGAGCTGAGTAAAACGCAGAAACCAATTGAGTAGAAACCTATTTAAAATAATACTCAAGTTTAGAAGCAAACGGTTGCTCCCAAAAGACAAGAACCTGAAAAAGTAACAGTAAAACCTGAAACTGATAGAGAGGTTGTGGACAGAAAATTCTATGAATCCGAGAAGAGACAGCTTTAAGAAACAATTAATTAACAAACAGCTATAAATAAACAGGTGATGGAGCAGCAGCAATAACAAACAAATCAAATTAACCAGCTAAAAAACGAACTATTCAAAGCCAAATCCGAACTTGAAGTGGAAACGGTCCAAAACGCAACATTCCAATAACAGATAAACGAGATCATTCTCGAAACTGAAAAAATACAAATCGAATTCCAAAACGAAAAGAACAACTCAGACCTTAAAATAAAATCACTTCTTGCTGAAAATTCAAGTCTTAAAAAGCAAATCGCAGAACTTAAAGCACAAGAACCTCAGGTGTACTTGTAAACTCAACCAAAATAATAGGCTAATAAAAATTAAATGTACCAAAGCGTAAATACAGATAACGAGCTTAGCAATCCTGAAGACGCGAAAATTGTTCACACACCAGTATTCCTGAAGAAAAGACACAGCGACTCTCTTGTCCAACAAGAACTCGAAGAAATTAGAGAAGAAAAAAGAGAAATGCAAAAACTTATCAACTCACTCAAACAAGTACTGTTAAAAGTTAGCATCAACGACAACTTCAAAATAAATGACCGGAGAGAACCAAATGACGAATGGTGAATAATACTGTGAAATAACGTTTTATAGTTACAATATTGAAATATTAGTATATAGTATAAATCTAATCTAAAGTTTAGAAATATACTAACTCTAATTTATCTTTTAAATTTGAAAAATATAAATGAAATGATAAATATCCCACTCACTTAACTTTCGTTTATACTAGTTCGGTCTTCTGTACAGGAACTGTAAGTTCACGCGAATGATCATTAGTTTTAGATACCCCTATGTACGTTAGGTGCACCTCCGCAGCCAAGGCAACCAACGACTCGGGTACAAGCATCCAGGGGCGTAACGCGGCTGCTTCATGCAAGCCGATCTATACGGGAATCCACCTGCGTCGTACCATCTGCGTTTCTAAGGAAGCAATGGAGCGGTTGCCGCTTTCCAATCCTGAAGGCTCGTTGATGGCATGCCCTTAGCCATACCGATCCTTGATGATGCCAGCTCAGCACTTTGAACCGGGGGATTTTACCTTCCGCAACCGATTTGGCCGAGCCGCATCTCAGGAAGTGCGGCGAGGAACGAGAAGCGCGATCAAATGAACCCATCATCGACCACACTAAACAAAGCTGGTATTTCAGCAATGCCTCTTCAGCTCTAACGTCGGACGCCGAGCCTAATCGTTCTAAATGAAATGATAAATATATATTATATAGTTTATTTACACTGAAACATATTTCATATGTGCCTGTTTAGCTCAGATGGTAGAGCGTCAGACTGAAGATCTGTCGGTCCCGGGTTCAATTCCCAGAACAGGCATCGTTTTATTTATTATTTGTATGCAGTCGTTTTTAAATATACATAACATTTTAGTATATACTATAAAACATAGATAAAAACTCAAGATCTCACTTCATATATGAACTTTTTAAAGTCAATAGCTTCTAAAATAACAAAAGATACCATGGAAGCACAGCTAAATATATTATTAAAGATAGCAGACTCAGGTATGGCAACATAGTAAGAAGGATTGAATTTCTTAGAAGCATTTCATATGATGTTTTCTTTTCATCCTGGATGTCAACTATCTGAGTTTGAGATTCTAAAATTCACAGTTAATTAAATAAGTTCACCATTATGGGCACAATTTGTACTCGCAAGCACTCAAAATTGGGGATTTTCGTAATATTATAATGTTAAAGGTGATAAAAATGCTATTTCGCATTTTGTTATATTAATGTTGCAAGAAGGAACATTTCCAGACTTTTTGTAAGCTTTATCAAATACATAATATTACGCAAAAGAGCATTAGCTATTTAACGAATAGCTTTTAAGTAAATCAGGAAAATGTTACCCATTACCGAATCCTAGGAATCCAAATCCGATTTTAGAATTCGCAACTGCTTGCAAATGGTCAACTGATCCTCAAATTGATAATTTAGTTAATAAAATATACAACTTGTACTAAAGCAATTTTTAAACTGTCTTTAAGCAGATAAAGCAACTGAAACCAACTCAAAGCAGTAACAAGAAAAAATATCCGCTATCAATTTCTGAGAATGATCTGGACTACTTTAACAGCATCGTGTTCGATTCGTCAGCTTTTTAGCAAGAAAATGTAGATAAATAGATAATAAGGCAGTTATTGAAAAGCAGCGGTGCGTGTAAATTACTGTTTGGTGTTCCGATTGGTTTGTATGAATAGTTGATTGAGTTTTAGAGTGTTGACATTTACGAATCAAGTAATTTGTGGTAGTGTGCGCAGGATTTGCTTTTTACTGATGTGCACTAGATCGCTTTCACCGTCCATTAAAAGCTCTGCAACTATTTCAAGTTTTTGATGAGCGAATGGCCCTAGTTGTTCGTAATGCAGCTTTAGAATTTGGTGTATGAGTACATCGACTCCAAATCTAACTATTTATAATTTGGGCTGCAGCTATTCTGCAAATAAATATTTAACTGCTCCATTGAACAGCTCCCAACCGCTCCACTCCAAATCCCAGATTAGCTCAAACTTTATGAAGCGGTGATCTTTAAAACGTTTGAGCGCTTAGCCAAATAGTTCCAAAGCTCCTCCGCTCCACAATTCGAGATAATGGGAACAATCCGCTTGTACTGTAAACTCTCGTTCGAATTGGACACTTGTACGAACCAGTTCGCGAATAATGCTAAGAACGTTTTGGATTTAAAATACTTCAAATAAACGGTTCAGTTCTGCTCTCAAATCGTTGAGTAACAATCGCATAAATTGCAACTAACTGATCTGACGATGAAGCTGAAACCAATTCAACTCATTCTGTCCTGCGACTCAGACCCAGTTGTTAAAATCAGAGATAAACTCATGGTGTAATAAGCACTCAGCCAAGAAGAATTTGATTTATTATACAAATTCATCGGATACGCACTCAGACAGTCTGGAGACTCGCTAAGTATCATCAAAAAATTCGCTGCGGCTGACGAAGGCCTTCAAAAACTGCTAGATGTATCATCAAGCGTTGAAATATTCATACAAAAAGTACTACTCGAAAACCAATTCAAAGCATTCATAAAATAACTCATCATGAACGAAGAATACCTGTAGTAAAACTACGAAGCATGCTCAGACATATTCTACATCGCAGAACAATTCCTAGGCATCGAAGGAGAAGTTAATGTTAAACACAACGATAATAACCAACGCTCAGTTGCATAACTAATATAATCAATTAAAAAAGCCAGTAACTACGACGAAATCACTGAAACATTAGAAGCATTAATACGACACAAACTACTTATTGCTGAAGATGCATATTTGAAACTGTTAACTAAATTAGGAACAGCACTAAAAGATATCTTGGCTATTTTATCCGAAAAAGAATAATTTAAAATCACTTATCTAATTCCATACATCATTAAATACGAGCTAATTGAAGAATTACTATAAATAACCCAAGAGCAATTACCTTCTTCTTACGGATAAGATCCTGCATTGCTCGATTCGTTTTGTATTCTAGAATTAAAATAATAAGTTTATAAATTTTAAAGTACCCCTGATAATATTACAACCGACGAATATTATAACACAATATTAAACAAATTTACTGACAAAACTGACTCATTAAGCGAAGAAGTATTTAAACTTATAAATATGTTTTCTACATCACTTTAAGTAGATTCTCAATTGATTAATGGATTAAATTAATATGTCTTGGCTATTTCAAACTCACCGCACAATGAAAAATACTTAAAATATTAAAATTCTTAATTTACAATGCAAAATATGTAGTAAGTTTCAAAAATTTTAAATGTATTAAATGAATTATACAAAAACCCACTCAAATCTTATTATTATGCATCTATACCATCATGTTAAATGGCATTCGATAAAAACGCATTAACCATCATATTATCATGTTTAAGTGGATAATTAGTTGTTCCATACTGTGGTTATTATAATATTCGTAATATAGTCAAATAGAAATTCAAAGAAACATAATTTGGAAATATTCTCAATTCATTTGAATAAATAGATATTTACTAATATAAAATTTAACCAGTAATTAGTAGAATGTTATCTTTACAATAAAAACTTAGATAGTATCTATTTAATTCAATCACAAATCCTAATTGCACTCATCTAATATATTTGCGTTCCTCAATTAAATACACTATAAACGAATTTATAACGAATTAAGAATAAATTTATGAATTAATGTTTATCATTGAAATACTTTCTGCGGTATTTAAATTAAATTAACCCGAGTTAATTTAACAATTTAAATAATACCAAAAAACTATTTAGCTGGAAGAAAATCTATAATTTTACTTTATACTTTAATTATTAAAATAAAAATAAGCACACACTATTGTTTAACATATTCCGTTTTTAGGCAGATATATTTAACGATTATAAGACTACATCACAATAAATATTCCAGAAAACGATAACTTATTAGAGTACATTGAATATGTGTAAAAATGTAGGTTATTTAGCAGTATAATGAATATTTAACGAATTGTTTTAGAAAGTTCATCAGAATTTGATGATTTAAATAATAATATCTCATTCAATAATTTATGTTAGACTGTATTTAATCACACTAACATCGAAATAAAACCAAGAATATTCAGAAAAGCGTCTATTACCGAGCCATTTTCAATTATATAAAATAATTAAAAATAAATAGATGGAGAATCTATGGATGAAATTGTAAATAATATACAGTATTTACTTGAAACTGGTTGTGAACTCAGCACATGGGTAATGATAGAGCAGTATTTGTGTAAAGATTAATAGTTTAATTAGTGTATGTAGAATTCGAAGCAATTTGTAAATGATACAGATAAAGTTAATGCATTCATTCGTTTAATGTTTATACTGCGTCAATATGATTGCTTTATAGAACAAATTGAAAAGTAAAGAAGTTATTTAGAATATTTATATGATTATGATGCTCCGATATTAAGTATATAATTCATAAAAGGTCAACTTGATGAAGTATCCTTATCAGCAGCGGCCAAAAAATTGCACCCAACGTTATAGTATTCATTAGATTTATAAATGGAACTTTCAGACACCAAAGAACTTGAGGAAGATATTTTGGATGATGAAACACATGTTTAAGTCGTATCTTTAGAATAGATTCAAACTACTTTAGATCAAAATATAATTGATATAAACTCAGGTTATAATCGCAATGTTAATGTAGATTTGCAAATAGATGTTTAATAAGGAGAATATAGTGAAGAAGAAAATTAAAGCGCACAAGTATCTGACCATGAAAATACTATCACAACTTCGAATAACTATCCAGTATCTAATCAGCAGTCAGGTATTACGATTTCAGGTAATCTATAATAGGGTTAATAAGAGTAACCACTTTAATAGGTAAATAATCAAGAAAATCAAAACGATAATGAAGAATCTATTGAGTCATCAGAATCCGACTATAACTTCGAAGTTACTGTACATTCTTAAATTCCATCAATAAACACAATTCCAACTGCAGCTACCATAGTAGCATAACAGCCGGAAGAAGAGCACCCTATAGATTACAAAGTCCCAAGTTTCTTGAAGTCAGATAAGAAGTTCAAGTCGACGCATTCGAACGAGCTGGATAATTATTAGTATTTATCTCAAACGCAGTCTTGCATATCCTTAATAGCCGAAATTGAAAATAAATTCGACTTGAAGCCCGAGTTCATCTTTGACACGCTTGAAGCCGAAATGACGCAGGAGCGCGACAATTTTAAAAAGCCGGTCATCCTCCGCCCACTAACTGAGAAATCATACCCAATAACTCTTGCCCTCCAAGCCAACTACCAGTCCTATGGTCAAAAGAACAAAAACCAGATTAAGCCCGTGATGCTCCAGTACAAGGACACAATGGGCTATATCTGTTAAAACTGTAAGAGGGATGTGAACTCCCTCACGAATCCAGTCACTGTTAACAGATGCTGGGTCTTCAACCAGTTCCTTTGTGAGTAGTGCGCTGTCAAATTCTACAATTTGTAGTTTGTTACTGACATTGGAATTCAAGAGGTTAAAGTTAGTTAAATGGGATACGAGCTATTCTGCGCCTCGTACCACTTCCCACAGTACGAAATGCCCGAGCTCGGGAGAATCGGAAAGAATCAACAGAATGCTGAGTATGTTGGGTTATTAAGATAATTTATGGACCTGGTTATGGGTTGCGGAAGCTTAAAACTCATCTCACAGCGCACATAGTTCATAGATGATGAGATATTCCTCACTAGCTAGAAAATAACAGCCGAAATGATCGCAATGCTCATGGTAGACGTTGACTATGGACACATTAGCTATTTGTACGAATTCATGGACAAAGCCAAAATTAAGTTGTCAAAACCTAAAACAGCCCTACAAGAGCTGATTAATGCCACTTGTTAACCACTAAACATTCAAATGAACAACAAACTCATGAGCCACGTAACCATTAAATTACAATAAGTATGTAAATTCTTGCTGTTACACATTGATCAGTGCCATTTTTGTTAAGAGAGCATTAAAACGTGCATTGGGTGCAGAGCAAAGACGGGATTGGGTAATTTGCAGTAAATATATAGCGTTGCGGGAAGTTAGGCTTAGTTGAGGTATTGTCCTGCGTGTAATAAGAAGCAGGGCAAGAAATGAGAGAATTTATTTATAATCCACTTCAAATGATAGTTAGAAACATAAAAATACCGAAAATTGAGGTAATCGCAGCTTGGAGCACTGCGTAAAATTTATTTGTAATGTCTAGCAACAATGTGGTGTATAAATTATTTTAGGATGAGTTTAAGCAAAGCGATTAGCGTGTGAATTAGACTGTGGTGGAGACCGAGGACTGTTCGTACATGAACATGATAGTGTCTGGCAGTTTATAAACCCAGTAGAAGCATTTATTCATCAAGAACATGAAGCATTACGTGTTGTGCAACAATCATTTGTACAAGCTTGCTCATTTCTTCTTGTATAAATATAGATCTTACTGGGGTGCGCAGAATCTCTCTCAGCCGATACAAATTGGTGCAATTTGCGCGTCCGCGCAGGAGTTGTTCGTTGTTTCCGCGAACGTGGTGAGTGTGATTGACCCGCACACGGCAACCATTTAGTAGTTATCCTTTGACTGCCCTTATTCCTCTTATTAATCTGCCGTTTATTTCAGCGGTAAAATAATCCTGTTCGGGGGAATAACCGAGAACTCGAAGAACCGCTCCTTCACCGTTTTGAATTTAATAAATAATTAAACGGAGACGTTCAACAACTTTCAAATCTCGGTCTCGAATAACGCGCACATGGTTCTTTTCGGGGCCAAAATTTATCTGTTCGCCGCGAATTCGTGTTTTGAGATTTACTTTCTGGAACCACTTGAGTTTTGAAGGTGTATTTAAAGGTTTAAAGAAATAAAAATGGGTAAAATGTTTTAACCTCAGAAGGGGTCGCATTTTCGCAAGAAAGGGTGTTAACTCGCGTACAAGGGGGTAACTTCAACCCTTGTAAACGAATGACAAATATAATGTGTGTTAACCCCGTTTTGTTGACCGTAAACCATTATTTTTGGATACATTTCACTTATAAGGTGGTTGAAAATGGCAGTATAGTGCCCTTATAAGTGAAAAGGCTACCCCCTTGAGAGTGAAGTAATGTAGTAACATAAATTTTAACACATAAATGTATGTCTGAATGTTAAATTGTAAAAATAAAGTTAAGAACAAACGATTACTAATTATATATAAATAATAAGCAAATAACTGATCAACGAGAGAGGACTTATTCTGGTATTATATTCATTATAAAATTTGTTGATCAAATAAAATATTTAGTAATTATCACAAAGGAAACTTTGTTATATAGAATGAGAATTATGTATTTGCAAATGTACTTATATTATCTCAATTATATTGAATAATTTTAAGTGTTCCGTTATTGAATAGATAGGGTTTTGAGGTTAACTCGAATTTTAGAAGGAACTAATTACTACTTCGCTTATTAGAGAATCATAAGGATAAACGTTATTAATATTTAATTTTATTTAGAATAATTTGAAACCTTTAGATTATTGAATCATTGAATTGACCAATAAAAATTAACAACCCGTCAATTAACAATATTTATTCCTCAAACTAAATAAATACCACTTCAATCCATGGAAAACGTTCCAGACCGTCTACTCTAAGTACACAATTTAAACATAGATAAAACCCTGCAACCCAAGGTTGAAGTTAGTAAACTAATTGAAGCTAACGATGCCCATGAATTCACACTACCACATATTGACCATACCCTAGGTTATATCCTAAAGTACGAACTTGAACAAATGGAGGACGTCTAATATGCGTGCTTAAAACTTCCACATCCATTAGAGTAAAAATTAGTTATGCGCGTTTATAGCAACAAGGCAGGTGTTTAAGTTAAAGAACTATTTTAAAGAGCTGTAACATAAGCTTTAGCTCACCTGAAAGCATTAAATGAAATTATATAAGCAGCCAATATTGAATGAACTACCTTATATTATTTTCATGCAACAAACAAGTTGTTAAAGTACAACATAACAAAATAACTATAAATAACAAATATTAAGTTATAATAATATTAATTTATAATAAATGACAATAATTTAATACAAATTAAAATTAACCCACTTCAATTAATGTAAATCGATCCAAGATGCTATCCACTTGCTAATGAGGACTTGACAGCTCAAGTACACAACTTAATTTAATAAGCTACTACATTAGACGCTGTAACCTGTGGTGCTAATTAAGTCACAAAACAACTTAATCATGGTAAAGCTACACTCGTTGTCTTGGCTGCTGATTGCGATCCACTAGAAATCATTCTTCATTTAGTCTTAGTCTGTGAAGATAAAGGTGTTCCATACGTGTTTGTTCCATCCCAATAAGTTATCGGAAACCTAGCTTAATTATCTAAGTCCGTTGCTGCTATGTGTTTCTCTAAGCATGACGCTATTCAACACGAACTCTTAGAAATTGTTAAAAAAGTTGAGATGATATGAAAGAAGTATTTATATTATAAATTATCAATATTATAACTTAATTAATAACATTTAATAACACACAAACATTAAGACACTAACATTATTAGTACATATTTCGTATTGTCTCACTCATTAAGTAAATTTTTAAGAAACGCATACAGGTCAGAATCAGATCTTTTTGTTTCTTTTGTTGTATTTGTTAAAGTTTTTTTCGTTTTAATCCGTTCATAATAATGGATTATAAACTGTCGTATTGACATAATATGAAACTTTTTACCGGGGTGCTTCTCACTAAACTCTTGTATAATTTTGTTCACAAATTGTGTTTTATTTAAATCATATTTTTCAGAATCTATTATACTTTTAAGTTACCACTTATATTCCTCAAATGAATCAAGAAACTGTTTAATCCATGTGTTGTGGTAATAATCATGAGCTTAGTTTGATGTTATATTTAACTATAAACCTACTTATATCCAGACGCCTCTTTTAGGAATAACCTGCTACAAAGAATTAAATATTTACTAATCAGTTGTAAGATGATAACCATATTCGCATTCCAAATAATGCTTTAGAGCCTTGCTAAAACTAGCTTACCACATTGGAAGTGGTATAGGCACACAATAAGTGTTATATATTACACATATTAATGACATTATGAAAATATCACAGTCTTAGAATTAAATCACTTAGAAATACTTTAATGGTACAATTAACTATTATTGCTTATAAATGTTTAATTATCAAGTATTATTATTAAATGGTAAAAAACCAATCAAATTATATTGCATAGAAACATTTGCATTTTGTAATCGTTTGTGTTATCATTGTATTTTTACATAGCAACATATTTATATGATAATATTTTGTACATTATTTACTCAGTGTATTGAATTATTTAAAATGACCGACTAATTCGACTAGATTAAATCCAATTAACTTTAATCACAGTGAACAAAATAATGAACAAATATATAAGCCACACACCACAATATTTACAAATCTATTAATAGTTAATAATGTAATGTTTGAATCTCAAAGATACAGTACTGTATGAGAATCAGAATTTTCTTTCCCGCTACGCTGAAGTAGACACTTTCTTATTGAATGATTGATTATAATGCATTTATTAATTTAATAATAAGTTTATACTACAAAAACTAAAAGCATCAAAAGCGGCAACGTTATTCCCTTCGAGTTAGACTATAAACTGCATTACTGATATTTCTTTTCTTTATCACATATAAACATTGATCTTTCTGAGTGTGAGTGATATTTTTCTTGTTGTTCTTACTCACTAATCAAGTTTCATACATATTTGAGGTTGTGTTCAAAAATCAAACAGTGCATCCACTATGTGTTTTGTCCACTAAGTCTTTATATTTTTATTCCATGTAATATTTATTAATATTTATTAGTAATATTTAGGGTTGCTATTTATACGGCATATACCGGGAAAAATCGTTTTTCCGTATGAAAATGATACGGAATAATAAGCAGACATACCGTATAAAATAGTATTTATCCTATAGTAATAATCTATAGTATATAGTATTTATAAATATTACTAATATTTATTAGTGTGACCTGATCGTTTTACATTTTTAGAACCACTTTATATTTAATTGTAGAATCTCAACCCGAACTTGATCTACACTTTATCCTAAATCTATTAATTAAAATAATTGTAATAACACAAATCTTTCAATTCACTGTATATAACACAATAATTTATTTTGGATTAATAATTTTATTATTAATTATATTTTATAAATAATCCTCACTCAGCAGCAGAACCTTCTGAGTTTGCGCATTCTGAACCGGTATTTTCCGACCAAATTTGCCGCTCCATGAGTTCCTTTATTTTCAACGTTGAGTTCGTTCAGAATCGCGGCCACGAAGTGGTGGCAGTTGTTCGTGAACAGGTTGTAGTTCAACTATTCATATTAGTTCTTGTGCTTAATAATTGTTGAGTCCCACAACTCTTTTTACTAATCGGTTAAATTGAACTGATAGTAGCGGCACGCGGGACCGAATATGGTAGAGTGCTTGGACACGTTCACGAAATACGGACCGCCGAAATCATACTACGTGCCCTTAGAATCAGTTATCGCCAAATGACCCACCGCAGGCACCAAATGAGACACACACGGAATCACAGCCCACGTCATCGCATACGGAGGCAACTCCTCGTTCATTGAAGTGGAAACTATATAATTTAGATATTGCAATATCGCTACGATAATATTATTACTGTGATTTCCACACCAAATTATGGACGGACTGCAACAAAAAGTGAATAACGCACTGGAAAAACGCAAATTCTACCAAGAATAACTGGCACAGATGCGAATCAAATATAACGACGTAAATAACAGAATACTCGAACAAAATAAAGTAACAAAAGAAAACGCAATTGCGCTCCAACAAAACCATTTCCAATTACAACAAGATTAATAATTGCTAAATATTATTAGTAAATATGAATGAATACTATATTTTAGAATAATAATTATTTATTAAATATATTTAAAGTAGTATATTTAATTTAATTTCAAAATATAATTATGTGACATAATAGATAAACACTTGCTATATTTATATAAAAAATTAACACTGAAATATAGAGTCCTTTATGTACAGGAGTAAAGAACGCGTTAAAATGAATATATTATTTTTAAATGTTTCTTGTGATTGAAGTAATTGATTATTGAGTGGATGTTTTTGAGATGTACCAAAAGAGATATCAAAAGAGTGAGCCGATATATGAAAAATTCAAACAATTTATATACTATTCTATATACTAATGTTACAAAATATGAATTGTGTTATAAAATCGGAAATGACTTTGTTTTACTAAATTTTAATGAAAAAATGTATACTTACCATTTAATATAAAAATTTACAACAATGTGAATAGTTTACGTGAATGTTAAATGATATCGTATAAAGAAACCCCACTTCATTTGAATGGATTAACAATTAACTAATAATGATGATAATGAGCTAGGTGAATACAGTATTTGTATGTATTTGTATGTTGAGTATCGTTTCAAAAATACTCCAATGAGCGTATTTTAAAAACCAATAGTACATCGTATTTACGCTTATTTATGTGTGTGTCTTATAGCAATTGGAGCGGCAATGTTAGTTTTAAGAAGTATTACTGATAGCTAATTATCAAAAGATAGATATTTTGCAGCAGGCATGTTTCTTCTGGCAGCAGGTGTAATACTTGGAGGTCTGGCAACAGATGCTTGTATTGAAGTCAGATCTTTTGCCTACATTGTTGCTCCTTGCTTGCTTTCAGAAGAAAGACTAGATGAAATATATGAATCTGCTCACGAAAGAACGCCCATAATTAAGTTTGTTCCATATGCAGTTGTGATATGATAATTAATACTATTTTGAAGTTACTTTACTTTTTATATTTAATACAATATATAATCGGCAAACAACATACAGTATATCAGTTAAAACGTACAGAGGCTGGGCTGATATTACTCGAGGCATATATTCGATAACCATATTAACGTCTATTAATTTATTATCCTTGGTACTATACTTTATGGTTATTTTTAAGTTGAGGTAATTAGAACAATTTCAATAGAACAACTTAAAAAATATGTATTTGATTTAAAAGTTGGGAAGCGAATACTCTAATCAAATATAACAATGTATCACTCTTTTCAATCATCTATTTGAGCTGAACTTCAGTGTCAAGTATTATATTTTAAAGAAAATATAAACAATGCAGCAATTATAATCTATCATAATCTCTTTTAATTCGCTAATTTCTTTTCACTTCAAATATTCTTAGAATTAAATTTCTTTATTTATACTAAAAATTATATATACTCAAACCAAAGTCACATAAAGGGAGCGAGTGCCAACTCAATTTGCACAGGAACGCTTGGGGCTTGCATTGGAGCGGGTATGAACGGCTGTGCAATATTTTGCTGTTAAATCTGGTTCTCCAGTTCTTATGGAATGTTCTGTGTTTGGTTCTGAACGACCATCATGGGCTGAACTTGAACGTATTGATAACCTCCAATTTACTGTCCGTTTAACATTTACGTCAACTGTTCGTTCATTACAGTCGGCATCGTTCCCATAACACTAAGGGATTGCGTTCTGGCTGTGGCTTCCTCAAGTTACTTAAGTGCAGCTTCGCCCATACAACAGGGCATCATGATGTAAGTGAAAGACTGGACAATGCGACATGATACAAGCGACACCATTCACAAAACAGTTCCGAAAAATAAACATATCAGACCGCCAACCATTAAACCAGCCGAACCAAATTAATCTTAATTGGTAGAAAAAGTAACTATTAAAGCAATGCCTACTGAAAGAAGGCCTATGCCAAGGTAAGCTAACGTTCGAGGAAGAACCGGCTTGTTGAATATACTCAATGGAGTCATTATATGCCTAACAGAAGTACTACGATATATCCTGTTGAAATTCATTGAAAACAATAAACGAAGCGGAACATTAATTAGTGTTAATAATCATAACTAGAATCATAACTACTATTGTTAATATCTTCTTTTTATCAGTTCTATATCTTTTATTAGTAATTATTTTTATGGACGGAATGACTATTTTATTATTTAATTGTAAAATTCCAAAATTAACATTTCATGAAATTATTAACTAATAAATAGAAGTACTTTTGGTTTTCAATTTAATATCATACAAAAATATACTAAAATAGTTTACACGAAATATAGAATCAATAAATCAAAGTTCTATTCTTATATATTTATTCTTATATATAATAAATGATAAAATTCAGAGTTATAAACATTTCTATCAGTCTCACTTCGTTTTTTACCATGATCATGATTAGTTTTGGAACAAAAATTCTACATTGGTCTTCCCTTTTCTTTAATATAACCAACTGAAATAGCTCGAATATTATAATAGGTATTATCACTTCACTTTGATCAAGACCGTACACCTTCATTATTGGTAATTTTATAAACGAATTGGTATGTTCTTATTTTAATGTTAAATGTACAGAGTTAATACCAACCAAAAGATTGTTACAAAGATAATTAAAAATAACAGAACTATATCCTGACTTGAGATTTCAAACGTTTCCCAAAATTCTACATATATTCGAAAGGCCATCCCAAAGATAACTTCCAAGGTCAATAATGTTAAGATAACTTCAATAATGTTAGCTTTTTTTAAGTAGGGGGAAACAAGAGCTCGCACTTAAATATAGGTCATTTTTGTTTTGTATTAATCCTTAGCTATTTTACAAAAATTGAAGTCTAATATACTATATAGATACAGCTACAATATAATAATAGTAAATTCCACTCCCCATTCAAATGACAAGCGAACTAAATTAGAATATCTAGCCAGACTCAGAACATCCAAATGGTATAAACGCATGTAAGGTTGATAAAATTGATACTAAATATTAAACTGATACTAACATGAATGAAAGGTCGCCTATTTATAATTAATTCAGCAGTATATATAATAATGATCCAGCTCCTTGTGATACATTGCAAAAAGCTGCTGCTATATTTTTAAGTATTTCAAATTCATGTGCTTTTGTTTAGTTTGATGACGTGATTGATGTCTTAGATGAAAAATAGCTACTATTACAATAACTTGAATAAATACTGTTTTAAAAATAAGCATATATTCATGTTTATGATAAAATCAAGCTTTCTTGGGCGAATCAAGACAAATTCTGGTGTTATTTGAGCCTAAATACCTAAATTCAAAATTAAGAAGAGTAGAATAAACTTTACCAAAATAAAGTTTAAATTCAAGATCTATTTTGTAAAAATAGTTAACTAAAAAAATCGTAAACTGCTGAAATACTCACAACATATCTTGAACAAATTTGTTAAAACATGAACGAAAAGGAAAAGGTCAAAAACTAATTTGTAATAAAAGCTTGCGTGAAACTTGTAACGGATGAAAAATACTTTTATTTGGTGTGTTTAGAAAGCGCTTTTCGTTTTTGGAAAGTGATTTTATTTTTACATTTCTGTAATATTATTATTGTTATGTGGTCAAATGAATTATTTTGACTTCTGAATTATTGCATATTTACATAATATTTTCAGTTTTGCATGTACAATTAACAAATTCACTTCATGTCTGTTGGGATTACAACTACTCCAGCCAACTAATAAGTCACAAATGCTTCGCCAATTGTTGTTAGAAGCCCATTTACTCTTGAATAAAAACAAAAAGTTATTGCAGCTCTTGCTAATCCTGAAGTAAATTCACTTAATGGCCGCATAATTATATAGACATCTTCAAACTTCTGAAGGGTCTCCATACTCTGAGTTCGAATGCACTGACTTTTAAATGCGTAATGCCTACCGTTTACTTGAGATAACTCACGAAAATGATGAAGACGAACCAGCTGAAAAACCTAAACAACTGGTTAATAATATTTTTAGATGATCATTCTAGATATATTATTCATTTTGAATTTTTAGAAAGAAAAGAAGCGAGTAATACACAACTATAATAACGTGTATACTCATGGTTCTTTGACTCGTATTACACCTTATTAAGGCTACTGCACCAATTAATGGAAAATTGCTCAAACTGAAGCTCCTAAAGTTCGCTACTTCTGTGCTGACCGTAGCGAACTCGAATTTACACTTGATAAGTGATACTAATTAAATTTATATAAAAGTACTTTTTAACTATAATATTACGAAAGTACTTTTTAAAAGTACTTTTATGAAAGTACTTATCTATAAAGTACTTTAATAAAGTACTTTCCAGAAAGCGCTTTATAAAAAGCGCTTTTCACCCATTACAAAGCTTGCGTGAAACTAGTTGGTCTGAATATTAAACCGATAATCAAACATACAATTACAAAAGAGCTTAGCACTTTGATACACAATAATTTATCAACTAATTATACTATTCAGCAACAAATAAAGAAAGTGTTCGCAACAAATAGTCAGGGGGAAATTTATCTCTAGTATATTGATCCCACAACACAAATCGATTGCAGTAAACCTTCTTTAGTAACAATACATAAGAACAAGCCCATTATTTCCACAAGTATTGTTAATGAAGAAACAAAAATTATATTGGTTGAAGTTCCTGTTATTTAAAAAGGATGCGTTATAAAACATTCATAATTAGTTAAAAAATATTGCAAATAGCAAAAATATAATAAAGACTTAACTAAACCAATCACAAAAACTGTTTAGAAATTAGAACCCAAGTAAAGTAACAACGTGCCACAAATCAATTATGATATGATAATTCAGGAATATATTAAATAAATTCAATAATTTTAAAAAAGTGTAGAATAAATTAAAAGGTTTTCTAATTATAATTTTATTGTTATTTTTAAAGATTTAAATTTGTATACGGATTTTCTCGAAATTCTTACAAACGAATAAAAAATATTTGTTGTAAATAAGATTAAAATACAAAGTATTATACAAAATCAACATGAATATAAAAACAAGTGTCTAATCAATTAAATTTCTATTAATTTATAAAATACTGAATTCTAAAAAGATTTTCCTGGGTTGTTATATTAAATTGTCTATATTACTGAGGAATTGGTGTTCAATTTCAATCAACAAAGCTTGTTTAATAATAATTTTTTGCTACTTTCACAAAATATGATTAAATTGCTATTAAAAATCGAAGGAAATATCATGTTTTCAATTTCTGAGTAAAACAGCACTCAATAATAAAGCATCTACCCACCTTTTTCTTAAGAACCAATTAAAGCCAAATAATAGTTATATGACTTTTCCTTACAATTCTAAAGCAGTACAACAAATCCTGAGAATCTCAAAAATCAAATAGAGAAATATTAAAACTTAAATTTCACTTCAACAGATTTAGATACATTAGTCTAGAAATTATCTGAAGGAAATGTAATTAAAAAATCGTACGAAACATATAAATAACTCTCTTAAAAAGAGATTTTACAAATTATTTGTGATTTAAGTTATTAAACAGATTAATTAGATTTAAAACTGTTGAAAGATCCATTTAATATTATTAAATATAAGAATTCAGATAATATTAGTAGATATTATGAAGGAATATATTCACTGTGGATTCAGTTAAGAAAATTTCTATTACAGAAAATATCTGGTGCATCGTAAAAGAATGGGATAATAAATATGTTTGGAGCAGTAAAAAGTGGGAAAACATTAACAGCTAAATTAATGGCATAACTCATTAAGATATTTTACAAATTATTTGTTAGCAAAAATAAATCTCCCTTTATCGAATAATGTAAAGAGTTATATCTAGATTTGTAGTAATTAGAAGTATATTCATCATTTAAAAGTAAATTACTCTTTTTAACGACAATGATTTGTAATGAACTCTAACTTGTATATTGTGAAGCTACACTTAAACTTATGGAATTAGATGAACTAAGAGAACATTTTTTAAATGTAGTCAAAGGTAACTTAAATTGTTATCATATTATTATATTTGATGAATATCACAAGTTATACTCTAACTTAAGTTTTAAAGATAAAAAACTTATGTCTGATATGATAAAAACCATGACAGTCGGCTAGGAAGCTAAATATTAATCAACGTTTATATTTTCTGGTAGCACAACAATAGTCCATACATGGGCGTTAAGTTATTCTGCCGGAAACGGTTCAAGTTTATTAAGTGGTGGAGTAAACATTTAAACAGATTATTAAAGTTCAGATTTCGAACTATAAGATTCATATTTAATTTTAAAAATGACTAAAACACTTATTGCATTAGAAGAAATGTAGAGACTGATTAAATAATATTTAAAAGATATTAAGTGTTCAACGATGTTTTATTTGAATGATAACAATATCGATGATAATACAGACAATGTTGAATATTTCACAAATATAGTTTTGGAACACAAAACAAAAATATTTGAAATTTTTTAATAAGATATCGTCAGTTTCTGTAATAACGACCCCAGCTCAAAGCAACTTGTTTCATTTTCCAAATAATATGTTGTAAACTCGAATATATCCTACTATTCGTACTAATAATTAACTACAGTACCATAATAGGATCATTCAGCATTTTTAACAGAAACAAAGACAAATGGTAAGTCATATTATCAATTATCTGATAAATTGTATTCAGAATTTATTAGTATTTTCGTTTATGAATAATATACAGACGAAATAAATACTTTCATAAACAGTGTTTGTGTGTATGATAATATTTATACATACAATGATAAGGATTATGTCGAACTTTCAAATTATGTTAGCATGAACATTAAAAACTGGGATTAATAGGTTTGGATTAACATTGCAAATCTATTATAAGAATTTAACTCTAAACCTACAATAGACTAAGTAAAATACAGTAAGAGTTTTGATTCATGCCCATTGTTTTGGCTGTAATAAATGCGCAATGTTCAGTCTCATCCATAAGCAAGCTAAACTATAACATCTGATAAAAGTTATATACAACGCTTAGTTGAACTGCTTTTGCAGTATTTTGGGTTAAATTATAATTTTATTATGTTCAGGTTATCTTCTCTTTTTAAAAGCATTGGATCGTACGATTAATAAATTTTTGAGAAACATAGCTAATAGAAAAATTAATTTTCGAAAATTAATGGTATTATTGAATCCAAAGACAATATATCGTAAGTGATTGAAGCTGATGACACATAAAACAATCTATTAAATATCACAGTAAATTTTTATCGTTCATAACTATAGTGTAAACAATAGACTCAAACATAAGTTATGAAATAGAAACTTATTAAATTTGCTGGTTATAATATATACGTTGATAACAAAATGAAGTCTTTATGTGACAGTTAAAATACTGACACAGACGAACTTGAATTGTTAATAGCAGATTTAAAATAATATATGTTTGTTGATAATGCAAGAAAATAAATAATAGAAGAACAAATTGCTTCAATTTGTTAGAGTGATTGAAACTTTGAATACTAATACTAGAATATTAGACATCATTTTGATAAGATTGGAAAAGCTATCATGTATGGAAAGGGTATATAGTACATAGCAGAAACGGAATGACTATAATCTAGTGCTAGTCAACATATTTGCAAATACTAATCTGACAGAAATCCTCCAACTATTCGCATTTGACTTCAAAGCTAAGGAGCTCTTGAAATATATATGTAAAAGTTTTAAAAGTTTTTGCAAACAACAATAAACAATACGAGCACTTTTGACTCATTGGCAATATGACAGCCATTGTCTCTATTGTGTGACACAATTACAAATAAAATCATTAAAAGAATTATAGTTACACTATTTCGTCGTATCCTTCTTAATTGTTGTCAAACTGTTCAGATACTCAGTACCAATTGTTTGTCTTCTCTTATTAGTTATAAATGTCTCCATGCACCCTCACAAATGAGCTCACACTAAAAACCTTTAGCATCTCGTATTTATGCATATTTAAGTATGTATCTCATCCAGTTGGAGTCATATTATTAATTACTTAATGCCAAAATAATCAACAACCGTTAGTGATTATTTGCTGCTGCATAATGTTTGCTAGTATAGTGTTCAATCCGCTCACGAAAGAACACCAGTAATTAACTTCATTCCCTTTGTTGTGAATGTGAAGATTCATATATTGTATGTATTTTATAAGATAATAGATAATATATATTCCCACTTCACATAATGGGCTAATCATTATCATTAGAGTAGATTTCAACAAATATTTAGAAAATTTATCCAGATTCTGTTCATGATGATCATTTGTTGCTTATGCGATGTGTTTTGGCTTTATTTGAGTGTTTGCAAACTATCCGGGCTGAATCAGATTTTACAGAAATTTCGGTTGCGACGCACATAGCGACGCGTTTTACCGAGCTTGGTATTTTGTGCAACTTGCTTTCGTCTGATTAGTTGGAGCAGACTGCTTCGCATTAGTACTAGTTGTATGAAAATGATAAGTTGAACGAGCAGAATCCGTGTGTAATAAAAGCTGAGATAAACACGATTTGGTTCAACGTGTGTGCATATGATTAGATTCGCATCTCAATTAGGGAAAATGTGCGTGTGCCTTTTTATAACATTTGCGTATATGATAATAAGAGTATTGTGCACGAGCTTTTTGATTTGAAGACTAGTTTATTCACTCCAAATCGTTTTGAGTACTATTTCTAATTAATAGAGTCCCTGTTTTACTTAGAATTGATCTTGGACACTGAATTCGATTAGTAAGTAATAAACGAGTTCAAGCATTATCTAATTTGTAAAAAATTCGCGTTCGACCCATTCTCATTCACTTGCAAATAACTCCTTGGAGTGGTTCAGATTGAGATGCAATTCGCTGAAACGGAAAACATCTACGAATTCAGCGAAAACACATTTCAAACCGAATTGCTAAAACGAATCAAAAACAAGGACAAATTATTCATCGTAAAACACAAATTCGCTGAAGGAGAGATTTTAAAGAACTTCGTTGACCAAGAGCACGTCGCGAGCTATAACGGGAACATAATCAAACTGGACATAATTCAGTCAGACTACATCAGCTACCTGCAAATTAAATACTAACAGCTGAAAGCAAAGTAATCAAGACCAAAATCACCGCTCACGAGCAAATAACAGTAAAACAGGCCAGATGAAGCAATTCCGAGCATATAACGCCGCTTTGAGCCAAAAACATGCTTCTGGTACAACACTCTGGACAAGGGAGAGTAATAAAACTATATGAGGTGCTTAGCTGGCGAAATAAATAACTAATACGCTAATGCTCAGGCTGATATAGTGGAATTGCAGCCATATGCGAATGCGGCTGATATCTCAGTTGAAAGGATCATGCGCCTGAAGAATCTGCAAAAGCTGCTCCAAAATAACTCAAACTGCTTCCAAATTTACAAAATAGTTGTTTAAACTGCAGCCAAATGTGAGTACGACAAGGAATCAAAATACTTTGACGAGGTCTTCTTCGACAACAAATATAACGAGCTCACTTTGAACTAGTTGATGCAATTCGCGCTGCAAATAAATGGTTTTTAATGCTTCACTCAGTAAACGGTTGGAACTTAACTTTACGTTAAATACAAAGAGGAATTCGCGTGCGCTCATTTGGAGCGTTCCGTTTTATATTACAAATAATTCAATAAACTATCATACAGATTCGTTAACCAGAATTTTAAGCAGTTCACTCTGAATAATATTGAGATAAGACCCGTTCTGACCGAAACGTACTTCGCACAGAATCTGCTCGTCTACCCGAACACAATCCTCACCTCCCAAATCATATCCATGTCACAGTTCGAATCAAATATAGAAGTGTTAGTGTAAAATCAGAAAGTTCTCGAGTGCAAAAAGTACCTGGAATAACGCTTGCAAGTTGAAATGCTCAACAGACCAGAACTCTTCTGCGACCCGTTCAAAATAACAGCGACGACAACTACGTCTGGGTGAATCTAGAGCGATTCGAGATGATCCACGTCGTATTCAACCAAGTGGTCGGATTCAACAGAATGATCGCGATTATACAAGAAAAAGGAGTCGGATACATCTTCAAAATCGACGCGATGAGCATATAAGAAGAAACTACAATCAAAGAAATGGGCTGGAAGGTGCGGACCGAGAACGGGTTCTGCGTGGTAGACTGAGAGGCTTTGGTATTCATAAAAGGATTTCACTCAATTCGGATTAAACTGGATTCTTCACTTCAGACAGCCGGCCCAGCTCTGCTTCGCGATGCGCATCTGCAGGCGCACGTCGGAGGCCCTGGTGGTGGCTCTTCCGCTGTGCTGGGCCACGAGCTGGCTGTCGGACAGGATCTGGGATAGCAGGGCCTCGGCGGCCGAGTGCAGGACGTCGACGGCGGTTCTCTGCATTCTGTAGGTGAGGCCGCACTCCACGACCAGGCTCTGGACCAGCTTCTGGAAACTGGAGCCGGAGATGGCGTGCTTGAAGGCGGCTTGCGGTTTCGGGCTGCTCTGGAGCTGCTTCGGAGAGACCCTGCAGCTGGAGACGCGCGCCCTGCTGTGGGGCACCGAGTTCCTGCTGACGACCAGGGACTCCTTGGCTTTGGTTTTCCTGACGGACTTGGTGATGTAGTGCTTTACTCTGGCCATTCTTATCTGGGGTGGGGAAGATGTCCGGGATTGCTCCATACCAAGAAAGCGGCGCTTCCCGTTTTTACAATGTCCCACTATGATTAAGAATCTGGATGGACCTCGAAGATTGATTGTTCTTAAATATTCTCTGTTTATCTCTAATAGCTATATCCGGAGCTCATCCCATCTTTTTATATTTTGATTCGTTTCAAATAATAATTTATATATTATTAATAAATTATTAGCGCTGGGACTTTGGCTTCATAAATGCGGTACGAAGCCCAACTGGCAGAGTCTCCGTTTTATAAGTTGGTAAATCATTTCATTTGGAAGTACATTTGCACATCCTAAAATTTATTAAACATCTGCGTATTATCGCGGTTTAGTGATATTCGGTTTAAAAATGTTTAGACTATAAACGAATCTAACGGATACAAAATGAGTGATTAAATTAAAGAATATGCTATTCCGCTATAACACAGCAGAATATTCGTATTTTAAGTGTGGGTACAATTTCTGTTTTCCCATCGGATACAACTCGAAAACTTGAATGTGGTACAAACCTGTTGGAGAGGTTATGGCAGGGCAGCGTCGGTCTTGGCAACTAGAAACTAGTAAAATAATGCAAATACGCTTTACAGGCTGTTTCTGATAATTCAACATTTTATAATATTCGATCGAGAAACTGAACCAAATAGTCCGAGAACGGGTTCTGCGTGGTAGACTGAGGGGCTTTGGTATTCATAAAAGGATTTCAGTCAATTCGGATTAAACGGGATTCTTCACTTCAGACAGCCGGCCCAGCTCTGCTTCGCGACGCGCATCTGCAGGCGCACGTCGGAGGCCCTGGTGGTGGCTCTTCCGCTGTGCTGGGCCACGAGCTGGCTGTCGGACAGGATCTGGGATAGCAGGGCCTCGGCGGCCGAGTGCAGGACGTCGACGGCGGTTCTCTGCATTCTGTAGGCGAGGCCGCACTCCACGACCAGGCTCTGGACCAGCTTCTGGAAACTGGAGCCGGAGATGGCGTGCTTGAAGGCGGCTTGCGGTTTCGGGCTGCTCTGGAGCTGCTTCGGAGAGACCCTGCAGCTGGAGACGCGCGCCCTGCTGTGGGGCACCGAGTTCCTGCTGACGACCAGGGACTCCTTGGCTTTGGTCTTCCTGACGGACTTGGTGATGTAGTGCTTTACTCTGGCCATTCTATCTGGGGTGGGGAAGATGTCCGGGATTGCTCCATACCAAGAAAGCGGCGCTTCCTGTTTTTACAATGTCCCACTATGATTAAGAATCTGGATGGACCTCGAAGATTGATTGTTCTTAAATATTCTCTGTTTATCTCTAATAGCTATATCCGGAGCTCATCCCATCTTTTTATATTTTGATTCGTTTCAAATAATAATTTATATATTATTAATAAATTATTAACGCTGGGACTTTGGCTTCATAAATGCGGTACGAAGCCCAACTGGCAGAGTCTCCGTTTTATAAGTTGGTAAATCATTTCATTTGGAAGTACATTTGCACATCCTAAAATTTATTAAACATCTGCGTATTATCGCGGTTTAGTGATATTCGGTTTTAAAATGTTTAGACTATAAACGAATCTAACGGGTACAAAATGAGTGATTAAATTAAAGAATATGCTATTCCGCTATAACACAGCAGAATATTCGTATTTTAAGTGTGGGTACAATTTCTGTTTTCCCATCGGATACAACTCGAAAACTTGAATGTGGTACAAACCTGTTGGAGAGGTTATGGCAGGGCAGCGTCGGTCTTGGCAACTAGAAACTAGTAAAATAATGCAAATACGCTTTACAGGCTGTTTCTGATAATTCAACATTTTATAATATTCGATCGAGAAACTGAACCAAATAGTCCGAGAACGGGTTCTGCGTGGTAGACTGAGGGGCTTTGGTATTCATAAAAGGATTTCACTCAATTCGGATTAAACGGGATTCTTCACTTCAGACAGCCGGCCCAGCTCTGCTTCGCGACGCGCATCTGCAGGCGCACGTCGGAGGCCCTGGTGGTGGCTCTTCCGCTGTGCTGGGCCACGAGCTGGCTGTCGGACAGGATCTGGGATAGCAGGGCCTCGGCGGCCGAGTGCAGGACGTCGACGGCGGTTCTCTGCATTCTGTAGGCGAGGCCGCACTCCACGACCAGGCTCTGGACCAGCTTCTGGAAACTGGAGCCGGAGATGGCGTGCTTGAAGGCGGCTTGCGGTTTCGGGCTGCTCTGGAGCTGCTTCGGAGAGACCCTGCAGCTGGAGACGCGCGCCCTGCTGTGGGGCACCGAGTTCCTGCTGACGACCAGGGACTCCTTGGCTTTGGTCTTCCTGACGGACTTGGTGATGTAGTGCTTTACTCTGGCCATTCTTATCTGGGGTGGGGAAGATGTCCGGGATTGCTCCATACCAAGAAAGCGGCGCTTCCTGTTTTTACAATGTCCCACTATGATTAAGAATCTGGATGGACCTCGAAGATTGATTGTTCTTAAATATTCTCTGTTTATCTCTAATAGCTATATCCGGAGCTCATCCCATCTTTTTATATTTTGATTCGTTTCAAATAATAATTTATATATTATTAATAAATTATTAACGCTGGGACTTTGGCTTCATAAATGCGGTACGAAGCCCAACTGGCAGAGTCTCCGTTTTATAAGTTGGTAAATCATTTCATTTGGAAGTACATTTGCACATCCTAAAATTTATTAAACATCTGCGTATTATCGCGGTTTAGTGATATTCGGTTTTAAAATGTTTAGACTATAAACGAATCTAACGGATACAAAATGAGTGATTAAATTAAAGAATATGCTGTTCTGCTATAACACAGCAAAATATTCGTATTTTAAGTGTGGGTACAATTTCTGTTTTCCCATCAGATACAACTCGAAAACTTGAATGTGGTACAAACCTGTTGGAGAGGTTATGGCAGGGCGCCATCAGTCTTGGCAACTAGAAACTAGTAAAATAATGCAAATACGCTTTACAGCCTGTTTCTGATTATTCAACATTTAATAACTTTCGATCGAGAAACTGAACCAAACAGTCAGAGAACGGGTTCTGCGTGGTAGACTGAGAGGATTTGTATTCATAAAAGGATTTCACTCAATTCGGATTAAACGGGATTCTTCACTTCAGACAGCCGGCCCAGCTCTGCTTCGCGACGCGCATCTGCAGGCGCACGTCGGAGGCCCTGGTGGTGGCTCTTCCGCTGTGCTGGGCCACGAGCTGGCTGTCGGACAGGATCTGGGATAGCAGGGCCTCGGCGGCCGAGTGCAGGACGTCGACGGCGGTTCTCTGCATTCTGTAGGCGAGGCCGCACTCCACGACCAGGCTCTGGACCAGCTTCTGGAAACTGGAGCCGGAGATGGCGTGCTTGAAGGCGGCTTGCGGTTTCGGGCTGCTCTGGAGCTGCTTCGGAGAGACCCTGCAGCTGGAGACGCGCGCCCTGCTGTGGGGCACCGAGTTCCTGCTGACGACCAGGGACTCCTTGGCTTTGGTTTTCCTGACGGACTTGGTGATGTAGTGCTTTACTCTGGCCATTCTTATCTGGGGTGGGGAAGATGTCCGGGATTGCTCCATACCAAGAAAGCGGCGCTTCCTGTTTTTACAATGTCCCACTATGATTAAGAATCTGGATGGACCTCGAAGATTGATTGTTCTTAAATATTCTCTGTTTATCTCTAATAGCTATATCCGGAGCTCATCCCATCTTTTTATATTTTGATTCGTTTCAAATAATAATTTATATATTATTAATAAATTATTAACGCTGGGACTTTGGCTTCATAAATGCGGTACGAAGCCCAACTGGCAGAGTCTCCGTTTTATAAGTTGGTAAATCATTTCATTTGGAAGTACATTTGCACATCCTAAAATTTATTAAACATCTGCGTATTATCGCGGTTTAGTGATATTCGGTTTTAAAATGTTTAGACTATAAACGAATCTAACGGATACAAAATGAGTGATTAAATTAAAGAATATGCTATTCCGCTATAACACAGCAGAATATTCGTATTTTAAGTGTGGGTACAATTTCTGTTTTCCCATCAGATACAACTCGAAAACTTGAATGTGGTACAAACCTGTTGGAGAGGTTATGGCAGGGCAGCGTCGGTCTTGGCAACTAGAAACTAGTAAAATAATGCAAATACGCTTTACAGGCTGTTTCTGATAATTCAACATTTTATAATATTCGATCGAGAAACTGAACCAAATAGTCCGAGAACGGGTTCTGCGTGGTAGACTGAGGGGCTTTGGTATTCATAAAAGGATTTCAGTCAATTCGGATTAAACGGGATTCTTCACTTCAGACAGCCGGCCCAGCTCTGCTTCGCGACGCGCATCTGCAGGCGCACGTCGGAGGCCCTGGTGGTGGCTCTTCCGCTGTGCTGGGCCACGAGCTGGCTGTCGGACAGGATCTGGGATAGCAGGGCCTCGGCGGCCGAGTGCAGGACGTCGACGGCGGTTCTCTGCATTCTGTAGGCGAGGCCGCACTCCACGACCAGGCTCTGGACCAGCTTCTGGAAACTGGAGCCGGAGATGGCGTGCTTGAAGGCGGCTTGCGGTTTCGGGCTGCTCTGGAGCTGCTTCGGAGAGACCCTGCAGCTGGAGACGCGCGCCCTGCTGTGGGGCACCGAGTTCCTGCTGACGACCAGGGACTCCTTGGCTTTGGTCTTCCTGACAGACTTGGTGATGTAGTGCTTTACTCTGGCCATTCTTATCTGGGGTGGGGAAGATGTCCGGGATTGCTCCATACCAAGAAAGCGGCGCTTCCTGTTTTTACAATGTCCCACTATGATTAAGAATCTGGATGGACCTCGAAGATTGATTGTTCTTAAATATTCTCTGTTTATCTCTAATAGCTATATCCGGAGCTCATCCCATCTTTTTATATTTTGATTCATTTCAAATAATAATTTATATATTATTAATAAATTATTAACGCTGGGACTTTGGCTTCATAAATGCGGTACGAAGCCCAACTGGCAGAGTCTCCGTTTTATAAGTTGGTAAATCATTTCATTTGGAAGTACATTTGCACATCCTAAAATTTATTAAACATCTGCGTATTAACGCGGTTTAGTGATATTCGGTTTTAAAATGTTTAGACTATAAACGAATCTAACGGATACAAAATGAGTGATTAAATTAAAGAATATGCTGTTCCGCTATAACACAGCAGAATATTCGTATTTTAAGTGTGGGTACAATTTCTGTTTTCCCATCGGATACAACTCGAAAACTTGAATGTGGTACAAACCTGTTGGAGAGGTTATGGCAGGGCAGCGTCGGTCTTGGCAACTAGAAACTAGTAAAATAATGCAAATACGCTTTACAGGCTGTTTCTGATAATTCAACATTTTATAATATTCGATCGAGAAACTGAACCAAATAGTCCGAGAACGGGTTCTGCGTGGTAGACTGAGGGGCTTTGGTATTCATAAAAGGATTTCACTCAATTCGGATTAAACGGGATTCTTCACTTCA